>CM068318.1:36858455-37045955 GCA_034766995.1 Acanthacorydalis orientalis | reverse complement strand
CTTTAGGGTCCTCCATAAGTAAAAGTAGACGGGCGTTAATAATGGAGAACGTGGGGGAAACTCAACGGCATCTCATCGTCCTATCCATTACCCTGGCAAAATCTCATCGAGGTAAGAGCTCTCACGTCTCGCTGCTAGTGTGATGATGGTGCACCATCTTGTTGCAAGTAAAATCGTTTATTCCCATAGAGCGCAACAATCACTCATATGTGATTCGCATTTCGCACATGAGAAACATGTGCGAAATATGTGGAGGTGCACAAGGGCAGTAACTGTATATTCAAAAACGAATATTTCAGTTGAACCCATGGATGACAGTCCACATCAGACGTTCTCTAGATTTTATACTCTTCGACTTCTACTTATAGGGGATCCTAAAGGATGTGATATATCATAGAAAATCAGCTACATTAGCGACGCTATGGGAAGAAATTGAAATGTCGTGCGCAGCAATCACTGCGGACACATTGACCAACGTTGTTCATGCAGTAGTTAGCAATGTCTGAACACTAATAGTGACCTTTGTGTATCTATTGTGATTTTAAAAGTCGAACATCCCCACAGCTATCCCTTGATGCCTATATAATTTTTGTGGTATAAAGCTTTTATGTAGATATTTTGTACGTTGAAGTATGTATACATTTTTTGGACTCATGTGTATATATATATATATATATATATATAAATATGTATATATTATATATATATTATATATATATATATACACACATATATATATATATATATATATATATATATATATATATATATATATATATATATATGTAAAACAGAGCGACATTTTTGGATTTTTGTTGGTTCCTTAATAATTTTATTCAGTTCTGTTTTTTTTAATACTGTTCATCCTTATTCTATAACAATATAAATATATATATATATATATATATATATATATATATATATATATACATAGAGAGAGAGTGAGAATGATACAATTTCGACTTTCACATGAAAATATTGAAAGGGAGCACATTGGTTAAGAAAAGTCATGTTATTTTCTATTCAGTATTTTAGTTCAATTCAATACTAAAATAAAATTGAACTAAAACTAACTAAATGGAGGATAACATCAATTTTTTAATTTTTGATTTTTTTTTATTACTTTCGTGTGGAAGCCTAATTGGAATTACCCTATATTCAAAAATTATTTACATCAGTCATTACATGTTGAAATGTTTTTATCCAGTTATGTCTGTTGTATTCGTTTTCTGCTTTCTATCTTTTGCTTATAACACATTTCGAGATATTTTTTCATTCATTATTTAATATTTTTGCAGACACTCGAATCTATTTTTAAATGTTGTCATATGTTTTTGGCATCAAACTTATCGTTTATAGTGTCAGAATAAATTCCGGGACTTTTGAGTTTTTGTCTTTTAAGGTATGTGTGATTTTATTTTCATTTAATAACTTATGCCCAATTGTAAGTACAGTCTGTCATTTGTTCTTTTTTTTGTCTAAAATGACGGATTTTTGTTTTTATTTATAAATATATATTCTGTACTTTAATATTCATATCAGAATATTTAATTGCTATTCTTAAATACTATTAACCTCTTGAATCCCTGTGTGGATCTAAAAATCCATTAAATTTTCTAAAAAAATACATGGCCTCAGAGCGCTATCTTTTCGATGATATATAGTCACCAATCTCTTTCTAATGAGACTAAATTTACAACTCTTTCTTTCATTTGAAAAAAATTACGGTCGTCTAAAATCAAGAAAATCGTTTTTTCATTTGAACTTGAGAATTGGGTTGAATAATATTTTTTTCCGGAAGTTAATCATTGAAAGAAACTGTATAAAAATATTTCGAGGCTCTATGTCCAGGTACAAGATGTGACCGATGTGAAACCGTTTTGTGCACATTTAATTGTTTCAAAATTTTTCACACTCGACATTAATGTAATTTCTGAAAATTTTCAATTGTAATCAATTTTTCCGGTTCCAAACATGTTTCTAACCAAGAGTTTTACGTTTCCTCGAATATTATCAACGATTTTCTACGGTATATCAGGTAGATATGAAATTTCTAATAGCTAATCTGAATTAACATATTTTTTCTTGTAACCGACAAATTTGCAATTTTTATTTTGTTTACTATAAAAGAATGACTCATTAATAGAAAAATATTTGTTAAAAAAATTTAGCACCCTTTCCCTCTCCCCAGATCAAAAAGGTTAATGTAAATATGAATTTAATGTAGAATAAAAGTTTTCTGTACTGTTCTACTTATGATTATTTCATAAGATGAAATAATATTTCCTATCATTAAATTCAGTTCTCCAATTAAACAACAATGTTCATAATTTTCCAACAAAATGTTACAAATTTAAAAATGAATTTACATAGAATACTGTATTATCATCGACCTTTTATACCAATATCCTTTATATTCGAGACACACTGAAATTAGAAAAGGAAATGGACATGTTTCTAAAATGTGCATCGAAATTGTACAGATTAATCTAAAAATTTATTTGCCGGATCGACATTCTTCTCTTCAAATGGTTACGTTTACCTTGAATGCGCTCTCATCTATTTACAGTTCATTTACACCTGTGTTCCCAAATGTAGTGTACCGAAAAACGACACCCGATAAATAAATAATACGGCCAACGGATATTTAACGGACGTGGGTTGTACAATTGTCCATTAATGGATGCGGTGTAAAGCGCGCATGGGCGTACAGTCGAGGTTTCCACCTTTCATGGAAACGTTTAGTTGCTTTCAGTAATGAATCGTACGTACATGCAATGTTTAAACACGACGAGTTAATTTATTGTTACAGTGAAAACAAATTACACGTTGCAATTAGCGACGTAATGTTATCTTCAGTCATTTTATAAGTTTATTCTCGGTCATGAATCATATGCACAACTGTAGTAGCAGATTGTTATGTCTACGGAACACACTTGAAGGTGACATCGAACCTGTTCGTGTTCTATATATGTATTTATTTATCGTTCTGTTATATTTATTTATTAATTAAATATTTATTCTACGATAGAATTAAAAAAATATATGCTATAAATTGTATAAATAAAACGTTTATTTTTCATGCGTAATTAAAATAAAATTTTACTATTCTTAACAAGAACTATCGATTATAAAAGTGAAAAAATCAAACCGAAATAACGGCTTTATTTTTTATATTGGCTGTTGGAATTAATTCGTAGCGTTTTCTTCATGAAAAAAGATCGTTTATTTTAAATGAAATTGAAAAAAACATATCATTCAAAGTATTGTCAATCGTTAGCCACTACTTTTTCCCATCTTTCGGGCAGGAGACGAATACCACGTCGGAAGACCGCCTCGTCTTTAGATGCAATCCACGAATCGACCCATTTTTTGCAATCTTCATAAGAAGTGAGCTTCTGTCCAAACAGGTCATGACTAATCGATCAAAACATGTGGTAATCAGAAGGAGCAATATCTGGTGAATACGGCGGGTAGGATAGAACTTCTCATTTGAGCGTTTCCAAGTATGTTTTGATCGGTTTTGCGACGTGCGGACGAGAATTGTCGTGCTGCAAAATCACTTTGTCGTGTCTTTCAGAGTATTTCGGTCGTTTTTCCTTCAATGCACGGCTCAAGCGCATCAGTTGTAGTCGGTAGCAATCCCCAGTGATGGTTTCATTCGGTTTGAGCAGCTCATAGTAGATCACATCCCTATGATCCCACCAAATACAGAGCATGAGTTTGGATCCATGGATATTTGGCTTCGCTGCTGGTGTTGATGGTTGGCCGGGCTTAACCCATGACTTTCTACGCTTAGGATTGTCGTAATTGATCCATTTTTCATCGCCCGTGACAATTCGATGCAAAAATCTCTTCCTTTTCTCCCGTCGAAGCAGCAGTTCACAGGTAGAAAAACGCCTTTCAACATCCCTCGATTTCAATTCGTATGGGACCCGATTTCCTTGCTTTTGGATCATTCCCATTGCTTTAAGGCGTTTTTCTACCGTTGACAAGTGAACTCCCAACGATTCACACAATTATTGAAGTGTTTGACATGGATCTTCATTAACCAATGCCTCCGATTCTTCATCGTCGAACTTTTTCGGCTTTCCAGGGCGTCCCTGTCTTCCAAGTCGAAATCACCACTTTTAAAACGTGCAAACCACTTCCGATACGTTAGCTCAGCTAGAGCATGGTCACCATAAACTTCCACTAAAATAAGATGACTTTCGGCAGCACTTTTTTTCATGTTAAAGTAATGAAGTAAAACTCCCCGCAAAAACAATTTATCCGGCACGAAATTCGACAAAGTACAAAGTGTTGTTATTTACACATCAACCAAATGACCTATGCTGAAACTGACGCCTAAGGACAGCTGTTTTACGGGGAATATTTGGTTAAAGGGAACAATGGAAGAATGTACTACCTACATCATCTCTTGTAAAACGCTAAGAATTACTTCCAACACCTAATATAATAGATTATAATGAAAAACAAAATTATAGTCAATCAATAGATAGATCAGATACCGAGTTACAAATTGTGGAATTTGTAGGTGAGAATTAAAACGCACTATTTTTAACAAAACAAAATATATTTAATGAAAATAAGCTCCATAAGCTTCAATGGTCTTTTGCCAACGAGAAATTAGATTGTTTATCCCATTTTTATAAAAATAGACATTTTTAGAGCTTATAAAGTCTTCGAATCCTTGAATCACTTTTGTTTGGTTTCGGAATTTTTTATTTCTTCCAAGTGGCGAAATAGAATTCCAATAATATTACAAATAGCGAAAAAGATGATTGTCTGCCGGTGAAATATCTGGCGAATAAGAGGCGATGCGGTAAAATTTCATAATTTAATGAATCTAGTTTAGAAATCGTGATTCGAGATGTGTGTGGTGAGCATTGTCTTGGATTAGTGTTGGCCCATATCTATTGATTAGCATTGACTTTTTTTTTTGAATTTCTCAGTTAGATTGTCGAATCGCGACAATATGAATTAGCCGTAAGTGCTTCGCATGGTTTTAAAAAAAAATAATGGTTTATTCTTTTATTTGTTTATCACACAGTAACCATAAGTTTTTTTTGGTGTAATGACGGCTCGATTGCGTGTCCTGAAGCCTCGTTTGCATTTAATCTTTTTCCAGATCTTTTTCTGTTATCATACAGAATCCACTTTTCATCACAAGTAATGATTCGATTTAAAAATGTAATTTTATCATTTTGAATCATCAATGAAGAACACATCTCTAAGCGTCTCAGTTTCTGACCATCTGTCAATTCGTGCGGCACCCACTTATCCAGCTTTTTCTCCTTTCCTGTTACAGCGAGGTGACGAAAAACAGTCATAACACTAACACTAAAATCACATGCGAGACCTCGAACAGTTGTGTGTGGATTAGCTTCCACCGTGGCTCTCAAATGTTCTTCGTTAACAATGGTTTTCGGCCTTCCTCGAGGCTCATTGTCGAGATTCGTATCATCGGAACGAAATTTTTTGAACCGTAAGTGAATTGTTTTGTGGCTAACCGACCTTCTTGTATTCTTCCTGTATTCTTTTCAGGGTAAAATTTTGTACTTCAGCGTTTCCATCTGTGCTATCGTACTCTGAATTTTTTTATTTTTCCCAGATGCCATTTCCACCAAATTTCCCGAATTCTCAAACCGTGTTATAAGAGTCCCGTGTTACAAGGAGGTTGCCTGTATATATATATATATATATATACACATACTAATTGATGAAGAAATATTCTTGTCATGTAATAAGAATTGACATTAACTAAAAACTCTTTGATCAGTTACGAAATAAGTAAATTCGATCATATTTATTATATTCTTCTTTATATAAACATAATAATTATTTTCTTTTTTTTATTGACCACTTACAGAAAACGTCCCACCTTCATACTATAATCGAAGTACTTAAGTTATCCGATCGATGACTGGCAGTTTAATAATAATTATTATTACTTGTTGAATGTGATATCATTTTTAATTAACAATAGACGTGATATAGAGTTAATGTTACATTGTACGTATAATAATCAAAACACTTTTAATAAAGATGTTGAAATTTATACATTAGTACGATAGTAGGTGTATATGGACAGACTTTGATGTCTTTATAAAAATATTAAATAACTTGTTTATCATTTAAAAATCTGAACAGAAAAACACTTTAATAGGGTGTTGCATGTGAAACATTATTCACAAGTCTGTTGAATACTTTTAAATGAAAAGAGTGGTAGGTGTTATATGTTAAGTAAGAAAAAAAACTGGCTTTTGTTATATAAAAAATTGAACATATTTTCTATTTTATATACTGTTCGGATCTTTTGCAGTGACTTAGATCTTGAATCAAGAGAAACTGCATACACTGAAAAAAGAACCATAATTGATCAGTACTTTGAGACGAAGGCATCTCAAAAGATCTTTTTAAAAATTAACTACTAGAACACTCATTTTTAATATTTATTAACTTTTTCGTCGGGGAAAAAATCTGTTCTAAATAAATTCTTTGAATTCATTTTGTCTGAAATGCAGCTACTTCTTTAAAAACTGTTATAATTAGAACATTTTCGACAATTATTTAAAAATAATTAAAACAATGAATTCATGTGGTGTGTTTTTACACCAGTTTGAAAAAGGATGCAATTACATGCAAGTCTATAACGATATTCAGAAACCAATTATTTTATAAAAACACGTGGGTCGTTTGATAAGTTTGGTAAATTTCTATGGTGCCCCCATTCATTTGGCAAAGTCACGGCTATCAAGTGTCGCTTTTTAAACTAGCACAAGCAAAATTTCAACCAGAATCGAAGCGTTATTCACGTTCTACAGATATTTGAAGCGAGCATTGTAATAGTTTCCGCAAAAATCGGAGGAAATGTGTGATGATGATGTGTGATTTTTGTGAGGTGAGAAAAACTTTAATTTGCTGAAGACAATTTAGCCATAGCGCTAGATCTTGATCTTAAGTGTTCAACATGAAATAATTTCAATCTGTTCATTAAAGTATTACTGGACAAATTTACTGGAATGTTTGTAATATAAATATATTACATGCATTCCAGTAAACATACTTTGAATTTTTGCTTTCCAGTATATTAAATACTTATAAAAATAACTAATATTCGGTATGAAAATTATTTTTTAACACTAGTTTACTGGATATTAATACAATATGTAACAATTATATCCGTACACACAAATATTGTGCGTCACTATTTTTCTCATCAAAAACCTTTTTATTACACATTTTAGAATTGATGATGGGCTTATTCGAGAACAAATTAAACAAAATTATCTTTTAGAGATTAATTCTTTTTCACTCCACAAACGAAGGAATATTTCTGGTCAAAGAATTTCAATAAACCATTATTGGTCGTTTTTAATCATTTATTTATACTCATTTCGATATCATTGCCATCATCTTCAGAGTATTTTTTGTAATTCGACATCAAATAATAATAATTTCGATAGTTCGCTTGTTGATTTTTAATAGTTCAACAGTAGTTGTAAGTAGATTATAATAGTTGTGATGAAAATATCTGTAAAATAATGAAAGAGTCAATGTGAAATAGGGAATCTTTCACTAGAATGTCAGATTATAATCATAAAAGTCATGGTTCATATTTATATAATTGAAATAACACAAAATTTATTTTTTTTAAATATTACACACACACACATATATATATATATATATATATATATATATATATATATATATATATATATATATATATATATATATAGGAGAACATGGGTAAGTTTGACCAAATTTTCAAAAAAAATCAATGTAAAATCAATAAAACATTTTTTTCACAGGAATTAAACGTGAAATAAGGAATAATAATTGAATACCATGCGTAATACGTATAAATTTTTAAACAATTTTTGTTCAAATAAAAAAAGGTACTTAATGTTTTTCAAGGTAGGAAAAATAGTGTCAAACCTCCCGAGTTGCGAAAGGTATGACGCCATTTTTTTAAAAAAAGTCAATGTAAAATCAATAAAATAATTTTTTCATGTGGAACTTTTAAATGTGGAATATTGATTGAATATTATGCGTAATACGTATAATTTTTTAAAGAATTTTGGGTTCAAATAAAAAAGAAGTTATTTAATATTTTTCGAAGTAGAAAAAATAGTGTCAAACCTCCCGAGTTACGGAAGGTTTGACCTTAGTTATGGGAAGCTTGACTGTAGTCTTAAATGAGTCACTGAAATTTCAAATAACAGGGTATTATCTGCTTTATTGTATTATAAACTTATTCATACAACTGTTATAAACATATACTTATTAAATAATAATATGGCTCCACCAATATATTATAATATTATAAACAAAATACCAAGTGTAAGTCACTGTAGAGAAAGAATTATGAATATATCTATCTATCTATATATATATATATATATATATATATATATATATATATATATATATGATACACTTGCACAGAGACTGGTAGTCATGTGTCGTTTTGACACTTTGAGCCCCGTTTTCTCCCGAACGAAGCAAAACTGTATCAAAGGGTTAAGTCAACATAAACTATCTACTAACCCAAGGACCCTCGAGCGATTCGGGTTCCTCACGTTGGCGCTCTCTTCTTGTTAGGTAAAAATAAACAGAAAATAACAAATTTTTTGCAAAAAGTAGAGCATAGAAATCAAGATGCTGCAGAAGAAAATTCATAAGATAAGAATATTTCGTCAAAAAGAAAACGCCGTCGTTCAATGGTGTTTAGCAGAGTTGAAGAAGAAAAAATTACATAATATTAATATATAATACTTTTGATTAATTATTGATCGTTTTATTAAACATATTTCTCTTAGTCACAAAAAGAAAATAGTATAGTTGTGTTAATTTCTGGAACCTAATCCTGTTTTTTGTGCAAGCTCTTTGTTTCGTGAAACACGAATTTGCATAAACGATATTTTTTGCCAACCTAACGACCGTGTTATACGGGCGGTTACCTGTTCATATATATACATATATATATATATATATATATATATATATATATATATATATATATATATATATATATATATATTAGGTTGAAACATATCAAGTTGCCGAATTTGTCAGTCAGAGGTCGACCATATTCATACAACTGTTATAAACATATACTTATTAAATAATAATATGGCTCCACCAATATATTATAATATTATACACAAAATACTAAGTGTAAGTCACTGCAGAGAAAGAATTATGAACTTATATATATATATATATTATATGTATATGTTTATATATATGTTATATATGTATATATATATATATATTATATATGTATATATATATCATCATCATCATCTTTAGCCTCTGTTAATCCACTGCTGGATAAAGGCCTCTTCCATGATTTTCCATTTTGTTCGATTCAGTGCCTCTCTTTTCTACAGATTTCCAAGAAAATTTTTTAGAAAATTTCCTTATCCCATCTGTTCATTGGTCTCTTTCTGGGTCTTTTTATATTCCTTGGTTCCCAGTCAATTTCTCTTGTCCATCAGTTGTCTTCTCTTCTTACGATATGTCCCGCCCATTTCCATTTCAGATTCTTTACTCTTATTATTATATCTGTAACTCCTGTTTGTTTTCGTATCCATTCTATTCTCTTTCTATCTCTTCTTGTTATTCCCAACATACATCTTTCCATACTTCGTTGTGTTGTTTGGAGTCTTTAAACTATTTTGGCGTTAAGGACCCATGGTTCGCTGCCGTAGCTATATATATATACATATATATATATTCTATATATATATATATATATATATATATATATATATATATGTGTGTGTGTGTATGTATGTATTTATAGGTAATTCAATTTAGTCTTCCACATGAAAGTATTAAAAAGGATCTATGTCGGCTATTTGCGTCGTATTTCTTGTTTTAGCTCTGCAATCGTGTTCGGTTTGTGGTCATAGACTTTACTCTTCAAATAACTCCGAAGTATGAAATCTAGAGGAGTTAAATCGCATGATCGGCGGCCAATTGATGTTACCGTTTCGTGATATTACAGGGCCTGAACATTTTGTGCTCATTAACGAGATTGTTTCTGCTGCTGTTTGAATGGTGGCACCGTTTTGTTGAAACCAGAGATCTTCGATGTCCATATCTTCCGATTGGTCCGATAGAATGTTTGTTATCATGCTCCGATAGCGAACGGCACTGACTGTAACAGCGTTTTCCTCATCATCTTCAAAAAAAATACGAGCCAATCACACTCTCAGATCACAAGCCAAACCATACTGTCACTTTTCGACGATGCATTCCTTTCTGGTTGGATATCTCTTTTTTCAATCCCCAAATGCGGCAGTTTTACTTGTTTCCGAATCCATTGAGGTGAAAATGCACCTCATCACTGAAGACGATTTTCTTTGAAAAATCCACTTTTGTTCACGCATCCATTCGGCACCCACGACGCTGTTGACGGTCTCTAGGCCTTTAAATCTTGTGTTATGTAGATCTTGTAAGCGTGTAAATGCAAATCCTTTGTCAAAATTCGTTGTTATTTTTTTAAAGACTATTTGCTTTTCCACAAATGTTTATACAGGAACCTTTAACGTAGTCACAGAGCCGAAAGTCATTAAAGACCCGAAAACCAGTATATTTCCTCGGATGTAACTGATGTCATGATAATAGCAACAAGGATGTTAAGCGTCACGGGCCGTCATGATCTGTGAAAAATTGCAAAAAACTCAGATTTCCTCAGATCAAAATTCGTTTGCATAGTAGAATAGGAAAGACCCAATTGCTGCTATTGATGTGCCCGGTTTCTCGGCCACACTTTCACGAATCATAGCAGTATTTTCGTCCAGGCGACCCGCACAAGCATGCTGAGATTACTGAGCCAATTTGTTCGAATTTTTTGATCAAATTCCAAATTGTGCGCGTAGAAGGCCGATTCTGTAAAACCAAAATATCCACCTAGAGCGCGGTGTGCACTTTTCCTCGAACGCACATTTTCATAATAGGCTACGATAATTTCAGTGCGTTGTTCGGTCGTGCATTGCTCCATGATTAATTTTGTACGCGTTTCTATTCTACAAAAGCCACTTTAACATTGACAAATGCTTTGACGTCTGAAAAATATTCACCACTGTTATATAGAGACTCACCTTGAATCATCCTTTATATATTTAATTTAGAACTGATTACGGTCATCCCGTGACAAACATGCCACTGTAACCAGAACTTAAGATTTTCGTGACACATGCACTTGAAGTATCGCCAAGTTCAAAATATGCATTTTACACAAAAAATGGTAGTTGAAAATTACCAAACCGAATGCATCATTATCTATTTTAGTGTTTGTGCTTTGACAGTACCACGAAGAATGTATATTAGTCCGTTGACATTAATTTACCTGACTGTTCTTAACACATTGCCAATAAGAGATCTTTTTTGCTTGCTGTAGGAAAAACATACACAAATGTATATATATATATATATATATATATACATTTGTACACACACATATATATATATATATATATATATATATATATGTGAGGGTGGTTTGACGAGTGACTTGGTTCTATATTTGAGACAATAATTTCAGTTTCAAAGAGTACTTGAATTTTCGATAAAACTCTCTCGAAGTTCAACGCACTTTCTCCAACGTTTCACCGGCTTCGGCCTCAACGAACCAGCTCAACCTGATTCGCTCCCGAAAGCGTGTCTTGGTGATGATTTTTCCTGTTGTAGTGCAAGAATCTTCAGTGATACGCGATACGTGAGTCATAAGCGTTCACGCTCGGTGCTTAGGTACAGCAAGGATCGTTCAGGCCCATGTTACAGTATTTATTTTATGTCTCAAATTATCATTATATTTGTTTCTATTTTTGTTTTATAATAAAAGAAGGGTTTAAAACTATTTTGTGAAGACATTCGCTCTTTAAATATATTTTTAAATTGCTGCTGATATAATGATAATAAAGTAGAAAAATAGAAAATCTGTTATAGTCTCTTGAAGTCCCAATTTATATTTAACCATATTATTCTATTTTAAAAATTCACAGTGACTATAAAACGAAACTATTCTTTTCAATATGTATAACTGATTTATTTATATTTATACAGATACTTTTATCTTCTAATATTACATATTGATGTTTTATATTAAAATAATTTTAATAAAATTGGTCAATACAGATGTTATGATGTAGATAACCTATAACTAATTTAAATCTGGTATTCATTCAAAATTGATTCTTTAATATTATATGTTATTTTTTAGAAAAGTGTATACCGAAATTAACTTTAATATTTTCTGTTTCAGGTGAGTTTTTTCCTTCAACATTTATGAAACATTTGCCAACTCCTCACACAAAGAATGGTAAGGTAATTTTAAAATGTTACAACAGTAGTCATTTCTATAAATTGGGTTTTAGAAAAATTTTATTGACCAGTTCAGTTTGGATAGAACTATTTTTAAAACTTTTGATATAGTGAATTGAAACGAACTATTTTCAATTTTCTAGAAAAAGAACAGTCTCTCCTCTTTAGTATTTTTTTTCTCTTCTGACAATATTTTTAAGAAAGTGTACATTAAAAGAATTTCTAACGTTAGCTTTCACAGAAATTAATATCTTTGAAGTCATTATCTTCAAAATTATATCTTCTACCGATCGTTCCCGCGCTTATTTTTCTATTTGATGATTTATCGCGTTTTCATCTTTTCTTGTATCCTTAAAATCAACACTTTCAATGTAACCATTGTGGACTTTATCGATGATTTCTCCTGAGGATGGTGCAGCTTGGATATTAATTCTGCCACGTTTAAATTCATTCACACAAATCAAACGGTCACGTACAAACGACAAGATTCATCCAGTGTAGGAAATATCCTCTTATAGATTTCTTTCGCTGTTTTTCTTCTCAAAAAAAGAACTGAATCATACCTCGATTTCTGATTTTATCTATTTTGCATTTTCGCATGAAACGCTTGTGTTGAAACAACTATCAAAGAAAAAAATAATGGCGGAAGGACAATTTCACATGCGTTACCAAAAGGGATGAAACTGTATGAAAATACATACAGCTGTTTCTCTCTCTTTCACCTAGTACATGAGCCAAGTTATTCATCAAACCGCCCTCCTAAATAAAAATGTACACTGAAGATACTAAATATAGCTGAAACTATTCTTTGCATGCTTAAGAGAAATTTTCATGGATTTAAAAATTTTCATGCAAATAAAAATGAACGGACCTAATATTTGTGGACGAAATATTATTACTTCCAAAAACACAGAATAATTACAAAAATTTACTCAAATTAAACGTTATAAATAATTTATCAAGCATATAAATGAACTTTTACAAAATATAATAATAAACGTTAGATTATATTCGACAAATTCTTATAATCTATGCCAGGGGTGGGCAACTTCTTCTATAATAAGAGTCGCATATAATACTTTTCATACATTTTTAATATTCAAGAGCCACAGGAAATATTATTTTAAAATTGCACTTATAAATAATAAAAAATACATATAGTAGTCCTATTCACTAAAACAGAAGATGTTTAATCTCTATTCGTTGAAGACTTCGATTCAGTCTTCATTTTTGTAGTTATTAGTTTAAACACAGTTACGCAGTTTGGGTACATAATGCATATAAATGTTTGAAAAGATAATGTGAATTACTTGTTTACATATATAAAATATTTTTATATCGGTACTCACTATACTACCATAGATTATTGATACAAAGTTTAAGAAAAATGGCAATGAAACCCAACATTGTCTCGGGAGCCGCAATTTTCCCACCGATTATACCAATGTTAGTATCAAACAAAAACTTACACAAATTATGTTAATCTTGAAAGAGAAATATCACCAAAACCTAACATTTTGGACGAAATTTAACGCCTGGTCAAATCAGACTAGAAAGTATTAGACGATTAAACTTCATTCTCGACAACTACTTTTCCCTTTATTTGCAAAGAGAAGTATTTGACCAGTGTATACGAGATCAGACAATTAAGTAATGCGACCGATTTTTTTTCTCGGCCTGTGGTAACACTGCGAACCTGTAACTCCGCCACCGTAATAGCATATCCCTGCTCTCTCGATTCAGACCTTTACCACCCTCGTACGATCATTTCTTCGTCAGCTGTTTAGTGTTTTGTAACAACGCGCGAGTAGTGCATGTCACGAAAATGGAACAGAGAAATTTAGAGCAACGGTGCGCGATAAAATTTTGTGCAAAAATCGGCGAAACCGCGACAGAAACTTATGAAAAAGTGCTTAAAGTGTATGGTAGTGATGCCCTGAGTCGTAGTCAGGTGCTTCGGTGGCATGCCGATTTTAAAAAAGGCCATTTTAAAAAAGGCGATTTTAAAGTGAAAACCATGTTGATTTGCTTCTTCGACAGCAAAGGGGTGGTTCACAAAGAGTTCGTACCACCTGGAGAAACCGTAAATCAAGTATTTTACCGCAATGTGCTCGAAAAATTACGAAAAAGGGTGCTCAGAGTGCGTCCAGAGATCGCGAAGACTTGGGTTCTGCATCACGACAATGCTCCCTGTCACAGTGCGTTCAGTGTCTCTCAGTTTTTGGCGTCTAAAGGCATCGCAACGTTACCACAACCGCCCTATTCACCGGACATGTCACCCTGCGACTTTTTCCTATTCTCCCATATGAAAAAACTCGTCAAAGGTCGACATTTTGACTCCGTTGAAGATATCCAAGAATCTGTGACGAGGGTACTCGGAGAGGTCCCACAAGAAGTGTTCCAGAATTGTTACGAAAACTGGAAAACTCGCTGGAATAAGTGTATAGATGCGGGAGAGGGCTACTTTGAAGAGGATCGCAGCGATGTACCTTAATTTTTAAATATACTCGATTTTTGAATTTTGTCGCATTACTTAATTGTCTGACCTCGTACTATTAAATATCACATATGAAAATATTTCCCAGATTTTATTTAATTATAAATTCGTGTATCTGTATCAAAGCGTTATTCGAATAATTATAAAATAATTAAATATTAATTTCCATTTTAAACGTATTACGGTAATATTAGGGTCGTTCGATAAGTTGATAAATTTCTATAATATGGCGCCAGTATTTATTTGGTAACATTACGGATATCAAGTGTTACTTTTAAAACTGTCAAGCGAAATAATAGCCAGGAACGACGCGTTGTTTACATTTTGCGGATGTTTGAAGCGAGCTTTGTAGCAGTTGCCGCAAAAATGGGAAAGACGAGTTCCGTGCAGTGACAAAACATTTTTATTTGAAAAAGTGGACGGCCCATATCAAAACGGAGTTGGATGAACTTCATGAGATCTCTGCACTAGCTTTGAATCCTTTATTTCTGAATAAATGAGTTTAAACCTGTCTGAACGTGCACTGAAGATGAAGCGCACTCTGGACGCCCAGTTGAGGTCACCACGACGGATATAGTTGAAAAATCTATGGTATCGTTATTGAAGAACGCCGAGTGAAAATGCTTAAGATTTCTGAGACTGTAGGTATCTCAACTGAATGAGTGCATAATATTCTGCACAACAATTGTAAAAAAAGAACGCTGTGTGCGCGTTGAGTGCCTCGATTGTTGACTATCGATCAAAAAGACACACGAAAAGACATTTCAACCGAATGTTCGATGTTTAATCGCAATTCATAGGCCTGTTTGCATCGATTTACTACCGTGGATGAAATATGGATCCACCACTATTGACCTGAATCGAAGCAGCAATCAAAACAGTGGAAAACGACTGATGAAAGTGCGCCGAAGAAGGTGAAGACCATTTTATCGACTGGGAATACGATGGATGGCCATTGTTTTTTTTCAATTCCCAAAGAATCATTCTGATCGACTACTAATGAAGAGAAAAACGATAACAGGAGCCTACCATGCAACATTACTGGACCGTTTTAAAGAAGATCTGAAACAAAAACGGCCAAGATGACGCACAAAACAGTACTCTTTGATCAGGATAATGCACCGTTCCACAAATCGACCGTCGCAATAGCAAAATTGCACGAATTAGGCTTCTAATTAATTCCTCATCCACTCTATTCTCCGGACTTGGTCTCGTGCGACTTCTCCCTCTTCCTAAATTTGAAAATTTGTCTCGGTGGGAAGAAATTCTCGTCGAATGAGGATGCCATCACCGCTGTCAATGAGTATTTTGCAGACTTTGAGAGAAGCTACTTTTCCGAAGGAATAAAATGAATGGAAACTCGCTAGACCAACTGTATAGCTCTCAATGAAGAATATTTTGAGAAATAAAATCGTTTTTTTCCAAAAAAACAATATTTAACTTTGTGTAATTTTTTTTTACCATACTTATCAAACGACCCTCGTACATGTGTACAAGTATTTCCGTCCCTGAGCAGAGTCTATAAATGAAATTAAAGAGTTTTCAGTAATACAATACAATTCATCATTTTGTTGTAATATATAATAATAGAAACTGATGTGTTGATTTATATCAGCCAGATTGCCTGTATTGTCCTATTAAGGCCGGCTAACACAGTCTCATTCTTGTTCTAAACGTGTGCTGTGGTTTCATTCTATTTTAGAACTCGTTTAGGGAACAATTCATGAATCTTTATTTAACGAAACTTAACAAAACTGTTGTAATCGTTTCATTAAAATCAAATTAATATTTGATATTTATAGAAACAAATCCTGGGTTACACCATGAATTTTTAATTTCGAATTTTATAAAAGTAATGGCATTGCAAGTAAATCATCTTCTGTGAAATCGTGCGTTTCCATAAAACATGCCGTGTTTTGAATATTTTCCGTTTATGTTTTCAATTGGTTGCTCATTTATAATTAGATATTTAACGGTTTTATTCAAAACTGGTTACAAATTGTGTCAACTGTTTTGCGTTATGCAATAAAAGAAAACTTACTTGAAATGATTAATCAAATTTATTCTTGTCTCTGTACTTTTTTCTATCTAAATTCATTCTCCCAAGTAATTTATGGTGATAGATAAATTGTACTACAAATGAAAAACTATATTTTTAAGCAAACTTCTTATTTATTAATTACATATCTATTAATATTGCCGAATTATAGTAAAAAATCAGTATTAAGTCCAATAATCAGATTCCAAATATTGCAAACTTATATTTGGAGCATAAAAAGAGATACTAAATTTGCAAAATTAATATTGAGTAATCTTACACACGTATTGTCACTAATGAAAGATATAATACAATATCAAATAATCTTGTTAGTTGTTGCATTCAGTTTAATAATTCAGTTTAATATAATTGTATATATACATATATATATATATATATATATATATATATATATATATATATATGCATATATATATATATATATATATATGTGTGTGTGTATGCGTGTACTGCTTTAAAAATATCATGTTTTTGACAACAACCATATAAATTCAATCTTTTTCTTATTCTTTTTTTATCTCTTCGTATAAACCTACCTTAACAACGGGTAGAAAAATAATTTATACAAAGTGCAATTTGCGTGAAGTAATCTGAAATATCAATAAAACGAGGCACACATTCGTTTGAGTGATTTATATGCAAAGTCAATGCCGAATAAATATACTTAATAACAACTGTAATATTCATGCGAATCATGTCTCTAATTTGTATGAAACTAGAGGTTATTTTACAATATATTACATGTACGCGGTGATTTGTTCAATAGATTATAATGAAAAGAAAAATATTACATTCTTATACATATATATATATATATATATATATATATATATATATATATATATATATATATATACATAGCTTCTTTTATATACAGAAACACACAGCGAAGACAACTGAAATTTAAGTAAACGATTGTAACATTTCAAGACATTGTGTTAATGTTATTGATTCGACCTTTCAAATTAATTCGAGGTGTGAATTCTGAACATTTTACATTAAAATTTTTGGAGATTATACTACTCATACGTATATATATATATATATATATATATATATATATATATATATATATATATATATAGTGTATATCACATTTTGTACAATTAATTAGTTGATAAAAAAAATTATTTGTGAATTAGTGATATCCTGATTTTTAAACTAATAAACGTATCAATTATATTAGGTGAGTGCAAAAGTTTTGATGGATTTCATGATTGCAAAATGGACTGAATTAATTTTAGTAAAATCAATTTATTCATTCGAGCAAGTAATTGTCATTGGTTTCTATAATCTTTCTTTAATGTTCTGACAGCATTCGTACTCCTCTATCATAAAATGTGACCGGTTACTCATCGAAGAACGAACAAATTTAGTTTTTTAAGCCGTGAGGAGAAGCGAATTTTTTATCGTTTAAACTGTTTTGTAACGACCGAAACAAGTGATAAACTGATGGAGCAATGTCAGGAGAAAACGGTGGGTGCCATAGGAGATCGCAGATTAGCTTTCTGAATTTTCACTGCCTTCGCATCGAAGTGTGAGGTTTAGCGTTATCCTAATATTAGACAACATCCTTCCGATTGGTGAAAACCGGAATATTTTCCTCAACTGCTCCTTTCAAATTGTCTTATTGTTGACAATACTTATTGGAAATGATTGTTTCGCTAATAGAGAACAGTTCATAAGAGATCACACCTTTGCAATCCCATCATACAGATAGCATAACCTTCCGTAGATGCAAACAGGCATTTGTCATAAGCTGACCGCGTTGATTCTTCTGACCCCATGTCTGTCTCCGTTCTACATTATCGTATTGGATCCATATATCGTCTCCTGTCACTAATTGATCCAGAAAAGGATTGTTTTTTAGTCGACCGAACAAGGAATTGACCATAAAGGTCTGATACATTTTGTTCTGTTCGGTCAGATCATGTGGCATCCAAACATCGAGCTTTAAATTGTATCCAAGTTTTTTAAAATTCCGAAATGTGGTCAATTTATCAACAACCTCTTAGCAATCTTTTGTGCTGATTTTCGTGGATTACTAACCACTAAATTGCATACTATGTCGTCATCAACGCCAGAAGGCCGACCGGAACGCGGCGTGCCTGGTCGAGGTTCAAATTACCCCGTTTAAATTTTGCAAACCATCTATCACAATTTTGAATAGACATAACCCTCTTTCTAAACCGGTTGTAAATGTTTTTCACGGTATTCAAAATGCCTGTCCCCCTCCATAATAACTACAGATTCTGATCCTTAATCATTAAACTGAATAATAACGTTTTTATAATTTGTTTCGGGAACTCCTGAAATATAAATAATTTTCTATTGTTAGCAGATAAGTATCGATTTGATCGATAAAAGAAAAGTATTATCGTGGATTATTCATACACAAACAGATAATTCATTCACAATAAGATAGACATTAAGATAGAAGATAGGATAGACAAGAACAGTTTTAGATAAATACCAATCGTACCTAATATTCAATTGCTTTAGTATTTGTTATTTAGTCGAGTTGTTAGTTATTTCGTAAATGCACAATAAAAGTGTCATTCAAACTTCAAAATGGTAAGATATTTTATTGTAAATTGACAAATTCATTTGTGTGTGCGGTGTGTGATTTGACGAAATTATTAATTGGCGTGTGTGACTGAATTTAATAATACTATAAATTATTTCATAATAATAATTGAAAAAAAAACATGTTCTCTGTGTTTAATATTGCATTGAAGACTTTATAAATAATTTTTAATGTTTATTAGCGTTTTAATTTCATTAAAGTATCTTCAATTTTGATTCTGTTTCGGCGAATTAGTTCCATAATTCTTCCATGCCTTTTTTATTGCTTGAATTAGATTCTTTCTTGTTCTAGATACCCATCCAAACACTCTTTTTCCTCAAAGTAGATTATTTGTTATTAATTTAATATGTAAGCTATCAGATAGATATTACATGCTTTTCCAATGAGGACGCCATTTTTCAATTTGAAGTAAAACACAAAACTTACACTGAAATTTCAAGTTTATTCATTCTAAATAATCGTTGGCGGTATGCTATTTATAAATGAAAAATAATATTGTGTAAATGACCACCGCGTTTCCCTACAAATCCGGCGCTCTATCTCAGCAATTACTATTCGGATTTAGGTTGGAAATTGCTTTAGGACAGTTGTCGTTCACATGTCCTCTAACGTGAGCTCAAAAAAGTAGTCCAACGGTGTTAAATCGCAGGATGTCGGTAGCCAATTAATGTTCCCATTTCTTGAAATAACGCGACCAGGAAATTTCGTCTTCAATAAAACAATTGTTTCACCAGCTGTGTGGCTTGTTGCACCGTCCTGCTGGAATCGCATGTCCTTCAGATCAATATCATCGAATTCTTTCCACAAAAAATGCTTATCATGTTTCGGTATCTTTCTTCACTCATAGTAACCGCTTTTCTAGTCTGCGAATACGAAAAGTATGGAATGTCTTATATCCTACTTTTCGAACGTCACCGTGTTTACTACTCTTTTGTGAGGTTATATAAACTGCGTGACCAAGATATATAGTGTTTTTAAATGTTGAGGTTGGCACTTGAAAATCTTAAAATGACAAGAAAATATTTTAATTGTAACTCTATTTTAATATTGATTCAATTTAAAGGCACTGAACTATTTTTTACCTCTAATACTTTTGAGCCACCTATGTGCGTTTGTGTATAAATTCAAACATATACTAATCAGTGACATGGAAAAATCGCATCTGTTTTATATTCAATTTATTTTCTCAGATATATAGTAATTCATTAAATATGAAATGTCAGATTTCGAATCAAAAGATTGGTTTATTATATCTCAGACAAGAAGCAGTACAATAATTCAATATATGCACCTAAACTATCACACGGTTTTGCCATCTTAATGGTAGTTTGTTTATGCCAGCAGTGAAAAAGTACGGGGAGTGAGTGGCGATGAAATCTTGAAAAGGATTTTTCCACAGCTTATTGTGAATTGAAGTTTTTTTCTTAAAAAAAGTGGTCCAAAGCTTGTAAGAAGAGGTAGTCAGTTGGTGCAAGGTCTGGTGAATACGGTGGATGAGAGAGAGTTTTCAGGTCCAGCTCCTATATTTTTAGCAGCGTTGTTTCTGTGCAATGTGGTCGAGCGTTGTCTGACAAGAGGATTATCATGTCTCTATTAACCAATCTCAGCTGCTTAATCGCAAGCATCCTCATCATTTCGTCTAATTAGTTGCAGTAGATATTATCTGTAATCTATTGACCAGGTTTCATGAAGCTGTAGTGGATAAAATCAGCGCTGGACCACCAAATAGACATCATTAGCTTTTTTTGATGAATGTTCAGTTTTGAACTCTGCTTCGGCGCTTCATCTTTATCCAACCATTGTTCCGAACGCTTGCGATTTCCAAAGAGAATCCATTTTTCATCACATGTAACAAGACGGTGTAGACATGGTTCGCCTTTATATCGTGACAGCAAAGAACGACAAGATTCGAGACAATTTCTCTTCCGACGCTCGTTTAATTCATGCGGAACCCATCAATCCAGATTCTTTATCTTACCGATTTTTTCAAATAGTCCAATATTGTTGGAATACTAACATCAAATCTTGCTGTTAATTCATACGTAGTGTGAGACGGATTCGCTTCCACTACAGCTTTCAGCTCATTATCCAACTTGGTTTCAAGTCACCCACGCGGGCTCATTTTCAAGGTTAAAATCACCAGAACGGAACTCATCAAACCATCGACATACTATGCGTTTATCAGTCACATCCTTTCCAAACAATTTGTTTATATTTCGAGCTGTCTGCACTGCATTCGTTCTACGACAGAATTCATATTCGAAAATAACACGAATTTTTTATTTGTCCATGGTTTCACAAAAATTGTCTTAAAAATTGATTGAATAATAAACACAAGCCAAAACGTGAGTTTGAAAGAACGATGATGTATATTTTCATAAAAAAAAGAAATGTCAATCAAAGTGAAATGTCAGAGATGGCAGCTGTCAAACTTATTACTTAAGGAAATCGTACATTTCATACTTAATAACCTAATACTTTTTAGGAATTATAAAGTAGTGTTTAAAATTCTAGTATCAAAAACAAAATTTAATCGAATCAAAAGTCCTTTTACCCTGAATACAAGTCTGACAAAATTGTACGCGGTATTGAAAAAGATGTAACTTGATAAACACAAATCATAATCTTACAATAGAAATTTGAATCGTGTATTTTCATTTTTGTGTCCGGTTTTTTTTCAAAAAAAAATATTCATTTACTTTTTTGCATAACTGTTTCACTTGAGTTTATATTTCTTTCAGAATAAAAAAATAATTGCAGATTACGGCGCTCTAAGCTTAAACGACAAAATTACTTCCCACCTAAGTTGCAACAACTGCAGTAATCCGTTTTATGGTGCGACACTTTATTTGTGTTGTAATGGACATTCCTCGTGTAAATCATGTTTTAATTTGATCAATAAATGTCAAATATGTCACGAGAAATTACATTTCCAGAAATTCGTACAATTAGAAGAAATTATGAAAATATTATTGTTCAAATGTAAGTACGATTGTGGAGTATACTGTTCGTTGGAAAATAAAGTAAACCACAATGTTCAGTGCGAAAAATGTTCGTATAAATGTATTTTTAATAACTGCTCTTGGAGAGGATTTTTGGAAAAGTTTGAAGGGCATCTTCTTCAAAAACATCCGCCAAGAAAGTTGAATGTAAAAAAAACGTATAAATTTCCTAATGAAACGGCCTGCTATATACAACTGAATGACATTTACTTATTGATGAGATACAAGAATGTTAAAAACGACTATTTTATAAGTTTCTATACAATGAATACGGATATCAACTTTGAAAATACCAACTGTATAATTACTTTACACGGGGGAATAGATTCAATTAGTAAAAATATACATGCTTCACTCAAAATAAAAGTGTACAAATTTTCTTCATTTGACTTCAATGAAACAGAATCGTTAAAACTTAATGGATTCTTATTTAAAAGTTTTGGTGGTTTTTCAAATGTCACCTGGTCGTTGAGTATTGAGGAAGATGCTAAAATTGCAAGTGATTTAGTTACACTCGACAATAAAGAATTTTATGAGTTGTTAACATGCCCCGGATGCAAGAAATATATGAAACCGCCCATATATAATTGTCCAGAAGGACATACTGTATGCAATCAATGTGTTGAGGAAAAAGTCAGTTGCTTTTTATGCAGAAAACCTATTAATTTATGTAATGATAACAGAGTGTTAGCTTTAGAGTCATTGACGAATTTCATAGCATACCCATGTGTATACAGTGAGTATGGATGCACTGTTAGATTATCATTGTCGGATATAAACAAACATGAATTAATATGTAATTTTACACCATTAACGTGCTCAGTTACGATAAAAACAAAGAATGTATGCCACTGGAAAGGATCCGAGTTCAACTTATCCAAACATTTATCTACCCACCAACAAATACCGATCAATGTAAACATGAAATGGGACCAGTTTAGCGGTAATGATTTTACTTTAACTTGGAGCAGTTTCCTATATTCAAAATACTTTTTACATACATATATTTTGAACGAAAATTATTTCTACGTCGTTGTACAACTCGTCGCAGGAAAGAAAAGCGACAACTCGTTTTATTATACATACGAATTGTCCGAAGAAAATCGCCATTTACAAATATCTAATGCGTGCGCGAGCACTAAAACGTCAATTAAACAAATAATCGCCGACAGTCAGTGTGTGATAATACCCAGAAAAATAATAAAATCTTATGTTCAAAACAACTCACTCAAATATAGACTAAGTATAACACGGAAACATATTTTAGAGCCTCTAGTGCAAGAAACATAACCAAAAAGTATGTAAATATATAATATATTGACAAAATTGTGTTAGATGCTATTGAAGCAAATCCTGATCAACAAAAAAGATGGGTCTGCATCAAACTAGTCGTATCTTGTTGCAATTGTGCCTGAATTCACTTCCTTCATAAAATTAATTTTGTAAACAATTCTCAAAACAAATAAAAGTATCCCTCTATACTACAAACATTTTTCCAGATTATCTCAGATATGTATATAGTATATATTAGTACACAATTTATCAGTACTGTGCTTTTTTATAAGGAGTGGCGCAAAAAGAACGAAAGAGTTTAAAATATTAATATTTTTTGTTGTTTTTTTAATATTTTCATCTTTTTTTTATTTGACAATATATATCTATATATCTATATATATATATATATATATATATATATATGTTAAGGTGTAACATATGAAATTGCGGAATTTGTAGGTGGGAATCAAAACGCACTATTTTTAATAAAACAAAATATATTTAATCAAAATAAGCTCCATCAGCTTCATGGGTCTTTTGACAACGAGAAATTAGATTGTTTATCCCATTTTTATAAAAATCGACATTTTAAGAGCTTATAAAGTCTTTAAATCCTTGAATCACTTCTGCTTGGTTTCGGAATTTTTTATTTCTTAAATAATATTCCAAGTGGCGAAAAAGATGATCGTCTGTCGGTGAAAGTTGGGTTGAACGTCTTCTTGTTGACGTTTAAGCACTTTTTCACAATACTTTCTTGTACACGCTGAATATTTTTTTCAGTTAGAACCGAACGATGTCTTCCAGATCCGGGACGGTAACTAACTGCACCTTGTTGTCGAAAACGTACAACCAAACGATTAATCATGATTTTTAAAATAAAATTCAATTATTTTGGTACGTTGTTCCGTCGTGTACCGTTCTGTGATAAATTCTACAAGTTTTATTTATAAAATTCTGAAAAGAAGAGAGAAAAAAAACATTTAAAAAAAATTATTAATTGTTCAAACCACGTCGTTCTTTTTGTGCCACCCTGTGTATACCTCCTTGTTCTGAAATGGTAATATCGCCGTCGATATACTTATAAGTCAATTGAAAATCAACAATAATAAACTAATTAGCATTTTGATTACAGAATTGTATATGTTCAAAGTTATTTATTTATGAAAGTGAATTTAGCTGCAATTATTTCATATTACAATTTCTTTCAATTAATTATTTTTTAATATATTTCTTTACAAAAAACACACACACACACACACACACTTGCTTTCAAGAGACAGAAAAATTTAAATAAAACATAAAAAATAAATAAAAAAATATTATTTTATGACCGAAACGTTTATGCTTTATATGATATACTGGAGATTCCCATAAACTGTTTAAAACAGTATTTTGTGTTCAAAAATAAGCACAGGCGCATTTAATTTATATATATATATATATATATATATATAATATATATATAAAAAAATATATATATATAATCATTTATGAAAAATTCCTTATCTTTAAAATAAAAAAAATAATCAACTCAATTTATAAAATGCCATCGATTCGATCTATTCTCCACACAAATGATTTCTAAACAACAAGAAAAAATAATATCGTAGTAATAATTTTGTAGTAAGATATGATGAAGGGAGAATAAAATTATCGATTGAAAATGTTGGTTATTTTTAAAGCTATTAATTATGTATGAAGTCATGTTATCATGAAAAATAGTCTTATATATAAAAACCTAAATCGTCACTGTGTCCGCAGGACAATGTCAACATTACTCGTTACTTTGTTCTGCGGACACAGTGACGAGTAAAATTTGTTTTGTCAGTTCTGACAAACGTTGATTCGTTCTTAGGTATTTTTTATGTTTAAATATATTATGTTGTAAAAACCAATAAACAGTTTTTTATTTCTATATTTCTTTCTATTTTCCCGTCAATTTTGACGGGGTATATACTAGTATAAAAGAATATTACATCTGTAAAATGAAAATAAAATATTTTGAAGTGCTGCATCATACATATTCTGCAACTTTATAGGATTAAAAATTGAGAATTTGATGATTGAGACACAGCATCGCTGAACGACGAGTATTTGTGGTGATATTATTTTTTTGTTATTAACAGTATATCATTTTTCATTGCATGTCAACAATCGCTCCAAAAAATATTAACTGCTACGTCACAAAAGCAATGATTATACAATATGCTTTTAAAAATAATGATTCAAAATGGTACAATTCTACCCTGCTACAAATTGTAAAAGTAAACATAAACATAAACTTAAAATAAAAACTTAATAATAATATCAGCTTTCACTGAAAAGTCAATATATGATTTTTAATTCTATGTTTCGTATTTTGTGCAATATTCTACCCTCTTTTCATGATCCACTGGATGCAATCCTTGGATATCAGTCATTTTATGAACATCCATATTAAGATTTTTTTTAATCTTACGTGACAATAGTTACTTTCAGATGATAATTGCCTTATTACTTATACAGAATTTATTCTTTCCGAACTGGTAAAACGATACAACCTTCTGTTGTACCTAGAAAGCTCCGGTGTGTGTCTTCCAGTAAGATCATGAAACGATCAGCTCCAGCTAGACTCAGTGACATCTCTTATCTTGATACATTAGTCCGTGAATCTCGTGTTTGTCACTCAGTTCTATCACGTACCAATTACATATACTAATTATCATATTCAGCAAGAAGAGCGACTTTGTTGACCATTTGTCTAATATCTTCTGCAGTTATATTAATAATGCTTTAGTAGAATTCCCTAAAAATCAAAGAAGATTAATAGACTATTCTTAACTTTAAAAAAATCATAATTAAATCTAAAGCAAATGATGCGTTAAAAATTGTCTTCATTTGGCTTTAAACTTAAAACCTGTCAACAAAAACGCATTATAAAATATTAAACTTCTTAATTTTGTGATGAAAAATTCAGTCGATGTATAATCACATATAGTCGGTAAAAAACACTTAATGGACCTAATTGTAATGCTTTCTACAAAAATCAATTATTAAAATATTATGTTGGTGCAAAAATAATTGTGGTTTTTATCATTTCAAAATTGGTGCCGATTTTTGTAGTTACCGTTATCTTTTATTATAGTCATGTGATACAACATTGTAAAGAATGAAAATGTTGTGTAAACAATGAAATTGGCAGTACTGATTTCAGGTTGTCTATTGTCTTCATTCTTTAGTATTGTTGGATATAACCTCTTAAATTAGTAATGGAAAAAATAAATTTGTGCGATTTTGTTGTATGAGTTTAAATTAGGACAGAAATTGCTCGAAATATCAAATTTGTTTTTGGCGAAGAGTCAATTAGTGAAAGTACAGCTCAACACTGGTTCCAAAAATTTCGAAATGGAAACGAAAGCCTTGATGAGGAAGGTCGTGGACGTCATTCAGCTATAGACAGTAATGATTCGAGAACCATTATTGAAGCGGACTCACTTAAAACTACTCGAGAGGTGGCAGAAGAACTCAATGTTGATCATTCAACAGTTATTGGACATTTGGGCCTAATTGGAAAAACAAAAAAGTTGGATAAATGGGCGCCGTATGTACTAAACGAACATTAAGGAATTCGGCGATACGAAGATTAAACTACACTTCTTTTATATAACAAAAATTATTCTTTTCTTGATCGCATTGTCACATGTGATGAAAAATGGATTCTCTGCAATAATCAGACATTTTCATCGCAGTGACTAGACTGAGGAAAAGCACCAATACAGTTTTCTAAACTGAAGCTTCATGAAAAAATATTATGACCAATATTTGATAATTTGAAAGTGGCATCATTCACTACAACTTTTTAAATCCTGGTGAAACGAGAACAGCAGAAAAATATTGTCAGGAAATTGGAAAAAATGCATTACGAGTTGCATCGTTTACGGCCAGCATTAGTCAATCGAACAGGATCAATTCTTCTTCATGACAACACCGGACCACACGTCTCAAAAATGACTTTTAAAAAATTAAATAAACTGGGTTATGAACCCTTACCTCACCCACCTTGTTCTCCTTATCATTTTTTCGTTAGTCGTCGATATACTTTTCCTTTTGACACTACGTTTTTAAGTTGTTTCAGTATAAAATAACACACACACGTAGTGTTAATTCATTACAGATATTATTTCCACATGACTCTGCCTATATTTTAAAGGTTCTGGATCATCATAATTTAAAAATGAAACAATTGGCTTGTGATAGCTTAAATATTAGGTAACTAAGAAATTTCCGTCGCTTTTATAGCGTACAATAATTCCAAGAATTGTTTACACTTGTTATCGGACAAAATTCCAAGAATTGTTGATCAGTAATTTTAGCATGTGTTTTAAATGAATCTCGAACTGTTCATTTTAATTTAAAAAATAATACTAACCCTTAAAAATGTCTGTGAAAAATAGTGTAGTACGTGCGTGTTTGTTTTATAAATTTTAACTTGGGACTGACGCTACACAAATTGCAAAAAAAATTAGTACTGCGTTTGGAGAGAAGATAGATACATCTAGAACGGCACTGAGATGGTTTAAAAAAATTTCTGCTGGGGATGAATCTATTAAAGACGAGACCAGATCAGGCAGACCATCAAATTAAAAATCGACGAATCGCAGACAATGATTGAAACAAATTCCAGTTGAACGTGTCAACAGCTTGCAGAATTGTTCAGTGTAAGTGACGGAACAATACGGAAGCAATAACACAAAATAGGAAATACGTGGAAATTAAGTAAATGGGTACCACACGAATTAACTCCCAATAACAAATTACAGCGTCTTATAATCTGTACATCTCCTATTTCACGACTAAAATCAGAGAACTTTTTAGATCAAATTTTGACCATTGATGAAAAATGGATTATTTATTCCAACTACAAACGCACTCACCACTGCTATCCTGTCCAACAAAGTCCTAAATGAAAGTTAACATCGCGAAAACTTCTCTGTGTTTGTTGGACTTCAAAAAGAATTATTCACCATGAATATCTACGTGTGGGTCAAACCCCAACGGCAAACATTTATAGTGAATAACACCAATGAGTACACGATGCATTACAACAAAAACAGCCAGCACTTGTAAATCGTAAAAATGTATTATTTTTGCAAGATATAACGCACGGTTACACATTACAGTAGAGACTAGAACAAAAATTATGAATTTAGGGTGGGAGATTCTCCCCCATGCCTCGTATTCCTCAGATATATATCCATCAGATTATCACCTATTTTTATGTTTGGACAATCATATGTGTGGTAAACAGTTTAATAATGAAGAAGAATTAAAAATGGAGGTGTCTACATTTTTTGAAAATAAAAATAATCAGTTTTATAAAAATCGAATTTATAAATTATCTTCTCGCTGGGAAACGGTTTTTCAATGCGAAGGTGGATATTTTGATGAATAAAGTTATTTTATGTAAAAATACATAAGTGTTTTTTCTCAATTCAGAAACAATAGAACTTTCTTGGTTACCTGATATATATATATATATATATATATATATATATATATATATATATATGTATATATATGCGTGTATATATATGCACACATATATATATACATATATATATATATATATATAGATATATATACATATATATATATATATATATAGATATATATATATATATATATATATATATATATATATATATACACATCTATGTATGTACATATCATGAAAATTTAATTGTATACAAATTTATAAAGAACTTAATTTATAAAAAAGAATCATTGACGATTTTTTAATTTTTATCCACTAAAACATAATTCTATAAAATGATTATAATATAAAATTTTACATCGGTTTTTAGCAGTTATATACAAAATAAAATCTTGTATCACTCAATAAATTAATAAATAATCTAAATCGATAGAATTATCATTAAACTATTCTGACAAATTTTAAATAAATCTAAAACTGCACTCTCATATTAATCATTTAACAATTAATTATACCAATTCACTCTTTTTTAAAAACAATTCATAAATATTTAAAATATTTCGTAAAACATATCGTACGACTATATGTATATAAATTAATTATCTGTACTGATTATTTCTGGTACTTAATTAATTGATACGCAGAAATTATTCATTAAATACGTCATTTATCTGTTTTAAACTTAATACAAGTACATGTTTTTGGCATAAAATGGTATATAGTATATATTGCACAACAAAGATGAGAAATAAGAAAAATGTTTTATCAATGTCGAAGTCCATGTACTTGATACGGTCGTGATGAGTCCTTCATGCTTGTTGAGTATAATCGGATAGATGATAACCAACCACATGCGACGCAGGTTCGAATAAGCGACTGGCAGCTTGTTGCAATGCAGCCATGTCCAATGCGTTTGTGTTAATGTTTATATTAGGTAACATGAGTTCCCTGAAACAGAAGCAGAACAGTATTAATTTGATATTACTACGACTGACACAAAATTAAATTGTAGGTTATTATTGCATTGAGTTTTTTTTTAAAAAAAAAAACAAATGTTGGAAGTATTCATTTAGATAACATATAATAAAACAATATATTAAATGCTAAAAACCTAGACATAATATAAATATAAGTGTATATATATATATATATATATATATATATACGAGCATATTGGGCGAGTGTAAATGTTTTTATGGATTTTATGACAGAACAATAGACTAAGCAATTTTATTAAAATAAATAATTTATTCATTCTATCAAATAATTGTCACTGTTTTCTATAATCTTTCGTCAACGTTCTGAGATATATATATATATATATATATATATATATATATATATATATATATATATATATATATTTCTATATATGTTTCTATATATATATATATATATATATATTTCTATATATATATATATATATATTAGGTGGCTTCGCCCCCTGTTCGCTGCGCTCAGAAATCCCCGGTCTCGCTGCGCTTGTCCACTTGTCGTTTAAAGCATGTCATGTAAACGAATGAAAATTCGGTTGAATAAACATATTTTTTTAAGATGATTTATCTCTATATAATCATTCTCGCTGATATATTGCAACGTGTTGTTATATACATATATATATATATATATATATATATATATGCTAGTATGTTTATATGATCATTATCGCAGACAGACTACAAAGTGTTATTTTATATAAGATAAACATATTTGGCTATCAAAGAAACTTCGATTTCATAAACAAGTAAGTCGATTCCATGGAACTGTTCGTGGATAATTTTGTTTATATATATATAGAGAGAGAGGGGGGAGGGAGAGCCAAGGAGCGCTGGTACCCCCTAAAGAAAAATGTACTATAGAAACTTCGATGTCATAAATAAATAAGTCGATGCCATGGAATTGTTTGTGGATAATTTTGATTTTATATATATATATATATAGAAAGAAATATATATATAGAGAAAGAGAGAAAGAGACAGGGGGAGTCAAGAAGGCCTTGTACCCCCAAAGGAAAATGGAAAAATTTACTCTCCCCTATATATTCACAGAGAGATTAATGTAACCACGACTGAAGTGATTCAAGAGGTTTGTACAAAGAAAAGAAACTGAATTTTTTTCTTTAAATGCATTTTTATACTCACCTAATGAATTTTACTGAATTCACATTCAAAAAAATTTTATCCGCTTAACTCGACCCGCTCCAAGATTAAATTCTGAGTGCGCCACTTTATATACATATATATATGTATATATGTATATATATGTATACATATATATATATATATATATATATATATATATATGTGTATATATATATATATATATATATATATATATATAGTGTATATTACATTTTGTATAATTAATTAGTTGATAAGAATAGAATTAATTTGTGAATTTAAATGACATCCTCATTTTTATACCAACAAACGTATCAATTATATTAGGTGAGTGCAAAAAGTTTGATGGGTTCCATTATTCACTCCATCAAGTAACTGCCATTGTTTTTTATATTTCATCAATGTATTGACAAAATTCGTATACATTTACCATGAAACGTAGCCGGTTTCTCGTCGAAGAACGAAGAAACGTAGTTTTAGGGTCGTGAAGAGAAACAAATTTTCTATCGTTCAAAATATTTTATAACTGAAACAAATGACAATCTGATGGAGCAATGTGAGGAGAATACGATGAGTGCAATAGGAGACGCCAGTTTAGTCCCCTGAGTTTTATTTGCGTTTGCATCGAATTATGCGGTCCAGCGTTATAGTGATGGAAGGTAACGCCCTTCCGATTGATCAAAACCGGACGCTTTTCCTCAACTGTTCCCTTCAAATTATCCAATTGTTGACAATACTTATCGTAATTGATCGTTTGGTCAATGCAGAACATTTCATGAAAGATCACGCCTTTGCAATCGCACCGTACAGATAGCATAACCTCCCGAGGATGCAAACCGGCCTTTTTCATAGGCTGACCGTGTTGATTCTTCTACCTCCATGTCTATCTCCGTTCCACGTTATCGTATTGGATCCATATATCGTCTCCTGTCACTAATTGATCCAGAAAAGGATTGAGTTTTAGTCGGCCAAGCAAGGAATTGACCATAAAGGTCTGGTCCATTTTGTTCTTTTCGGTCAGAGCATGTGGCACCCAAACATCGAGCTTAGAATAGTAATAATTCATTAATAGTGACATACCTCTTGTTTACTTTCAATTAAAAGTAAGGGTAGAATTATCTAAGATTAGGTCAAAACTAATTGCAATATATCGCTTCATACTTACTAAAAAAAATTATTTATTAGGAAGATTGAAAAGAATAATTTTTGAATGCAAATCAAATGTTATACTTAACTACATCCATACCTTGCTCAGTTTAAAGCACCTTGATTTCATTCGTGGTATAGCCCAATTAGAAGGATTAATAAAAAAAATGAATCTTGTTAGTGACCACAAAATAATTCTAGAAAATTTAAAAATTATAATTAATGGAAATGATAATGCAATTTCTACATCAAAATTAAATAAATTGCAGGAATTAAAAAGAATCGAAGAATGGTAGTCGAGAAGATCTAATTGGGTCGAAACCACATTCAAATGGAAATTCTTTTTATCGATTTTAAAGCTTTTTTTAGAAAGAATTGATGCTATTAATATAATAATTATGGAGATTGTTAAAATAATAAAATCGATGGTTAATAATGAGAGAATTATTTATACGACAAGGGATATAGTGCTCTTCCAGACAATTCAGTATTGAATTATCATGAAAATACCTTGCTCGAATAGTAGTTGATGTTTCTACGATCGTGTATTTTAATAGATAATTGACTGATTAAAGGTTTATATAAAGATAAAGTTCAATCATTTCGAATAGGTTTATGATTTTTAATTTCAATTAGTAAACTTATAACATTAAAAAAAATCATTAGAAAATCGAAAAAAAATATTAAGTTAAAAAAAATTAACTTAAAGACGTTTCCATTGAAAAATCTTTTACTGATTTTATTTTAAAAGTGAAATTCATTTCTATAATACATATCTGGAATAATTTCATTACGTACATTTTCTTTTTATTATCTACTGATATTGATAAAATTTTTAAATATTTGTGATTGGAACAATGATTCGATATCATGCCGATATTATAAATTACTTAGATTTTTACGACTTGATAAATAATTCTTTAATTAAAGACTGAAATAGATACACATTTTATCATCAGTAGAAATGCACATTTATATTCTCACAGGTGAATTTTATCTGTATCTACACACTTTTCGAAACTGATTACATTTAGATAATTATTATGAGAACAATCATTAATCAATTCAGGGTTTATCGATCATAATAAAACATGTCAATATATATATATATATATAATTAAAAAATACTTATTTTGATATCAATATTCAGCTATTGTTAGTATTTTAATATCTAGTTACCAATAATTTTGACATTTTTTTGTTCAAACAATTAATTACAATAAAACTTTTGTTATAAAGTTTAAAATGTATCTTTAAGATTGCATAAAGTCAGTAAACAAGAATAAGATAATGTTTTTTTTTTTAAATAAAAGTTATCTTTAGAATAAAAAATATACAAAATTGCAGTAATATTTTTTGGTACTTGAGCTAAATTCACTTTCACAAATGACTTCTTCGGCCATCGATCTCAAAAATCACAAAATGGGAATAGACAGTAACCAATTTTTGAACATTTTGGAAAAGAAATTGTTATGATGTTTTGACATTAATTTATTTACTTTATAATCTTATTTAATGTTTTTAACCTGAAAAAATTCAGTCAAAGTATAATTTATCATTTATTCATCACTTGTTTACTGAATTCAAATGCAGAAACGGAACAAAATAATTATTATTGTAACTAAACTTGGAGAAAATAATTATTATTATAAAAGAATAACATTTCGAAACACTAAAAAATAAAATAAATTATTTTTTTTTAAAAAAAATACAAATTTTAGCAGTTTTCGTACTGGACATAGAAGGTCCCGTGAAGTGAATGATGAATCATTAATTATTTAACACAATTTTTTATTTACGTGGCTTGTAAGTCTCCTCGACGCTACAAAAGTATTTAAAAAATGACAGTTTGTTCAAATTTAGAAAAATTATAGTGAAAATTATAGTTGAATATATAATAAATGAATTTATTATCTATTCAAAAGTTTTGAGCATTGAATAAACATTTCTTGCATTTTACAATCGTTTTCTTCAGTGAAACCTATCAATACTATGCGAAAGTTAACAATCACTGTCACTGAAACGCGATGATGTCTTATGATTTGTGAAAATTTTGAAACTTTTCCTTATTTAGCTTGCTCGCAAATTAATTATTATAAAATGGATTAGGTTGGTAGGCAAATAATTGCGGTTTATGACATGGAAATTCATGTACATTTTTTAATTTAAGTGGTTTTAATTGGTCCAGGTTGGAGGACTAACGCTTAAGTTTTGTGCAAGCTCTCGAATTGTTGTGTGTGGCTCTGATTCAACTAATGCTTTCAGTTGATCGTTATGATTCAGAAATAAATTTAATATCAATTTATAAAAAAAAACAAGTTCAGGTATTATCGGTAAATGATAATTTTAGTGGAAAATAATTGTGAATCCATATTATATTATCAGTTGAATAATTCATAAAAGAGTGGTCAGTTCAATTTCTAAGACTAATAATTTTTCAAATAACTATTACATATATATATATATATATATATATATATATAGATTAGATTATGTTTGAGGGGGGTGGAAGTTATCTTGCCTCCCGGAACTTAGACTCGAAGTCCATTATGCCTTCCCTCGGCTGATCAAAACTACTCAGGAAGTCTCGCTTCCTTCCAGAAGCCTATCAGCCTGCCCGAGTTTATAGACCCTAGTCCGGCCGCGGTGAGGAGAAACTCCCCAAACCATCGTTGCCTTAAATTGACCCATGCCGGACATTCCGTGAGGAGGTGAATGGGGGTCTCGTTGCCTCCCCACACTATCTACACTTCCCGTCCGTCCTTCGGCCTTGTATATGTTCATGGTAGCTTAGTTTCCCGTGTCCTGTGACAATTCGCAACAAGAGCTGGGAGCAGGATCTGCCACTTGTATAGATTCTCTTGGTCCAGTCCTTATTTGGGGCCTGGCCTAAGAGTACCCTGGATTGACGGTAACCGTCAATCTTTAGCCACTATTCTGGCCCCTCCACTGCGGATCTGGCTCCTAAAGAGGCCATTCTGTCCGCTATTTCGTTCCTCCGTATGCCCGAATGACCCGGCACCCACAGAAGGGGAACCACGTTCTGGAAAGCCAGTCTGCCGAGAGCTATCTTGCATTCCAAAACCAACCTTGAAGTAGTGGCATGAGAAGCAAGTGCTCTCAGTGCTGCCTGACTATCCGAATCTACCCCTGGCTCCGAGTTCTTCTTGCCTCTGAACGCATCCCAGAATAGCAGTGACCTCGGATTGGAACACTGTGGCGTACAGTCCAAGAGGGATAAATTTACCCCTTCCGTCCCATCGACTATATATATATACGTATATATATATATATAATAGTTACTTATCAAATTATTAGTCTTAGAAATTGAACTGAACATTCTTTTATAAATTATTCAACTGATAATACAGTATGTATTCACATTATTTTCCACTAAAATTATTATTTATCGATAATACTTGTACTTACTTTTTTTATAAATTGATATTAAATTTATTTTTGGATCTATTTACCAATAAAATGCCACTAAAAACAAGAAAATGTAAATATTTCGATTTTATAAATATTTCTTTAACTATATTATCGCATTACAGATATATATATATATATATATATATATATATATATATATATATATTCATTAAATATTTAAATTCAATTTCATAGAAATTGTAGTCAACAGTTTCACTTCGCTCGGCTGCAAATAACGTCATAAAATTTCATTTAATTTATGCAACTCAACGTACAAATATGTCAATCCGTGTAATTATTCCTCATTGAATACTGATATATCTAATAATATATTATGAATGACGCCGAGACACACAGAACGTTTATATATTAATAAGCCGACTTTCATTAATTTTATACAATATCAAACATTTATCTTAACAACATCTCCATTAAATCAAATACTATACGGGTATAATTTTTTGTTCTCATAAATACTGAATAAATTTCAATAATTAACCTTTCAATATGTTGTAGTCGATAATACTACCTTGCTTGAGGAAATTACTGCGTATATACGTACATGCATACACACACACACACATTTATATATATATATATATATATATATGTGTATATATATATATATATATATATATATATATATATATATATATATATATATAAATATATATTATATATGACTGATTAAAATCAAAGATAATTTAATATCATAATAAACTTAAGGACACACTTTTGCCTAAAGTTATATATACGGTAAATATAATGGAATTTTTTTTCAAAATAATATATTAAGTTGTTAAGTTCTGTCCTTGTTACACTACTATTAAAACAAAACTTACATGGTTTCTTTATAATTACATCATGTATTTTTCATCACTACACAATTATTTATTCATCTTAATGTTCTGTTTACAAAATATTTTCTTTTGAATGAATAAAACAATGTATAATATTTTCGGTTTCATTTTGATGCTTTTTATTTTTTAATTCATAATAATTAATTTCAATTTAAATAAAGAGGTATTGTTTAAAATTATATAGAGGTTTAAACAATATTTATTGTAATGATGAGTTTTTTTTTTCGTTTGGACCGTCTGATTGTTTTATCTCCATTATTAGTTTCAGTATATTTCTATCTTCATATAGATATCAGAGACTCAATATCCAGTCTCTTATACTTGAAAATGGCACATGCACCGAAACTAGTAATGGGGACCAGACACTAAGATAAACCAGAAGGATGAAAACTATCAAGGCAACGAGATCACCGGTATAGGAACATGCAATTATATTAGGTTCGTAGGAAAATAATTGCGGTTTTTGTTTCCTAAATTGTAACTAAATTTTTTTCAATGAAAGTGTTATTTCATCGTGTTAATGTTAATATCATTTTAGAGTGCATTTCTCGGTCTGTATTTTGGTAAAATCGTCTTTGGTTTTATTATTAATTTTGATTTAAATTGGGCTTTTGAATTAAAGATGGAGTTGAAGAAAATAAGAGCAAATTTTTTGTATGTGTTCAAAACGGATGATAAACAACAGAAACTGCTCGTAAAATAAATGATGTTTTTGGTGTGCGTACTGTTAAAAAACGGAGGACACACAATGGTGATTTCAAAAATTTTGTGTTGGGGACGAGAGCCTTGAAAATGAAGAAGGTCGCGGGCGTCCTTCAGTTCATAACGATATATATATATATGTATATGTGTGTATATATATATACATATATATATATATATATGTATATATATATATATATATATATATATATATATATGTATATATATATATATATATATATGTATATATATATATGTATATATATATATATATATATATATGTATATATGTATATATATATACATATATATATCATATGTTATATATATCAAACAACTAGTAAATCTATTATATTTCTTATAATTAAAACACAAATACTTCAATATTTCGTTCCAATTAAATAATGTGATAAAAATTGCAACAAGCACAACAAATTTCGAATTTTATGTTCCAATTTACGGAAATATGTTATAAATAGATATTAGGTTAGTATGTAAGAAATGTATTCATATATAAAACATTCTTTAACAAGATAAGTAGATGTTTGATTTTCGGCCAAGTATTGAAACATATATGCAGATGACTCAATAAATAAAGATACACATTTTTTGGTAACTGTATTGAAACTTAAAAATGTAGCAAATTTATTTCATTGTGTCGACTTTCCAAAAATAATAAATAAAAAAATAATCATAATGGTGGATGCACAAATAAACTTTTGCAAACTGTGCAATGAAATACTTCAATGTTTTATTTTTCTTAAAATTTATTTTCGTATGCATTTATCTTCAGTTTTTATATCAAACTTTTTTATTTGGTTGATAATTGGTGTCTTGGTCAGAACTTTCAGTCTCTAGTTTCTTCGCCTAGAGAAAGTTTTATCTTTAATATCAGTTTTGTTTCTATTAGAGAGCAAGATTCAATAGTATTTTAATATTTTTGCATACCATTTTACTGTCAGTAAAACGGATAAATTATCCATTTTTTTCAAATATATTTTCTACATCATAAAAGTCAAAGAAAAATCCAAAATTTCAAATCTTTACTTAATTGCTTAAATTATCGTGTTTAATAAACAAAATTTGCATGTATGTAAATATGTGTTTACAAAAGAAATCAAAAAATTAAAGAGATTATTATACTCCGTACAGAATTTTTAAACATTATTCTCCCTCACTTCTATGTACTTTATCCTAACGCTGTTTCTCGAGTGTGTCCTAGAAGACATATATAAATATATATATATATATATATACATATATATATATATATATATATGTATATATTTACATATATATATATATATATATATATATATATATATATATATATACACTCACACACGTTTATATTAATGTGTCATTCATGTATAAATAGGTATTTTCTAATAAGTAATGTGCATATTAAACGGCTCGTGAACCTATCATCCTGGCGATAAAACAATTCAACTCCGATATAAATTTTATGAATGAAACGAAACGACTAAATATAACTATCGTGACTAATTCAAATAAATGAAAATACAGAGCGAATTTCTAAAAATAGTGTCCGTTTCATCCGTGCATTGGGTGCATAATATTGACCGAACACGCGTGTCACTTTCACCAAAAAAAAAACTAAATTCTGCGTGGGCGATATACATGCATGTAGGCGAGCCGACGACGCGCATTTAAAACAATAAACGTCGTTTTACAATAGTCGGTAATTTAAATTTATGTTCGTCTCATACACATTCTAGTTTTCCGATTATTTAGTTGTGATAATCGCGAACAGAGTTAATGTCAAACGACGACAATCTGTTTGTCGTCGTGAACGTTCTCACAGATTTGCGTTTTGCTCGACTTATGACTTTACGACCAAATCGGTAATTTGTAAGACATAAACTCTTGAGTTAACATATTGATAACATAAATATATACTGTAATTGTACGGTTAACACTAGATTCACGGAACCCGTCAATTTGACGGATTTCAGATTTCATGCTTAAAAATAAAGAAAACATAAATGTTATTTTTGGAAACATTATATCGACTTTTATTGGTATAATGATATGAATAAATATCTCAATTCAATTTATCCGCAAGTTTTCTACTTTCGTGCAGCTGTATATAGTACACCTATTTATCCGAACACCCGTCAAATTGACGGGTTAAAAAATTTTGTGTTAACAGTCTCCATACATCAAATTATAACTAATACCACGAAGTGATCTGATACTGTAGAGGACAAAGAAGTGAAAATGTGAAAGCGAAGGCCGCATTTCTTCCCTCGAGAAATGAAATAGCGCATATGCCATACAATTTTCGGTCGAATGGGAAGAATTGAGCTCGCAGACTTTTCTTCGTCCTTCTAGTTATTTAGAATTGGAATTCTATTTTTACATACAATTGGAATTACTTGCGAAAAAGTTACTTGCAAAAAAAACTACTCTAATTGGGACTATAAGTGCAAATAAAAAAGGAATACCAAAAACTGCAAAATCTAAGAAAGATAATAAGGTCCGGTTTTTCACACGACTATATAAATCAGAAAATGATATTCTAACAATTTACAAAACACAAGTCAAAGAAAAAGGTACTATTTCTCAGTTCATGATATAAATTTGTAAAAATAGGGAACGATAATAAACGTATCCCGGAAGCAATTACATTCTACAAGACCAATTTTGGAGTGGATATGGTAGATCAAATGGCACGGAAATGTCGCGTCAAAGTAGGGTCCCGTAGATGGCCGTAGTATTTTATAACAACTTAGAATTAGCAGCTACCAATGCGTGGATATTGTAAAAGGAGACTATTGGACTAGATATATCGAGAAAAATTTTTATTTTTCAATTAGCGACAAATTACAGAGATGAATTATAGAGGGATTACAGAGATGATCGTAAGACTACTTCCAAACAGTCGTCGGATATAGGAAATTCCAAAATAACAATCTGAAGTCTTGCCAAATCGGATTTTGTAAAAAAATAGATGCAATAATATTTTCCGTGAGTGCAAAAAGTTTGTGTACCGAAAATGTACCCTCAAAATAAAATTTACATGTAAAAAATGTACTGTTAGTCTCTGTCAATAAAAATGTAGTGATATAAAATTAATTGTTATTACCAAAACACTGTATTTTAATGTATCCGTCAAAATGACGGATTTCAATAAAAATAGGTATATAATAAATTCCCGCAAATCTAGTGTTAAACAATTTGAATAAGATTAATTTAAATCTTCTGTTTATATTTATACCATTTTTTAAATAGTCAGTTAAACATAGGCTGTTATAAGATCACTGACTCGAAAGTAAATCGACAAACGCAAATAATGATTAAAAATAGGTCGCCGATCGTAAAACGTATAAGATCGGATTAAAATTCTTTGCATATTTGTATTAGATCGGTAGAAAAATAATTGCGGTTTATGACCTTCAAATTCATACGAATTTTCCTCGACTACTAATTAATTTCATTAATCGAAATAAGCACCATTTAGAAACGACACACTTTCGCCAATCAATCTCACAATTTTATTTATTCCGGTGGTGTGAATTTCCGGAGTTGATAAAATCTCGAAATGCACTTTCAGTAGCAGCTTGTTTGTTGAACACTCTCTAAGGAGTTGTCGAAATGCTTAATCAAGCGATAATCTGTTGGCGAGATGTCTTGTGAGTATGGCGGATGAGGCATTGTCTCATAGCCAAATCCATTCAATTTGGAGGGTCAGTCGTGCGACGTGTGGTCGTGCATTGTCATGCAACAGGATTGAAATATAGCATGAAATCATAAAACACTTAATTTGATTAATTGTTATTCGTCGGCTATTGTTGTAGTATTTTTTTCACTTAATTTATTTACTATTATTTTACTGAATTGTACTTAATTATCCTTTGTATTATATTTCAATTATTGCATTGTATTACAACAGATCTAAACTGACAACGTTTTAATATAACATGACTAAAAATAGATTCTCGCACACAATTAATAAAATACCAATGCATGTACATTAATGCATGTAAATAGAAACGTAGACACATACACACACACAAAATTCTGACTCTGTAATTGAGGTGTGTTTCGTTTATTAGTTCTGGTTTAACTATCGAATATCCGTCAACGTTAACCACGTTATTTACCTGTACAAATAATTTAAGAATAGATTTAGGTTATATATTTATTCGCGAATTTTTATGTTTACATCCGCATGTACTACATTTTTGATTGATAACTGGAGTTTAGTTTGGTTAAAGCATTCTCACCTATTGCTACAGTCTTTCCTAGTAATTTCTAAAATATGCGTGACTAATTTGTGAAAAGACGTATATAAAAAAACACCTGTATATTTTATTGACGTATTAAATGGACTGTATACTGATTCATATTATCTGAAACTTGACAATTGTCAAACATGAGGCGTGTGGTCGTTGTGCAGCAGGATTGAACCTTTTCGATTGACCAGTACGGGGACTAGACGTTGCAGTTTCGGGTGCATTTCGTCGATTTCTTGACAATAACTGTCAGCTGTAATGGTTTCGCCGAGATTCAAAAAAATGTACTGGATTATACCGAGCGCAGATCACCGAACAGTCACCATAATTTTCTTTTGTGTGATTTCGGTTTCGCAAAATGTTTGAGGCTTCATTTTTGTCCAACCATTGTGCAGGCCACTTTCTATTGTCGTATAGGACCCATTTTTCGTCACACGTTACATAACGATCGAGAAATGGACCGTTTCTGTTGCATAAAAAGAGAGTTGAACAAACTTCATAACGGTAATTCTTTTTGGTTTTCGTTCAGTTCGTGCGACACCGATTTGTCAAGCTTTTTTATTTTCCTAGCTGTTTGAAGTGGTCCCGAACTGTGGGATAACTAATTCCCAGCTTTTGTGCAAGCTTTCGAATTGTTGTGCATGGCTATGATTCAACTAACGCCTTCACTTGATCGGTATGAATTGAAGAAGGACTCCCGAAGGACCTTCTTCATTTTCAAGGCTCTCTTTCTTAGCCGGAAAATTATATATATATATATATATATATATATATATGTATATATATATGTATGTATATATATATATATATATGTGTATATATATGTGTATATATATATATATATATATATATATAAGGTTGGTAGAAAAATAATTGCGGTTTATGGCTTTAAAATTAATATACATTTTTTAATTTAAGTTAAGTGATCCAGAACTGTGGACAACTAACGCCGAATTTTTTGCAATCGCGCGTGGTTCTGATCAAACTAACGTCTTCAGTTGGCCATTATGAACTGAAGAAGGACGCCTGCGACTTTCTTCATATTCACTGCTCTCATCTCCAGTACGAAATTTTTGGAACCACCATTGTACCGTGCATTCCTTAACAGTACCCGCATCAAAAGCATTGTTTAGTTTACGAGCAGTTTTTGCTGCTTTACTGCCCGTTTTGGACTCATACAATAAATTATTCTTATTTGCTTCTTTTCCATTTTTCATTCAATAGCCCAATTTGAAGCAAAATTAATAACGAAACAAAAATCAACGTTATCAAAATACAGACCGAAAAATCTACTTTAAAATGATATTATCATGAACACGATGAAATTACACTTTCATTGAAAAAAATAAGGTTAGAATTCAAAAAAGAAACGCAATTATTTTATTACTAACCTTATATATATATATATATATATATATATATATATATATATATATATATATATATACTATATGACGATATATTCAATATATATATATATATATATATATATATATATATATATATATATATATATATATATAAATATATATATATATATATATATATATATATATTACATTTACATTTCAGTGTTGTATTAGTGTTTTTACAAAACTTGCATTTCCCACACTTTTGACTGTCAAGTGAATCTCAAATTAGAATTAGAGGAAATCATGCACAGTATTATTCTACAGTAATGTCTTTTTAAAAGATTAGTTTGACCCCCCCCCTCGTTAGTGGAAACCGCAGGTAATTGCCGTCTTCCCCATAGGATAACGCGCCACTGTCATAAACAACAATTAAAAATGATCAATAATTGGACTATTCTTATACATTTGCTCCATGGAGATGATGGCATCGTCATTGAATTACGCATATCAATCAAACATTAAGTTAGCAATGATAAAAATTGTGATTTGTTGATGGAAACGTAATTAATTTGTGAAAATTAATTTAGCCACGATATCAGAGCTGTATTATAACAGAAAAAAATGCATGATTTGTAGGATGAATGAAATATTCATTCAAGAAGGACAGTTCCTATTTTTAAATGTTTATATGTTATCATAACTTTTAATAAAACTATACCATTATATGGTCGCATTTAAAACTAAAGTTTAATACAAGGTTTATCATCAAATATCATCAACAGTTTTGTCGAAATCCTGTTATTTCATAATGCACGCCTATTCCATATTACCCGAGTCTACTATATATAATTATATATATATATATATATATATATATATATATATATGTGTGTGTGTGTGTGTGTTTGCATACATGAAATATAAAAGAGTAAAATGTTGTAACGACAAAAACAAATATTTACGATCTCGATACGTGCCCTCGCCATCGTCTTGCGATTGGTAACGCATTTTTGGTCAATTTGACCTTTACCCCTTCAATATAACCACTTCGTTATTGCCTTTCAAAACTTAAATAAACATCGGTTGTGTGTGCTCGCTAGTGTTTTTACATTTACCTAAGGCAAAACGCAGAACCTGTTCGACTGCGGAGACACTTTATTTATTATTAGCCGAACTAATCGCACTTCAATGTGTCTCCATCAATAGTTCTAAATTACGTGTCCTTTCGTTTAATGATATTCTAATTGATTAGTATTGATTTTTAATAGGCACTCATCGGACAGACGAATATTTTATTTGTACTTTTTTAATATATATGTAAATATATCTTTATTGCTTTATTAAAGGAATTAATTTGTTTGAATACGCATATATATATATATATATATATATATATATATATATTGACAAGATTGATTTCGTTAATAAATTTTCAATTAATGTCAATAAAAACATTTATTAATTAGGTTGCTGTAAATGAAATATTAATACATGGATTTAAAATTTCAGTATGCAGCATTTTAGTTAACAATTATTAAAATTATATTTGAATTAGTATATATATATATATATATATATATATATATATGTATATACATATATATGTATATATATATATATATATGTATGTATGTATATACATATATATGTATATATATATATATATATATGTATATACATATATATGTATATACGTATATATATATATATATATATATGTATATACATATATATGTATATATATATATATATATGTATGTATGTATATATACATATATACAGTATCTGACACCTGTATTTGTACAGTAGTATTATCGATCAATGAAATAGTAAGAAAACAAATTGGTATCAAATATTTATTTTTTTGAATATAGTGTATATATATATGTGTATATATATATATATATATATATATATGTATATATATAATTTTAATTTCTTATAAAAGAAATTAAAATAATTCTGTTCAAATCACTAATAAAAAAACTAATAAATAAAATTAAAAACTGTTTCAAAAAACATAGGACAATCGTACTCGTACACAAAAGTATTCTGAAAGGCCTTACTCGCACGAGCGTTAAAAAAACATTGCGTTCAGTGTTAGCGTTAGCGCTTTTAAAACGCTCGCAAATATAGTGTTCATATGAGCGTTTAACAATCACTTCTTTTCATCGTCTCACGCAGTTCGCACGCATGAATTCTGAAGAGATGTTGGCAATAGCTGTATGTGTATTAAGAAGGCGGGAAAACAAATGAAAAAGTTCATCCTCTGAATGATCGACGATACTTGAAAGGATAGTTTGTGACTATTTATGAAGATTGAAGGTTGTATCCGGACGTTTTTCAGCTACTCCAGTATGAAAATCGAAACATTCAATGAATTATTGAGAATTGTTATCTCAGATATTTTCCCAATTCGGGATTATTTTTGAAGTGACTTCCATCTACGTGTCCTCCTTCAAAATTCTGTTTGAATAATTTGCTAAACCTTTATTATATAACAAAGAATTCGATTCCACCTCCAAAATAAAACGTTCAGTATTAAATACCGCCATTTTCGTAAACGCTGTCTGCCGATATCCGTTGCACTTGTGATCAGTACCGACGTGCAAGCAAGACTGACTGACAAATTCGACATCAAACAGCGCTTTTTAAACGGCTGTGCGAATGAAAACACGCTCTTCCATATGTTCTATTTACTTCAACGTAAAACGCACGGCGTTAGAAATCAATCGAGTTCTATATTTTTTACTGCGCGTTAAATAAACGCCGGCATGTGAAAAGAAACACTGGTCTCCATATGTTTTATTGAAATCACGAAAAAAAGCGCGCGTTGAAGCGTTTTTTTAACACTCATGCGAAAAAGGCCTAAGAAAATGAATTAAAAAGACTTTATTTAAATCGGGTAACGTGACATTTCTATTTTATACTTCTCTCAATCTATTTGGGACAGATTCAACTAACTGTCTTGTAATGTATGTGTATATTCATTACTGCTTTGTCTTATTATTGGGGAAATCAAGATACAGTTGGAATTCTTCCTCAACTACCAAATTAAAAAGGATTTCAAAAATGTAAAAACTACCTGCAACTATAAGAAATTCAGTCATTTTTTCATGGGAGGTGGTCTTAACATTTTTGTCTGCAATACATGTTATACTAAAAATGGTCTCTACTACTTTGTGTAATTGAATTCGTGATTTTTATGTACGCAGTGTCACTTGCATGATTGAGACGAGTGTTTAGTCCCCTCCCTCTTTTTTTTTAATTGGCCGAGCCGTTTTGAAGTTACAGGGACAGTTTTTGTCCTTCACGAAATAGCATTTTACAGCCGTTATCTTGATTTTTTGTAAAATTATACACCCGTGTTTAATCAAGAGATTAAGACCAATCTTTTGATACCTTGATTTATGAAAATCGGTCCAACGGTTTGTTCTCTAGGTGGGAACAAATGAACATGGTTACATACAAACGTACACACACGTGAAAAACATTACCATTCTTCTTTTGGGTTCGCCGTAGTCAGGTAAAAAGTTTCACTTCAAATTTCATAAAACAGTATTTGATATTTTAAAAGTTATAACCATTTTTGTAAAGAGATGCAACGCAGTCGGGAACCTTAAAATATGCCGGCTACACACAAACAGCACGGACCGCCAAAATTTCATTGGCCAATTTCAGTGGCAAACGGCACGAAGGAAATTTTGCATAAATATTCACCAAGTGTGGTCTTCTTACTGCAGTAACGGATGCTGTTTCGCCAGTACATTTCGAAGACCATAATTCTTCAAGTTCTCTATTTAGATTTCCGCTGTTATTGGTTAAAGTTCGTTGAGATCGTGTGAAATTTGTCACGGACAGATTTTTTTTTCTAATACTTTTTTTGGAATAATATACACATATAAAACATGATTCATGTTGTTTCGTTGTAAATATTTCTACATCAACTTTACTACAGTCAGTCTATGTAGTCATGTTTTAAAAATTTTATTTTATATATGTATATATATTGTATGTGTATGTATATATATATATATATATATATATATATGTAATATATATATATATATATATAATATATATATATATATGTAATATATATATATAATATATGTAATATATATATATATATATATATTATCAGTATATGCTTAGAATAATGGAAATTCTATTGCGGCCCCCATGGCAAAAAATATAAAAGTTGCGTTGAAGTCAACACGTTAAAAAAAGGTATAAATAACAGTAACTTATTTCTAAATAATGGTAATTTTAATTACTCACTATTAATATTGAAGATGCTAAATCTAATCATCTCTCTTTTAACTTTTAATTTTATGCTCAGTGAATTATAAATATTTTAATACAATTTGTATGAAATCTGAAAATCCACTTCAAGAGATGATAACACTCTTAGCGAAATGCGGGTAAGCATCAATAAAAACGATTAAAAATCAATTATTTTTTACTGATTGTTGACGTTTTTGATGTTAAATTTCTTTGAGCACGGTAGGGACGTGTCGAATAGTTGTGAAACGAAATTGTGTGACGGAAGTTAAGTGCATAGGTGTAGAGACAGTACCAAAAAAATATTTTAACAAAATTTTATTGAGAAATTCGTTAAATTGCCAGAGATACAGCAAAAATGTGCTGATGGTCGGGTGTCCTGTCTAAGGAGTCTTTCCACGGAATGTTCTTAATGCGATAAAACCCATTTACGAAGATCTATGTTCGAAGAGTCTACTGAAACGTTGTGAGAGGATTTACACAAAATAATAATGAAAGTTTAATCCATTTGGCATGGAACATAGTGCCGAAGGAATTATACAACGGTCTTTTTGTAGTCGAAATTGCCGCAATTATCGCCGTCTGTGTATGTAACGAGGTATCAATGGCACTTTTAAAAATGATGCAAATCGATTGTGGAAGGTTTGTTTATCAGTGGGCCGAGAAAAACGATTTCAGGACGTTCCGCCAAGCGCGCAGCGCAAAGCGCGACGAAGGAAGTCCGGACAGCGCGCAAATCCCAAACAAACGTGGAAGAAGAAGCCTTCGCACAGACGGAAGGTAAAATTTACGGTTCGGGCATCGATGATAGCGTGTAAATTAATAGAAAAACATTAATTCACTAAAAAATTTAATCGACTTCTCGTTTTAAAATTTACTTGAATCTTTAAATGCGTTTTTCTCAAAATTGAGTTTTCCAAATCGGATACCACAAATCTCAACAAATACTTGATCGATTTGCATGAAATTTTGCATAAATATTTATTAGATTATTATTTAATTTTTAATGTACAATCGTTTCGATATTTGCATTATTTCGATTTGTTGTTAACAAAATACGTGCTCATTTCAGGGCCGAAATTTCATGTTATTTTTCAAACAGCTACCATTTCCGAAAAAATGATTGTTTAAAAAAAACTACGTCATTAATTAGTTTAGTCTATTTTCTTTAATTTGCAATTAAAAAATTTTGATTCAGATAACATCTCCCGAAATTACACTTGATTTCACGGAACGCTGCATCGATTACGTCACCTCAATAATGGGTTACTACTAGTATGTGGCACAAAATATCGACTTGGAAAAAATATTAAAATAATCTACAGTGCATGCCCTTCAAAATGTATATTTTTTTAAAAAAAAAAACATTTTTCATGTGAAAAAAATTCATGGAAATAGGCTATTTTTGAGGTCCCAAAAGGTCAAATCAAATCAAAAGAATTTTATTAATCATGAATTAGTATACATGGCCTTGTGTGGCTGGTTTGTTTATACAATTTGTGCAGTACCCTTACCGTTTCCGGTAGTTATCCGCGTTTGAGAATTGTGTGTTGTGTGACGTGTTATGAGAATTTTTTAATTATCTTTGCATGTTTTGTCCGGGAAAATATTTTTCAAAAAACCGGAAAAGGTCCCAAAACGTATATATGTCCTTAAATTATGATGGTGCAGAATTCACAGCATAAATATATATATATATATATATATATATATATATATATTTATACTGAATATATAAACATATTATTGTTTTTTCCTGCTAAAATACGCTTTAACAGGAGATAAATATTTTTAAAAAATATTCTATATTTACAGGTTGGAAATTTTACTTCATCCGCACGTGGCATCTCACACGCATACATTTTTTGTAGTTTTTGGGGTGAGTAAAATAATCGTTTATGTGTATTAAACTACTGTGCAAAATTTATATTATAAGAAACTGTACTAATGTATATATATATATATATATATATATATATATATATACATAATATAAATATATATATATATATATATATATATATATATACATATACAATTTAAATGTAAAAAAAGCATCGCTTACGGTCTCGTACTCGGTTGTTGAGGCGTTCTATCTCTCTGTCGTCTATTTTTAAACCAATTAGAGACTTGCGTTAACGTGAGACCTGTACGTTTTGCGAGCGCACGCTTGTCGTCTGGCGTTGGGTAACGATTTTTCGCATAACATTCCTTCAGTGCTGATCTACTGCGCTCCTTAAAACAATACACGGTTTCTTCGCCGTCCCATATCGTTTTCGGTAGCGGATATTTCTTGCGAAGCCGATATTTGTCCACTGCACCTAATATACATTAATTACAAGTGATTATTAACAATTAAACAATAATGTTGTCTGTTTAGAGGATTGCGATTAACATTTAGAAAGTAAATTTTAAAAAAATAAAATAAAATGCATCGACCAAAAACATTTCGAATGTAAAAAAAAGATCTTCTCTAAATACTTTTTTGTCGATTAATTGTTTTCATTATTTCGGTTAGGTTATAATTCTTGAGTCAGTTCATTCAGAAACAATTCTCCGCAAGTACAATTCAATGAAATTATTCTTCTAAATTGACTTAACCTGATTTCAAATCCTGCACTGTCGGAATCTAATCAGCGAGCTTTGCAGGATAAGAGTAATGAATTTGATAAATACGCACATTTATTTTATTCTCAGCCCAATAAATGTGTATCTTCGTGGGCGCTCTTGAGTTACGTTGGCTGAACTATGAGAACCGACACGAAAAACTACTCAAATATTACCAGATATCCCCAAATCATGAAATGTTCATGATATTTTTGAGATAAGAATCAAGAGTTGTTTTTCTTTCACTCGCACTGACGGAAGAAGAGAGACAAAAAATACCCTTCTGCATATTTTCTACATTATCTAGTCTTTATAAATGGATATCTCTAATGAGTAGGAACTAAGAAATAAAAAGTCATAGAAAATACTGACTAATTTATGACATAAAGATATCAGAAATTAATATTAAAATTATCGAAAAAATAATCACTAATCGTTCGATTAAAAAAAGATTTCAGCAGCTTTCATTCAAGCATTGAATCGTGAAAGACTGATGATGGTGAGAATGGTTGTGATTTGTATTTGTTCATATGATTAAGTACTGATTGTGGCTAGAACTGAAAAAAATGAGGTAGAAGGTATAATTGAAATAATGTACTCTAAGTGACGTTTGTTCACGAATTGTGAGTATGACGTTTAGGAGCCACATGATTGTCATAATATATATATATATATATATATATATATATATATATATATATATATATATACAGTGGCGCACTCAAGATTTAATCTAGGGAGGAAGCGAGTTGAACAGATAAAAAATTTTTTAATGTGAATTCAGTAAGAGTTATTAGGTGATTAATAAAAATTATTTGAAGAATAAAATCCTATTCCATTTTCTTTTTACAAAGCTCTTGAATTACTTTGGTCATATTTACATTAATCTCTCTGTGTATATAGGAGCATTTTCGTGATACAATTTTTTTTTTGTTTTTTAGTGTTTTTTCCCTTTTTCTTTTGGGGGTGCCAACGCCCCTTGCTCTCACCCCTGGATGCGCCATTGTATATATATATATATATATATAATAATAATAATAAAAGAGATCAATTCTTATTAATGAACAGCAGCGTCGAAATTGTTTCATCCACAAATAACCAGTGTATATATATATATATATATATATATATATATATATATATATATATATATATATATATATGTATATATGTATGTATATATATATATATATATGTAACATGAATATTTTATGATAAAAATGGAAATTAATTTACCTAAAGGACGACCTCGTACTTTTTCTGCTTCTCTGTAATGTGCTTTAAACCATAACGTTTGAAGTTCAGAGTGGTACTGTGGACTAAACGCATGCGACTCCAAAATAGCATACAATTCGTGATAGATACCTCGATGAAAGGCAACATTCGCTCTCGCTCTGAAAGTTGAACATAATTTTTATTATAAATATGATATATAATATGTGTGCAGTGTATTGATGATGTTAAAATATTCGAGAGAGATTGAAACATGAACAACTTAATATTGATTACTCTAGGTAAATTATTTGATCGTTTGAAATTCACATTCTACGTTCATATAAAATTAATTTATTATATTACACCACCACTTAAGGATGTCCTGGAGACACAGTATCAGATAAAAGAATTCGAAATTTACATATATATTTATATATATACACTTAATAAATAGTAAAATAAATTATATATACTTGATCAATGTTTACCACCAGTCTTTACCTACGGCAGCGGAGCATGAGTGGTTAACGCCAAAATCATTCAAAGACTCTTAAAAATACAGAGAAGTACGGAAAGATGCATACTATGAATAACAAGAAGAAATATAAAAAGAATAGAATGGATACGAAAACAAACAGGTGTCACAGATGTAATAAGAAGAGTAAAGACTCTGAAATGAAAATGGACGGGGCATGTTGCAAGAAGAGAGGGCGACAGAAATTATTAATCGGGTACCAAAAAATATAAAAAAATCAAAAAAGAAACAAATGAACAGGTGGAATACGGAAAATAAAAATTGTATTGGAAATCAGTGAAAAATAGAGGCATTAAATCGTACAAAATGGAAAATCATGAAAGAGCTCTTTATCCAGCAAAGGATTGACAGAGGCTCATGATGATGATGATGATCATGATATATATATATATATATATATATATATATATATGTGTGTGTGTATATAGATATATAAAGAAGAGAGAGGGTGGTTTATATAGGCTTCCATATGAAAGTATTAAAAAAATCGTGTTATTTTTTATTTAGTATTTTAGTTTAATTCAATACTAAAATACAATTGAACTAACAGGGAATTTACCAGCTCAACGAACAAATAACGTTTTTGGTCCCTTTCTCGACCGTTTTGCGGCCGACCGTTGTTGTGCTGCAAAATGATTTGCCTCGTTTCCTCACCTGTGAATAGTCTTTTTCTCTTTAATTCGTCACTCAAATAGATGAGCTGTCGTTGGTAATGGTCCGAATTTACAGTCTGACCAGATACGAGCAACTCACAATACGGCACACCTTTAATGTCCCACCAAACACACAATAATACTTTTTTGGCGCGAATATTTGATTTCGAAGTTGATGTCAAGGGTTCACCGAGCGTAACCATGATTTTCGGCGCTTAAGATCGTCGTACAAAGCCCATTTATCATCCCCGGTTAAGATTTTATGCAAAAAAATCCTTCCTTTTAAATCTTGTGAACGAGGACATAACCGTATCGCATCTTTTTTTTATCTTCCCGATTGAGCTCATGTGGAGTCCATCGGACTAGCTTTTAAATTTTTCTAGTCTAGTCTATGTAGACGATAGAAAATTATTTACTGTGTAACTTCTAGTTGTTAATCGAGTTCCTGTTCAGTCTAAGCGGAGTTTTCATTTAACACCTGCTCAAGGTCATCGTCGTCATTAACTTTTTTGGGTTGTCTGGGACGCTCTCGATCGGAAAGATAAAAATCACCACTCCAAATCTTTCGAAGCCATTGTTTGCATGTTTTATGCGTCACAACGCTTTCCTCTAAAGCTGAACAAATCATTCTCTCGACTGTGGTAGCATTTTTTTCAATTGAAATGCGAAAATTATTCAATGCCTAATATGCTGTTTTCGGATGCCATCGTGTGTACTACTGTTTAACGAGGTCATGCCACCTGCTTGGCCAAGATATATAGTGTTATTAAATGTTATGGATGGCTTTTTAAAATGACAAGAAAATATTTTAGTTTGAAACTAAGTTAAGATTAATTCAATTTAAAGGCACGGAACTAATTTTTATACCATATATATATATATATATATATATATATATATATATATATATATATACGAGTATGTATATTCGTTTTTTTTTTTATAAGACTGTCAGAGGAAAATATTTAAATTTCTTGAATACTTTTATTTTGCTTTGTAATAATTTTGCATTCCTTATACAAACAACCAAAGAAAAATATTATACATTTTCGTATAAGTTTAAAAAAATATATTTATATATAGTTATAAAATATATATCGTTTTTACTGCGTACCAGCTCAGGGCCGTGTGGTGGCATGGAGCAATGGAGCACTCGCTCAAGGTGTCTCAAGTATGAAGGCGCCTGTTAGATATTTCGCGATTTATTATTTTGTTCTATTATTTGTATGGTTTTTGTTCATTTACAACGAATAATAAAGTTTAAGTGATACATAGTGCTGTCATTGCTGCTAGAAGACGCCCTGTACCTAATTAACAATTATAGGTTTCATCTTGAGATTTATATCATATGTTAGTCATGTTAAATTGATATGTAGGTATGTTTAACATTGTAGTAAATAACTGTATTTGATATTTTTATACACCGAAACATAATGAATTTCTCATTAATATACTTATTTTCATTCAGTCTTTATGTATTATTATTCGAGCAATCGTTGTACGAGGACGAAGATCCCACATCGCACATGACATTGGGACGAGGTCACGATTCAAATTGGTAAAAAGAAAAATAGTTTTGGTTACGAATCCAATGACCAAACCATTACACACCCAAAACACAATTATAAATTTATTTTTTTATTTCATTCTCGATACTGCGATTAATTCAATTAGCGAAAGATTTGAACAAATGGAATTGCATGCTGATAAGTTTAAAATATCGTATAACAGTTATAAACTGAAACATGGAAATAGATCAAAAATATTAAAAAAAATGTATAGATCTATTATTGGCTGGTTAATAGAGATATTGATAGTCTTGAATTTTGTGAAGAAATTATAAATTTAGCTGCATTATTGTCCTCTCAAATGGAACCACTAGAAATACTATTTGTGGACAAACAATATGAGTACAATATTTCAGAATTTGTTTATTTTCATACGAATACTGCTAACTCAATCCGTATCAGTTGCTTATGAACAGTACACTTTCTCCATATTAAAAATTATAAAAAGTTACTTAAGGGACAAGAAAGATTCGTCAGTTTGGCTATGATGTCCATTGAGAGTGATTTATCCGAATCATTAATTATGATGATTTGAATCAGGATTTTGTGAAAATGAAATCTAGACGTGTAAATTTCAAAGAGTACACTTAATTATTTTTTCTATTAATTATTCTTTACAAATGTAACTATTTTATAGTGTATTGTTGCAACTGTTTCTTATCTGTGTTAAAAATGTCGAAGGCATTAAAAAAATATATAAAATGAATCATTAGATTTTTTAATACATACATAATCAGTCACTTCAGTATACGGTAAAGGTCTTTTTTAAAAATGTCTGCTCCAGGCACCAAAATACCACCACACGACTCTGTACCAGTTCAATATTATCCCGATAGTCTTATTCCTTTTGGATTATCTGAGATTCTTCCTAGTATTAATTTTCTTCTAGTCATCACGTGTGCATATTCAGATAAAATTGATGAATTGACTATTTTAGATACCTCAAGATGGTACACTGCTTTGTTTACTTGGATAATTTTTAAATATTAGTACGATAATATCAAATGCGGAATATTTATTCAAGAATCAGTTTCGAATCAATGTACATCAATTCTTTATATTTTTTTGTTTTCATGCTCTTTGTTCTTTTGAATATTTCGAGTGTTTGTTTTTATCTAGTGTTAACATGTATATCACTTACAGGTAAATATTATAACCAAAGATTGAAACCGAAACAAAATAACGTTCGAGTTTCGGTTACTAAAATGAAACAGTTTTTACCGGTTACAGTTTCAATCATTGCCTATTACTAATATAAAATATGGAGCGTTTTCACTATTCATTTTAGTGGATAATCCTCGGTCAAACATTTATTTGTAACAGTGAAAATACACACTAATGTTGAAAAATTAATTTTTTTTAAAAAAAAGGAAAAAAACAAGAGTAAAAATTTCGGAACGGGAATTTCGAATTGCTCCCCGAAAAATAAAATTTTCCATGAAAACTGATATTAACTGGTTCCCACTTTCTACTCGATTTCGGTTACTGAAACGAAACGGTTTTTTACCGGTTACGGTTTTAATCATTGCCTATTACTAATATAAAATATGGAGCGTTTTCACTATTCATTTTAGTGGATAATCCTCGGTTAAACATTTATTTATAACATAGTGAAAATACGGTTTAATGTTGAAAAAAATATTTTTTTTAAAAAAAAAGAAAAAACACAAGAGCAAAAATTTCGGAACGGGAATTTCGAATTGCTCCCTGAAAAATAAAATTTTCCATGAAAACCGATACTAACTGGTTCCCACTTTCTACTCGATTTCGGTTACTGAAACGAAACGGTTTTTTACCGGTTACAGTTTCAATCATTTCTTATTACTAATATAAAATATGGAGCGTTTTCACCATTCATTTTAGTAGATAATCCTCGGTCAAACATTTATTTGTAACAGTGAAAATATGCTTTAACGTTGAAACATTTATTTTTTAAAGAAAATAAAAAACAAGAGCAAAAATTTTGGAGTGGGAATTTCAAATTGCTCCCCGAAAAATAAAATTTTCCATGAAAACCGATATTAACTGGTTTCCACTTTTTATTCGGTTTAGGTTACTGAAACGAAACGGTTTTTTACCGGTTACGGTTTCAGTCCTCGGTTATAACCTCTAAAATATACCCAAATATAGTATATACGCAGAAACTAAGATGATTCAAAAGGACGACGAATATCGGAATCGGGCATCAGCGGGAACACATGTATTACAGATCATACAGTTACAGTTTTTATCGGTTATGGTATTTTTTTTCACTATACTAATTGACACATTGTTGAACGGTCACGAGTTTACTCGTCTCTACACTTACGTTAACTCATACACGTTTTAAAGGTCGAAGCAATGTATTTTTTTATGAAAGGATTCTTAATCGTGTTCGATCATGTTTATTTTATTATAATAGATATTATTTTTCTGGATATTCGGTTTTTTAACGGCATTTTAATACTGAAAAAAATTCAAAAATGACGCGTCGCAACGGTGATGAATTTTTCAATGAAATATGCAGATACTTTATCTTATTTATTTTTAATTATCCGAGTGACCTTGAAATATATAATAGTGAGCTGTAAGGTAATAGTTTATTGGGATTGAAAGATAGTCTGACATAAGACTACCACAAAGGCAAAAAATAAACATGAAAGAAACCGATAATGAAAGAGATTTTGCAGAAGAGCGGACGGAAAATGATCTTTCACCAGCCTTGGAAGATTATATAGAGATTTCGGGTATAACTGTTCCACCAAGTATCGGTGAAGTAACGGATTTACTTTTTGATAACAATTTATTTAATCTAATCGCTTCTCAAACCAATTTATATCCTACGACCAAATGGATAAATATCAGAAAAATTCTATTAAAAGTCCGCCATGAAAGGAAGTTACCAATAGTGATATAAAGAAGTGTTTCGGTTTATTGATATTGATGGGAGAAACGAAAAAATCATATTGAAGAGATTACTAATCAACTGATTCTTTGCTTGAATCACCTACATTTCTTAAAACTATAACTAGAATAAGGTTCAAGCAATATTTTATATTTTTTCATCTTAGTGATAATTCACAAGCTATTTTTTAATCAATACAGATTTTACAAAGTTAGACATCTTTTGGGTTACTTTATTGAAAAAAATTTTTTTTCGCATATTTAGACATCATTTGTATTGTCGTCTTAATATTGTAGATTGTACCTGGGGGTACGAGAACGCGACAACAATCATTTTCTTGTGATAGTTTGTGTCATGATTATCATATATTGTTAATCTTCTCAAATAGTAGACATTTGAGAAAAGTTTCAAAAAACCCAGATAAACCTGATTCTAAATTCAACCTTCTCTAGGAGCATTATTCCCACATCCATTTGTTGCCTCCCCATAAGAGTCCTGGTTCGCTGTCGACGTGATATCGTCGACGGTGTTGATCGTGGCTCCGTGAAACAGTACGGCTGCACGAATTTGTTTTTTCGGTGGTGTTTGCTGACACGATTAATTAGTAGAATAATCTTTGCATATGGCAGCTTCTTGATCAGTGGATTGCCGAGACTCTTTCGTGTTTAAAATTTCCAGCGTATGTTATCAATTTAGTTATCAATCGTACATATTTCTGCTTCCTCATGCAGTTCGTTTATGGGAAAGTTGTACTCTTTATTTAACGCCATCCTCACTTATCTGAACCCTCTGTAGTGTATTGATATTGGTTCTGGAGGTGTGCCTCCAAATTGGGGAAGCGTATCATCATGGTCGGTCTGATCGCCATTTTTTATAAAGTCAATTTGTTTTCAGTGTTCAGACCGCCATACCTGGCCATGAACGGATATAATTGCGGCAGAGCGATGTACGCTTTCTCGTTTACACACTTGACATGTTCTTTGTATGTTAGCTTCCTGTCGATGTGCACGTCTAAGTATTTGATGATTTCCCTATAGAGGATCTCAGTACCGTCCTTCTTTAGACGTCCTAAGCTTTTCATCCATCATCTAGAGAAGAGGATGCCTACTGTTTTTGTGTGTTGATTTTTATTTTCCATGTTTGGAAAAAAGTAGCAAGTGTACTAAGGCCGTCTTGGAGACGTGTCCCAGTGTCTTTGAGGGTTCGTCCGGTAGTAAATATGGCAATGTCATCAGCGAACAAGGCCAGGTCCACGTTCCTGACCTTAGAGATATCGTTAATGTAATAAAAGGAGGTTGCATTGAAAGCCGCTATTCACATGTAGATGGTTCTAGGTGCTTATGCTGGGGGCGGTGGTAGATGTCTCTTATGCTATTTTGAAGTGTGAACATTTCCCACTAGAATTCAATCATCAGACGCCATCTTTTTTTACATAAGTGCTTTTCTATAACCGAATTAAAATGGAACGCGATAAGTCGGTTGTCCAGTATACTTCTACACTACTTCGATTTGAAAAAAAATGCAGTTGAAGCTCATCGATTGCTTGCGAAAACTTATGGTGAATCTGCTCCATCGGAAACAGTGTGTAGAAATTGATTTCGACGATTAAAAAGCAGTGATTGTGACGTTCACAACGAACAATGGCGCCAGGTCAATAGAAAAAGTTCGAAGATGAACAATTGCAAGCTCTATCGGAAGAAAACCGTGCTGAAACACGCAAAGAATTGACTCAACAGTTCGAAGTCGATAAATCAACCATTTCACGACGTTTAAAAGCTATGGGAAAGATCCAGAAAAAAAATGAAGATGACTACCAAATGAATTGACAACAAACATTTCGATTTCTTTGCTTGCATGGCATAAAAAGAAGAGTTTCTTGTGACGTATCGTGACCGGAAATGAAAAATGGATCTATTTCGACAACTCGAAGCGCAATAAATCGTGGGTTGATCCTGCCCAACCATCAACGTCGACACCAAAGCGAAACATCCACGGTCACAAAGGAATGCTATCTATTTAGTGGGATGTGGAGGATATCGTGTATTGTGATTTATTGAAACCGAAGGAACGTTATCGACAAGAATTGGAGCATTCGAATGATAATTTGATCCAAAAACGACCATCAATTGGATCAAATCGCCGAAAAGTGATTCTTCTCCACGATAACGCTCGGCCCAATGTCTCTATAATCGTGATATAAACACAGATGAAGCTAGAATAGGAGGTTGTCCCTCACCCAGTGTATTCTCTGGACCTGGACTTAAGCGATTACCATCTGTTCCGATCGATGCAACACGTTTTGGAAGATACACATTTACATAACTACGGAGAAGTCGAAAATTGGGTTACTGAATGGATTCGCTCAAAGGACAGACCATTTTTTCGTCGCCAAATCAACTTCTGCTAGAAAAATGGGAAAAAATCATAGCTTCCGAGTGAAAATACTTTGACTGATGTATTCACACATTTTGTTATTGAAATAAATGCTCAAAGAACACAGAAAAACAGCTGAGGACCTAATATATATGAAGTAGATTAGCGTTCGCCGATTTTAAAAATCTTCATTCAAAAAAAATGCACCAAGCAGAATTTAAGTATGAAAAAATCTGTGAACAATGTCAATTTTTTTATTTTTAAAAAATAAAAACGCTATTTGATTAACAATATTCTTCGACGTATTTCTTGAAAATTTCAGAACAATTAATGAAACCTCCTTATAGTTGAACAGTACTGGCCCTGAGGTACTCCCGTGGCTATACACTCGAGTGTAGATATTTTCTTTCATGCTGTTCAATACGGAATGACCTGTTTCGTAGATTTGTATTGAAAATTTTCAATCTTTGTATATAGCTAAACAGCAGTTCTCACTTGATAAAGCAATGATACCATCGAGAGGACGTATCAGACGTTAGAACGTATAACCTGGTAAAGATAATAAAATATGGGAAATGAGAAAATATTAGAAAAAATAGTCACTGACGTGAAAAAAATCCACACAATACATACTCTTCAAAATGAAGGCGGACCGAAATTAAATATATCTGCAAAACCTGTTGTGTGCCGTTGCACACGTGTTAAGAATTAGTATATACACTTAATGAAATAGAGAATGACGACAGTACCTCAAAACACTTTCGTTCCCTCGCAAAAGTTCGCACGGCGGTAAACTCCATAAAAACGTTGCTAAGCGTTCGATGTCGCCGCGTTGTTGAAGCGCCTCGCACATACACTGCACTTGTTCCGCTGAAAAACTCACCTCGGCCTTCGTGGCCGAACCGTCACTGATCACACCGACACCACTGTTTCCGTTGCCGCACAGTTCCAACAACTTTTCATCTTTCGTCGCGCTCAGGTTCGCCGTCGACTTCGCCGTCGAAGCGTCCGTCGCGACGATGTCGCCGTTCGTCGTGCCGCTCTGGTGATGATGGTTCTCGTTCGCCGTTGAAAAATTCAAACACCGCGCCATGTTCTGCCTCGAAACGTTCGGTAAACGGTAACCGTTGTAGTCGGACGACAGGCGGTTCGTGAATCCGAACATTTTTATCGTTTCGGAACAGTTGTCGTAAACGGTTTTACTGCCGTTCGTTATGTTATTGTTATTGTTCAGTGGAATCGACGGCGTCAAGATGTCCGACTTGTGTTTGTTTATGTAACCGTTCTCCAGGTCTCTCTTATTCTTACTACCATTAAAATATCCTTCGTTTTCCATCTCGCTGATATAATTCGGATTGTTGTTATTCTCCGGGGATTTCCGATTCAGATCGTTATAACTCTTCAAGTTCTGGTACCCGTGCTTCTCTGGAGTTCTGTTCTCGCAGTCTTGTTTATTGTAGTAATTGTTATAGTTCTTATCGATTTTCAATTGGTCACTGTTACAGTAGGGCTGAGACGGATTCGTATAACGATCCTTCTTTATATTGTCGACGAATAAATTACTATCGTGCAGCTTTGAACAGTAATAAGATAATGAATTGAATGCTTGATTTATCTTATCGGCGATTTCGTTTGAAGCGTTCGACGCCGTCGTATCGAATTCAGTCGAATGCACTGTTTGGTCCATTGTTCTAACACTTTTATTTATCGAATAGATCAAATGTAAACGGTGTGTTTTCATACAACTTCATCGTATTTTATTTAAAATTAATGAGTTCACAGGTAAAGGGCAATGATAAATTTCATAGTTGCACATTTTTTTTACTTCTATCATTGAAATTATAGACAAAGTTAAATTTAAATTTTCATTCAGGTGTGAACCTACGAATATAATAAATATTTATGAAATTTTCGTATTGAAGTAGTGAGGGGAAGGGTACTAAAAATGTTTAACAAATATTTTTCAATTAACTGGACATTCTTTTATCGTAAACAGAATAAACATTGCACATTTATCGGTTACAAGAAAAAATATGTTAATTCAGATCAACCATTAGAAATTTCACATTTATCTGATATATTGTGGAAAATCGTTGATAATATTCGATGAAACATAAATCTCTTGATTGTAAACACATAATTGGAATCGAAAAATTCGATTACAATTGAAAATTTTGCAGAAATAACGTTACTGATGGGTGTGAAAAATTTTGAAATAATCAAGTGTGCACGAATCGGTTTCACATCGGTCACATCTTGTACCTGGACGTAGTTTCGAAATTTTTTATACTCTTTCTTACAATGATGAACTTTTGGAAAAAATATTATTCAACCCAATTCTCTTTTAATAGATTTTCAAATGAAAAAACGAGAGTTGTCTGATTTTTGGACGAACGTAATTTCTTTTTAATGAAAGAAAGAGTTATAAATTTAGTCTCAATAGAACGAGATTAGTGACCTTTAAATATATCATCAAGAAGATTATACTCTGACATCATAGTTTCTTTGGAAAACATCAATGGATTCCTAGATGCACGCCCGGATTCAAAGGGTTAAACCGTTTAATAATTAAATGAATAACAACGTATAAAAATAGTAATTTGCCAATGAATAATCAAATCTTAATTAACAAAAAAAAACTTCTACGAATTCATTATACGATGCTAAGTTAAGAAGTGAAAAAACATTTGAGAAGAAAAAACTCATATTCCATATACATGCTTTTTATTAGTCCTTTTTTTATATAACCTCTCATAGTTTGTATGCACTTGGGCCATCGTTTAACGAACTTTTAGATTCCGTCCTGGAAAAAACTATTTGGCTTCTTGCACACCCCCTTATACTGTATTTATTACACGAGTAGTACAACAAATCAGTTTATTTAAGATCTAGTTTTTGAATTCCTGAACTTCCCACCATATAGTTTCGATTTAGCATTAAGTGATTTCTCCCTTTTTGAGCTATTAAAAGAAGATTTGTGACTACAAAAGTCTGTTTCTGATTAGAAGGTTATAAATATGGTACAAAAGTGGCTGCATAAGAGACCAAAAAGTTTCTTCCATGATGGAATCTAAAATTGCATTAACTCTGGATTAAGTGTAAAGAATTAAGGGGAAATTATGTAGAAAAATAATTTTATAAAAATCCTGTATATAGAATAAGAATGTTTTAATTCTTATATGCCTTTTTAATTCTATATTTGTCCTCATATTTAATATTTGATAAAATATTACACATCCATTTTACTATGTAACAGCACAAAATTACAAATTACATAGAGTATTTGGTAAATATTTGATAAAAAGTTGAGTTATATACGTTTTTTTTTCGTTCTTTTTCAATTTATAATTTCGGTAGAATAACAACAGTTTAAAATGAGTGATAAAAGTAAAATTTCTACTACCGAACAAAGCCAAATGACTATATTTTAGTATGAGATAGGTAAGATATTTATCAAATAAAAAGTATCAGAGTGAAAAAACACTATTTTAACACAATAGAAAAGCACAGAAGAGAGCATATAATTGATACAGTTCCAGATAACATCCATTACAAACATTGAACGACGAGGAAAAAAAACTAAATATTGTAAAAAAAATATGTGAATGTTAAAATTGATTCGACGAAGTTAAAAATATCAGCATCAATAAGAAATTACCCGAAATATGTTTTTACAAATCAATACAAAAAAGGTACATAAATCATCTGAGATTTTTTTTTCTCACTTAAAAAGATATTTAATTTAACACCTGAAAAGCTTCTATATATTAGGTTGGTAGAAAAATAATTGCGGTTTATTACCTTCAAATTTATTTACATTTTTTTTAATTTGTGTGATTTTAAATGGTCCAGAACTGTTGGATGACTAACGCTTGAATTTTGTGTAAGCTCTCGAATTGTTGTGCGTGGTACTGATTCAACTAACGCCTTCAGTTGGTTGTTATAAACTGAAGAAGGACGACCACGGCCTTCCTCATCTTTAAGGCTCTTGTCCACAGCACAAAATTTTTGGAACTATCATTATACCGTACGTTCATTAACAGTACCTACACCAAAAGCATCGTTTAGTTTACGAACAGTTTTTACTGCTTTACCGCCCGTTTTGAACTCATGCAAAAATTGCTCTTATTTGCTTCTTTTACATCTTTAATGCGTTGAATGCTATGAGGGTCATCGGCGACCGGCGATGCTAAGATTAGTAAAAACATATAATTCAAGTAAATGATAACCGTTCTAAAATTTTCAATATTATTATCGTTATTACAATGATGTAAAAAAAACTAATGCACCATATAACATCGAAACGTTATTAAAAAAACACAGTCCGGTGCTAGGGGGTGAATAATTGATGGCCTCCACTAAGATAAATGCTTAAAAAATGATAATACAGTTCAATTAAACTGTTGTATATTATATTTTAACACAATATGTATATAGCACGACAAAAAAAATACGTTGCGGCACCTTTGTCAAGTCATATAAAACTGTTCCAGAATTCATCGTGTTAATTCAATAACCCAATTTGAAGAAAAATTAATAATGAAACCAAAATCTATGTTATCAAAATACAGACTGAAAAATGCACTTCAAAATGATGTTAACATGAATAAGATGAAATGACACATTCAAAAGTTAGAATTGAGAAAAGATAACCGTAATTATTTTCCTACCAACATAATATAATATTCATCTAGAAATGTTTTCGGTTAAATGAAAAACCAGACATATTTTAAGAACTATCACTATATAGTTCTGGCACTGCGGTTTAGTTCACTTCTCGTATACAAATTAATTTTTCTCTCATCCTACAAACCACAAAAATAACCAAAAATATTTAATAAATGACTATTAAACATTTTTAATTCTTGTTTAGGGGCGTTAGATGACGGCGCCACTACCTTCAGAATATTATGGTAAAGAGAAATGTACAAAATACAATCTTAATAAAATACAGAAAAAATGTATCAACCTACAATACAGTTCTGATACTGTGGTAAAATTAATTTTAACAAATTAATTGATTTTCACTTCACAACCAACAGAAACTTTTTTTGGTGAAATGTATTCAAATCATTAATAATCATTTTTGATTGTTGCTTATGCGCATTTCGATGACAATGCCATCTTCTTTGTGCCTTGACGCTTTGAAGATGATATCGAAATGCGCACAAGCAACAATAAGAAATGATCAATAATAATTATTTTAACACACAAAGTGTTAAGTGTAAAGAGATAAGTAAATTTATGTCCAAACTTTGAAATCATAGATAAACACTTTGTTTCCTCGTACAAAAGAATACTTTTCTTCTACTCATTTAGAGCACTGTAAATTTTAATCTATTATCATAAAGTTTAAAAGTTACTTTCACAAATGAATTATTTTTCTACCCGCAATACAGAAAAAATTCTATCCAAAAATGTTCAATGAATCATTGTTGATCATTTTTAATTATTGTTAAGGCGCATTTTGATAGAGATGTTTATCTTCAAGGAATTAAGATGAAGAAAAATATATTAAAAGAACAATAATAATAAAATATATATACAGAGTAATAAATAAAATCTGATACAGAATAAATCTGGAAACAAAAACGATTTTCTGTACCTTGGCGCTGTGAAGATGATGGCATCTCATCATTGAAATGCGCATCAGCAACAATCAGAAATGATCAATAATGATTTATTGGATATTTTTAGATAGAAAAAAACTTTTTTAATTACGAGGAGAAAAACGATTCATCTGTAAATATAAATTTAGCCACGGTGTCAGAACTGTACTATGCGGATATATTTAATCAAAAACATATATCAAAAGATTCATCTTCATTAGTTAATTAAAAAGAATTAGTATTGTATTTTTTAACTTTCTCATTCATACAAATATCTCAGTAAAATTTATATAAACGTCGATTTTTACATCTTTTCTAAAATTTTAATTAAATTCCTATGTTCAAAAAAATAGGGAAAAAAATTCTGACCTATACATAATTGCTATCTGTCTATCTATCTATCTATCTATATATATATATATATAAATATATAAGAGAGAGAGAGAAAAAGATTATTTTAAATAACTAATAAAAAACAATTAAATAAAATTCAAGGTAAATTTAAAATTTATACTTGTATAATTTAAATGTTGAACATTTAAAAAAAATAAATACAAAAATTTTAATTTTCCAACTGTTTTAAAAATTAGTATGATATAAAATTCCTCTAAAACAGTGGTGTCAAACTCATATATGAACACGGGCCACCAAAATCAGTTTAAGAGAGTCTTCCGGTCGCAGATAAAAAAAAGTTACCCAAAAAAAATTATCGAGAGAAAAAAGGTCTTTTATTTATATTCGAAAATAACTCATTTAGATTTTACGATTATTTTTTCTCTAATGAATTTACAAAAATTAAAAAAAAATACATTCAGGTGCTATTATCAAATGTTAAAACAAAATTTTAAATTGGAGGAATTAAACATAATAATATTTTTTACTAGAAAATTGCCATCTTTAGGCAGAAACTATTTTATCAATATCGAGTGTAATTTTTTGTGGTAATGATATTTTTACTACAGATTTTAAATATTAATTTGTCAATCCTTGACCTGTGTGAAGTATTATTAGTCTTTAAAAGGGAAAATTCACATAAGTATGTACTACTTTAATATTTCCAAGATTTTTGCTGCAAACATACACATTTCAATAACATGTCTTAATTTGTAATGTTTTAAAAATGTATTTTATATATTTTTTTAAATTCGATTTTATTATCTTGATAAAATCAACTTCAAGCATTGGGCGCGGGCCGCATTCTAGAGCCATGCGAGTCGCGTGTTTGACACCACTGCTCTAAATTAATTCATTCATTCATCCGACATTATTTATTAAGAGATAAACATTTTTTTTTATAAAATATGACACAAGCGGAAATATTTATTAATGAAAATCTAATTTCATATACTAAAAAAATTATTTATTTTTAAAATTAACAAATGTAACTTTTTATTTCTTGGGTAGTGATTATATAGAGTGATTCAATTTAGGCTTCCATATCAAAATATTTAAAAAAAAATGCAAAAATTAAAAGAAAAAAACGTGTTCGTTGCCATTTAGTATTTTAGTTCAATTGTATTTCAGTATTGAATTGAACTAAAATTCTAAATAAAAAATAACATGAATATTTTTAATTCTTTTTAATACTTATTATTAATACTCTTAATACCGAATTATTTTTAATACTTTTATACAGAAGCCTAAATTGTATCACTCTATACAAGTAACAATGTGTTGTATTTGTATAATAGAATAAAAAACTTGACCGCTTTTTCAATTTCGTTCAGTGTTTGTATAAATTGATTCTTACGAATCAATTAATTTGTTTTAATGATTTACTAATTTAAAAACAATTTTTATCGAAATAATCATACAATTATTAAAGATGTAGTACATACCTATACACACACACACACACACACATATATATATATATATATATATATATATATATTTAGTTGGTGAAAAAATAATTGCGGTTTTATCATTTTAAGTTTGCTGCTGATTTTTCTAGTTACCGATCTCTTTTGTTGCAGTTATGTGATACATCATTATAAACAATGAAATTCGCACAAATGATTTTATTTTATGTCTATTGTTTTCATTCTTTAGTATTGTTGGATATGACCACTTAAATTATTCATGGAAAAAAAGTAAATACGCGCAGATTTGTTGTACAAGTTTAAATTGGGGCAGAATCTGCTCGAAATACCAAATTTGTTTTTGGCGAAGAGTCAGCTAGTGAACGTACAGCTCAAAATTGGTACCCAAAATTTCGTAATAGAAATGAAAGCCTTGATGAGAAGGCGGGTCGTGGATGTCCTTCAGTGTAGACAATAATGATTTAAGAACCATTATTGAAGTGGACCCAAGTAAAACAATTCAAGAGGTGGTAGAAGAACTCAAAGTTGATCATTCAACAGTTGTTCGACATTTAAACCTAATTAGAAATACAAAGAAGCTGGATAAATGGGTGCTGTATGAAATAAACGAATATCAAGCAATTGCGCAATACGAAGTCTGCTCTGAGCTTCTTTTGCCGAACAAAAATGATCCTTTTTTTGATCGTATTGTCATAAATGATGAAAATTGGATTCTATACAACAATTTAAAACGTTTATCACAGTGGCTAGACCGAGGAGAAGTACGAAAATAGTTTCCTAAAACGAAGCTTCATGAAAAAACGATTATGGTCACTGTTTGGTGGTCGGCAAGTGACATCATTCATTACAACGTCTTTAATCCTGGTGAAACAATAACAGCAGAAAAATATTGTGAGGAAATTGAAAAAATGTATGAGAAGTTGAATCGTTTACGGCCAGCACTAAGCAATCGAAAAAGACCAATTCATCGTCATAAGAACGACCGACCACACGTCTCACAAATTACTTTCAAAAAATTAAATGAACTGGGTTATGAAACCTTAATTCATTCACTTTGTTCTCCGGACCTGACTCCGACAGATTATCATTTTTTTTAAACATTTGAGTAATTTGCTACGAGAGAAGGTTTTCAAAGATTAATTCCAGGACTACAGAATTCTATCTTGCAGGAACAAACAAACTTGTCATCCGTTGGGAGAAATGTGTGCAGGCCAATCGTCTTTATTTAGATTATTAAATGTAATTTTTAACTGAAATATGCCTCAAAAATTATATTTATTAATCAAAATAAAGACCACTGGCATACACACAGTTCTCCTAACGGGTAACAAGTTTGTTCGTTCCAACAAGATAGAATTCTGGAGTCCTGAAATTAACGAGTTCATCGAAATCGCTTTGAGCTCATGCTATAAACATAAAAAATGAACAAAAACTATAGTATAAAAACTGATGCATGCGTCTTTATATTCCATACATAAAAACCGCAATTATTTTTGCACTAACCTAATATATATATATATATATATATATATATATATATATATATATATATATATATATATATATGTATAATATATATAAAATATAATATGTATATATATTATATATGTATATATTATATATGTATATATATAATATATATATATATATATATATTATATATATATATGTATATATATATATATTTGTATATATATATATCTGTCAAAAATATGAATTTAAATAATAAATAAAAATTGTACAAAATAAAAAGGATCGATTTGATCATAGTTATAATTATGAGCATCATTCTTTTATAAATAAATTTTAATTTTTCTCACCAACAAATATTAATAATTATTTTATTGAAAAAAACATATTTCGCACAGAGAAAAAATAGATGTATTTTGTCGTTTTTTCACTAGTAAAGTATCCTACATTTAACAAGTCATCAAATATTTGAAGAAAATGAAACGGAAGATTACCGTTCTCTAATTTAGAATAAACTGCATAAAGCAATTTACAATTAATATTGATCTACAAACAGGCACACTTTTTGAAAAAGAATTCAAGAAGATCGTAGAAACAACTGCATCGATGAAAATAAACGTTAAATTCTTTAAATGACAACGGAAATTTATTAGATATGAAATCAATCAGTAATCGATTAAAATATTTGAATGATAAAATAATGATTAGAATATTTAATACACGCACGTGGATTTTTTTCCCAAAATATATAACAGAAGGCCGCACTCTTTATAAACAATTCACAGATAATTCAATTTTCTATCAACAAAACACTGAAACAAATCACTGTAAAGATTTCGATTTATTTCGAAAATTTGTACAATTTGTCTTTGAAACTGTCAGTTGAAGTTTCATTCGCAGTTTTCTGAACGGAAAACACCACACCGTTTTCCAACTTTCCATAAATAATTAATACCAATAAACACTCGCACGTAATCACATTAGATCCACTTAATGACATGTATATTAACACTATCACCATATTCAATAAACCGATGTATACATAATACACCGGCTTTTACTACACCCTTCACTTTATAACAAACGAAATTATTTTCAGTACAGAAAGAAAAACAAACACATTATCTCATATACTTTATTTATCTCTTTTCAACAGTACCCCTTATATATATATATATATATATATATATATATATATATATATATATATATATATAATTGTGTATCGATCGAACCAACACACTACATAGAAAACAGACTATATATTGCACACATCTTATATCCTCTTCGCACTGTTTTCCAGTTCTCTTTACCTATACGTGTGTATTTGACATATGCTGTAATACGCATTTACAGGAAGCTCCACCTTTTAAACAAACCCTAGCCAATAACAAGGATAAATCAGTGTATGTTCCTATGGTAACAGGGATTCAAGAGACCAATTGAAAATAGAGGGTTTTATATATATATATATATATATATATATATATATATATATATATATATATATATATATATATATATATATATATATATATATGTTTTCTTCTTTTAACATGCATTCAAATGCATAACTAGACATGCAATTTTAGATTTATATTGCAATAAATTTACGTAATTGATTCTCATTAAATAAATAAATGTGTGTTTAGATGTATATTAAAAAAATAAATAAATGTAATATGTAAAAATAAATATACAAATTATGAATTTCATTTCAAAATAATATATATATATATATATATATATATATATAAATGTATTGCAATTCGTCGAGAACGTCAGCTTACATACTTATTTTAATAAATAAAATATTTTGTAACTTGAAAACCGTCTTAAATATTTTATTCGTACGGATATATCTATCTAGCAGATCGGCACAGAAATTGGATATTTTTTTTAAATATCTTTACACATCTTTTACACTTAAAATGTTGAATGAATGACATGAAAGTCTTCTCAAAGTATCAATAGATTTTGAGAAGTGTAACGTCGAATCGTGTCAGAGATTATAGTATTGGGAAAATTCAATAAAAAAAAATTATGAAAATGTAAATATTTTTCTGTTAAAAGTACTGCAGGCAAAAAAATGTACAATAGAGTCCGCTTTTATGCTTAAAATATAATACTTTCCACGTGTTGTATGTATATTTATTTTCAAAATCATTTAAATAGGAAAAAAGTAGTTATACAATTAATTAATATACACTATATATATATACAGTCGAGTCCTTTTTATCTTTTTAATGCGGTTTTAAAATATGCGGTGCATATTTCATACAAATTCGGGGTTTCCCCGTTGTGTATCCATATATGAGCTTGAGCTGCATGTTTTTTTAAATTTCAATTGTTATATTTTTTAAAATTTATATTTTTTAATTTATTTTTTTTAAATTTGAACTGTTTAAATCATGTTCTATCTGCTTTCGCTGCAATAAGACCACAAACTTTAAATGCCTGCCGGAAAGCAACTTGGCCTGGATGTGCCTGGAATGGAAATCATTACTCTTATTATGTTTACTCCTGTTTATTTTTTAATATACATCATATTCTTCACATATCTCTTCTTGTTATACCTAATATATGTTTTTTTCTATACTTCTATGTATTGTCTGAGGTAAAGGAACTATTTTATAGTTCAGAATTTGTTTCATTTCGTGTATAGGTGAAGATAGGTAATATACATTGATAGAATATTTGTCTGCTTGAATTCAATCTTGTTGTTGTTTCTCTGACAACATTTTCAATAAATAATATATTGATAATAAATTAAACGAATAGATTTCGTAACACCTTTAATTAGTATATACAGTTTTTGGTCAAAGTGTTGATTCGCCCAGTTCCGACATACGCAGCAAGACATAGAAACAAGAGCGGAGACAGCCAGAACAAAACAAAAGGTCAGGACTGTGGAAATGAAGATCTTAAGATCCATCTCAGGATAAATACTACTAAGATCCAGGATTAATACTACTGAACCACCAAAGAAGTGAAGATATAAGAGGGAAATATGGCGTACTATATGTGGTTGAACGGACCAACGGACCAAAGCCACGAAAAAGAAGTGGAAAAACCATGTGGATAGGTTGGGAGAAAATCAACTTATTTAGCTCGTATTTGTAAAAACTACTGGACGATCAACCAAGAGATAGGCACAGAATTGGCAGTCCTCATCCACAGAGCTCGAGTGAGAGGCAGAGCAACAGGAGAAAAATTCCTAGCTTAATAATAATAATAAATATTTACCCAAATGTAAGATGATCTCGATTATAAGACGAATTCCAGTTTCTTCACAGAAACCAAGAAATAAGAATTTTTCACGATCCTGATTATAAGACAACATGCAGTTTTTCCCAAAAAAAACTATAAAAAATTGTTGATTTACATTTTAATAAAAAGTAATATTTACAAAAATTGTACATATTTAAAACGTTTGAAAAATTTACAGTCATGTATCAACCTGAACTTCTGAAGATCCGAATACATAACACGATCCTTGTTTTTTAATGAAAATGTCTAGAAAAAAAACCTTGTTTATAGTCAGGATAAAATTATATATATATATATATATATATATATATATATATATATATATATATACATTATATATTATATATAGGTAATTTATACTTTTATTTGCTTCATTTTTGTACATTAGTTTCTATTATTATAGTTCCTGAAAATTAAAGAATATTTTTAATGTACTAAAAACTTATTTGAATTAATAAGTTTTTGTATAACCCAAATGTTACATTACATTTTATAAAAGTGTGTATTTATTATCTCTCCATATTGAAATAATTAATTAATTACAGAGGGCAGTACATAATGAAATAATATATGTTTAAAATAACAAGGAATTTATTTTTTTCATATTTAAATTTCTCGAGAAAAAAAATTGATTTTTAAACGATAACTATTTGTAACTGAAACTATTATACAACTGATATTAAAAACGTTGTTTTTTAATTTTAATGAATATTAATCAATTAAAATACAGTAACACACTTCTTAATTACAGAAAAAATTATAACACAAAAATACTTTCTAATTAAAGAAAATTCACAATGAACTTCACAATGTGCTTGCATCTATGATTAATTTCGATTCAACAAATACATTTTTCCATAAACCACAACTCATTTTTCTGATCAAAAATGTTCAATGATTGCCCTCCATGCCATCATCCTCATAATGGGACCCGCCTAAAAATGTGCATAAGGTGCAAGGAAAATGATCAATAATCAATTAGTGAACTTTTTTCATTTGAATTTTTTTCTGGTTTGTAAGGCGAGTGAAAAATAAATTAATTTATATTTTTTGTAAAATATTTTTTTTCACATTCACACAGTCATATATATATATATATATATATATATATATATATATATATATATATATATATATATGTGTGTGTGTGTGTATGTATATATGTATGTATCTCTTATGTATGTTAATTAATTGTATAAACACATTTTTTCTGTTTAAATGATTTTGTCATGAAAATAAATAAACATACTACACGTGGAAAATATTATATTTTAACGCTGACTTGCTTATTGTTGTTTGTTCTGGTTTTTCAAATATGCTGAAACGAAAATTTCAATATTTTGATTAAACGTACGTTCAACATGTACATGATTTGCGCGTTGCGAATACATATGCAAATTAATATTCACATACTGTACAAGGAAATTACATATATATATATATATATATATATATATATATATATATAAAATTAAAAAATATGTTTATTCAGAAAATGAATGTAAAAATATTATAAAATAATTAACATTATTAACTTCAACGTGAAATTATAAAAGAGCAAAAACATTGACTGATCAATTAACAAAAAAATATAATAAAGAAGAATAAAAAAAGTTATAATTAAATATGAAATATTTCAAAAGTTTATTCAAAAATAAAGAAATATATATATTATTTTCACATACGACTTCTGTTCTTATCTCGCAAATCGCATAAATATTTTCTTATCTAAAACCAAGGAGGAGAAAAATTTGAGATTTGTGTGTAATTTGATGTTCTAAAAATGAGTGTGTCGCTATAAGCAACATTTAAAAATGATCTTTAATGATTTATTGGACATTTTCTACTTGAACAAAATTTTTTGGTTTGTCTCATCGATTACTCTTTGGATTTAGGTCGGAAAGTTGGGACAGGACTATTGGGGTACAACTGTCCTTTAACTCTTTTGCTACTGTAGGTACTCAATTGACATTGTCGAGATGGTGCTTTTGACGCCTAAAGAAGTAGGTTTATTATTTAGCATGTTCATTGAATATTAGTCAAATCTACCAGCTCTGTTACATTTTCAGATCTCTCTTAATATCTACGGTCTTCCACGCGCACTCTGGATTAGATTTCGCCGCAGCGAAAGGTTTAATACAACCCCGAAAGAAGTAGTCCAACGGTGTTAAATCGCAGGATCTCGACAGCCAAGTAATTCCTCCATTTCTGTAAATAACGCGACCAGGACATTTCGTCTACAATCAATCAATTGTTTCACCAGCTGTGTGGCGTTTTGCACCGTCCTGCTGGAACCAAGTGTCCTCTAGGTCAATATCGACCAATTATGTTCACAAAAAATTGATTATCATGTTTTGGTATGTTTCTCCATTCATAGTAATCGCTTGACTAGTCCGATTCTGAAAAAAAGTAAGGGCCAATAATTCCATCATACCAAAGTGCGCGCCAAACAGTCACTCTTTCTGTGTGCAGTGGTTTCTCAACGATCATCCTCGAATTTTCTTCACCCCAGATTCGGAAGTTTTGCTTATTAAAGTAACCAAAGAGTTCGAAATGTGTCATCGTTAAAGATGACTTTTTCGGAAAAACCGTGTTGTTGTTCCAGTATTCGGTTAACAAATCTTCGATGCAGTGAATGGTCTGCTGGCTGCAATTCTTATGTAAATTGAATGTTATAAGCGTTTAACAATAAATCCTTATGGAAAATACGACATTTGGTCGTCTGTGAAAGGTCATCATGCTGTGAACGTCGTGGAATTGACATTTCTGACTCTTCTGATACACTTTCACGAACCAAGTCAATATTTTCTTCGGAACGAGGGCTACGAACACGTGTTAGTGTCTCTTTATTTTTAATCGATCCAGTCTCTTCAAATTTACTCACTGATCGAAGAATTCTTAATTCAGATGAACGAATATGTCGAGAATAAATATCGCCTAATTTACGAAATGCATTTTTTATAGAACACCCATTTTCATAATACAATTTATTACATTTCATATTACATTATATTATTTCAATGCGTTGTTTTGTTGTATACGAAGCCATAACTAAAAATGGCAATGTTAAAACTTAACAAATGTAAGAAAATACAGCAGTTAGTTTAACATCTGTGAAATATAACCTTTTTAAAAATTGCGTCCCTAATGTAAAACACTTTATAACAACTTAAAACTGAAATAATTTTGAATTAATGAATAACTTTTATATCGAATTATATATATATATATATATATATATATATATATATATATATATATATATATATGTATAATTCAATTTGAATAGAATTTGTATTCATTCTTTTATCTAATATTTTATTATATTTCTGTAGATTTCATCAATTTGGAATTGTATTTGCTACTACAATAACAATTCTCTCAATAAAGGTAGTAAGTTATAAAAAAGAAACTTGAAAAAGAAAAGAAATTATGGATAAGATAATAGATAAATAAACACATATATCTTAATTTTAATATAAGATTTTACTAGAATTTAAATAACATTATTTAAAAATGAGCCGAAAAAATTAAAACTATAAAAAATATTAGAAAATTAATACAAGTGCATGCATATATATATATATATATATATATATATATATATATATATATATATATAAAAATGGGATGGAGCTCTTTCGGACGAAACGCCTCAATATTTAAATCAACAATCCCACTCTGTTTAAAGAAAAAAGTATTCGATCAGTGTATACTACCGGTCCTTACCTACGGCAGCGAAACATGGGTGCTTAACGCCAAAATAGTTCAAAGACTCCAAACAACACAACGAAGTATGGAAAGATGCATGTTGGGAATAACAAGAAGAGATAGAAAGAGAATAGAATGGATACGAAAACAAACAGGAGTCACAGATATAATAAGAAGAGTAAAGAGTCTGAAATGGAAATGGGCGGGACATGTCGCAAGAAGAGAAGACAACCGATGGACAAGAGAAATTATTGACTGGGAACCAAGGAATATGAAAAGACCCAGAAAGAGACCAATGAACAGATGGGATAAGGATATTAAAAACTTTATTGGAAAACTGTGGAAAAGAGAGGCACTGAATCGAACAAAATGGAAAGTCATGGAAGAGGCCTTTATCCAGCAGTGGATTGACAGGGGCTGAAGATGATGATGATGATGATGATGATGATATATATATATATATATATGTATGTATAATTTAATTTGAATAGACTTTGTATTCATTCTTTTATCTAATATTTTATTACATTTCTATAGCTTTCTTCAATTTGGAACTGTATTGGCTACTACAATAACAATTGTCTCAATAAAGGTATAAATTATAAAAAAAAAACTTGAACAAGAGAAGAAAATATGGATAAGATAATAGATAAATAAACACATATATCTTAATTTTAATATAAGATTTTACTAGAATTTAAATAACATTATTTAAAAATGAGCCGAAAAAATCAAAACTATAAAAAATATTAGAAAATTAATACAAGTGCATGTATATATATATATATATATATATATATATGTATATAGTACGAAAGGACCAAATATTTAAGAAAATTTTTAAAAATAAGAAGAAAATTAATATTACTTTGGCAGATTAGTACCATGAATTTAGAATTCATATATGTATATTATACAAGTAATATTTGTATATTTTAGATTATTTGATAAGATATTTAAGAGGTTTATTAATAATTATTTTTGTTACAATTTGAGTTTCTTTTTTATACCATATATATATAGTTTTTTTAATAATTTGAATCAACCTATATATATATATATAGGTTGATTCAAATTATTAAAAAAATACGTCATCGCCCATTTAGTATTGTAGTTCATTTATATTTTGGTATTGAATTGAATTAAAATACTAAATAAAAAATAACATGGCTTTTCTTAACCACTGCGCCCCGTTTCAATACTTCCATGTGGAAGCCTAAATTGAATCACTTATATATACAATTATTGAAATATTTAAGAATTCAGTTTCTGAAATGTTTAATTACTGAAATGCCACATTCTTATTCTTTACATATGCTTTCAAGATGTTATACATTTTTTTAATTGAACAACATTCATTCTTCGACCAATATTTTTACAATTTGAAGCAGAATACTCGTTAAAAAAATACAAATATTTTATATTTATTGCTGAAATAATGTATGTGTCAAATAATATCGGATGTCAATTTTAAAATTCTCTCTCTCTGTATACATATATATGTATGTGTGTATATAGTTATATATATATATATATATATATATATATATATATATATATATATATTTAAAGAGAAAGAGAAAGAGAGAATGGAATTATTATGGTTAGGTAATTTACTATTCAAAATATTACAAGTTCAAATGATTTATACGGATGCCTTAGATCTATCGAGAAAAAGGAATCAATACATCCCACAATTACAAACAAGTCCCGTTCAAAATAACGACCGCTATCGTATTTCATTTTTTACGCGTGATTTATCTGCATGTTTTTTTCTCACCCTTCTACCTATGACCGTCTCATTAGTACGGACGTCACTTAAGAGTACATAATTTCTGCTCCCTTTAACTTATGATTTATTGTGCACGTGTGAAGGATCAGTTATCAAAGCACTGAGAGATAAAGAAACATGCCAACTACATATGTTAAGACACGGACGATACGAGACGGCGCGGATGGATTCGCCTCGTCGGACATTCAGCCTTGACTGTTTCCAATGTGTGTACGGATGTATTAGAGATGCATCTGGCACGTCCTTGATTTTCCGTCACATGCATGTTTATGTTAACGATTCACTTATTCTAGAAAATAAAACAAGGATTGAACGAGACAAATTACTTTTTACAAATATCGATTTCGTTTATAAATTTTATAAATGGATCCACTCTACTCACATATACTGGATCAAAAGAGTCTCCATGCAGCTAGAGATGTAACAAAGATTTTCGCTTATTTTATTCTGAATTGTTTAAATTTTTTAAACTTTTTATGGTTGATTGTAACCTAAATAGTAACTTTAATGAGCCGCCATGAAATTAACCATGTTTATATGTTATTTAAAAATTAATGGTATGTTAAACAACGATACCTTACTAACAAGCGTCAAAAAAGTTTCCATACACTCAGCATTATTCTATGGGATTTATTAATTTGTCGTCGGGGAACTCCCCATTTTACTGGCACTTGTTCAGTTGTTGGTGTGGTAAAGGGTATCAGTTTCCAATTTAGTTTCGCTTATATTGGTTGAAATATATAGACCTTTAAATGGAAATACCTTTGTCAATTGGTGAATTAATTATTAGTTTTAGATCTGAAGGACAATCTTTGAGGCAGATAGCAAAAACGGTCAAAAAGTCACATGCAAATGTGCAATATATAGTAAATAAACATAAAAAAAACTAAAAACAATCGAAAATTGACCGTTTTGGTCGACCAAGAAAATTAGAAAATATATACTGCCGAGCTATTCTCAGAACTCTACATGAAAATCCCAAAACAAGTGCATCTGAGCTCACAAAACATGCTAAAAATGAATACAAAATATAAATTGTACCCGAAACATTAACAAATGTATTATGCAAAGAGGGATTTAAAGGACGTATACCCAGGAAAAAGCCTTACATTAGTAAGAAAAATAAAATACTAAGATTAGAATTTGCAAAGGCACATGTTTATAAGCCTCCATGCTTTTGGAAATCAGTTCTGTTCACTGATGAGTCGAAATTTAATATTTCTGGCTCTGACGGAAGGACTATGAGGATAAAAAACGAAGAGCTAAAAACTAAAAATTTGTATTCTACTGTTACACATGATAGAGGTAATGTTCTAGTCTGGGGGTCTATGAGTGCTTCAGAAGTTGACAATTTGAAATATTTATTGAAGGTACAATGGATCGACACGCATATATTGGGATATATCGAAGGAAAATTTAATATCTAGTGCCCAAAAACTCGAACTTGAGGAATCATTTATTTTCCAACAAGACAACGATTCCAAGCATACAGAAAGGCGGGTCAAGGAATGGCTGATATATAATGTACTAAAACAACTTCATACACTCCTACAATCACCAGATATGAATCCAATTGAGTATTTGTATGATGAAATAGGAAGAAGAATTAGAAAATATATCATTCGAAACAAAGAACAGTTAAAAGTTGCCATACAAGAAGAACGAAATCCCATCGATTCAGATGTAAAAAATAAATTTATAGATGGAATGCAAAAACACATGCTGGAGGTGATAAACGCAAAGGGTGGTTCAACAAATTACTAATGTTTCAAAAAGACTAATACAACTCATGTATTTTAATAAATAATTACTGTGCCTATTAAGTGTATGGAGACTTGTCTGGGTTTCTAATACTGACTTGTGTTGTTGTATCTTGTTTATTGGTTTTACTGTTTAATAATATAATATTTTCTTTGTGTCATCCTCTTTTCATGATTATAAAATATATGTGATCTGCATATTTCCATAATAAATATATTATTTTGGTTATTATAAACGAAAAACTAAAATTATCACAACTGTATGGCGACTTTTTTGATCCAGTGTACATAAAATGAATTTCATCGAAATAATGAAATTGCTAATGACAACAAATTAAAAATAGTATAAAAATATTTCCAATCCAACTTGTCAGTAAATCTCATCATTTGATTCAATTTTTATTTTCCAACTTAAAAATCTTATATTTGTAAATACTGTATTTTTAAGAGTTGAAAAATGACTAGGAATTCCTTATGAATTTTTTTTAATTATATTAACCGTGATTATTTGTTATAACACATGGAGTAATAAAACAAGTTGATACTTTTTTCAATATACATTCAAAAATTACTCTCATGAATTGGTTATTAAAATTTTTTATAAAACTATTGAAAAAATCAAACGAATATGATTATTAATCTCTAATTATAAATCTTCATTGTTTCGAAGATTCTGTTGAAAATTTTTCATTTGAATCGATCGTTTCGAAAATTTTATAAGTCATAGAATTTAAATTCTACAGGATTCGATAAAAACTGCGTAGCACAAAAAAAAGAGTTTTTAAAGATTTTTTTTCATTTTGCTCTAGCTGATTTCTGAAAATGTTGTCAGCGACACAAACTCTGAACGTTAAAACAAAATTCATATCATGTCATTTAATGCACCTTAAGCCGAACGCATTATAAAACCACGCGTGGCACAAGACGATGCTAAAAATAATGCATACTTTCACATAATTAGCAAAATTATAAGCTTTATGTATAACACAACTAGTATCAATAAACTTTAATAAATTTAAAGATTTTCTTTGTTAATACGTTTTTTAGGCCTTTAATCTGTTAGTTGCTTAATAGTACTGTCCTATGAAACCTTGATGTATAAAAAAATCAACGTAAATTGTTTTGACTTATGTTGTTTTTGCAAGGAATAGTATCAAATTCATAATAAATTATTTAAAAAAGATTTTTTTATTATGATTCTTTACTAAAAAGTATTATATTGTAGCACATAAATATGTATTTCGCTTATAATCTAATATTAAGTGCATAATCATATTCGCCATCGGATTCAAGCAGAGTTTCTTCCATTTCTTCGGTTGGCCAGCTGAATATTTCGTTGTAGAATAACACGTGCTCCTCCAAGGTACTATCTTTCACTCGCTTTAAATTGTCTATTGTTTATACTTTATTGAAATTTTCAATCCATATGCTTTCGCAGACGGAAGTGACTTCACAGCTACAGTGTGTTTTAGTAGCTGGCATCTGTTTTTTTAATGAACCATCTATGAACTATTCAGCCTCCACCATCCCAGTTTTATTACCATCGTATTGAAAGCTCATGTATGTCGAAGAAGCAAATGTTTTTTTCTGGACTTTCGGAACTCCTCTCCGATAAGATTCAGTTGATAAACAGTTTTTTTTTTTGTAAAATGAACGCCACCATTTTTTAAATTCAAAAATATCCTTAGTTTGTACTTCTTTTACTGTCAATTTGATGATGAATTGAGCAACCATATTAACGTATCTTTGGCACATATATACGATCATATTTTCGAACAGTTTTTTAATAACTCTAAAATCACGGTCATTGGGCAAAAAAGAATGACCAGGTTCGATAACTAGGCACAACGTGGCCAATGTTAATTTGTATGCTGAATATGAGGCTTCACTCAAGGATCTACAATCTAATTTTGATAGAAAGAGCAATGAAAAAACATGACATGTAGTTTTTGAAATCGTCGATTCATTTAAAGATCAAGATAAATAAAATAAAATCAGAGATGCTCTCGGTGGCCATATTCGATTATAAATCAATCTGTTATCAAAATAGTCTGTCAATTAACCCAAAATCTGATTTAAAATGTGGAATTTTCATTTTTATTGTTGAAAATAAATTTATATTGATGGCATTTATCATCTAAATTAAAGATCTGCCTGAGATATATGTAAACATAAACTAGTAAAATAAAAAAGTGTCGATAAGACTAAAAGATTCAGATAAAATAATGAACAGCTGATAAATAGAAACACAACACACTTGACATTTTTATTGTTTTGATTTTTACATTGTTACCTTTCGGCAGCGTTGCTATCATTCTCAAAGTGCTAATGTATGGATTTTGATCTCAAATTTTATGCGGTTGGCTGAAAAAAGTAATTTTTGAAAGCTTATTTTGTTTATTAATTATGTATCCTAAATAGTTGTTTTCACCGTACAAACAAACATTTTTTTTCTAGTCGGAAATGGTTGATGATATTTCAGGTTTAACATTTTTAACAGATTTCTTTAATGCTTTGTGGTGTGGAAAAAAGAATTAATTTGTGAAAATGTATTTAATCACACTGTAAATAATTCATAATTAAAAAATAAATATTAATTAATAGCAGATTCTTTCGCGCTCCTATTTAAAGACCTATATCGATGTCCTGGTAGTTTTTATCCTTTTGGATCGTTTGAATTTCTATCCTTCACTAATAGTTTCAATTGGTTAGTTGATTATTGCGGTTTTAAAGAGCTTCATCAGCTAAGGTCTTTAGCAACCGAACCAGTTTCGGCAGGTGTAGCATCTTCAGATATGGTTTAGATGATTTTAATTCCGTTTTAAGTTTATATACTATTTAGTCAGGGTCTAGTTTATAATTTTAAGGTCGAAAATATTTATATTTATTTGTTTTAATTAATATATTATTTTCATATATTTTAAGATTTTCGGAAACAAATCATTTTATTCTACATTCTGAGGTTGTTTTAATTTATAAATATATAAATATTATAATTCATAAAATTTTAAAATATCATCATACTTTACAATTCTCAGAGATTTTTTATTTCTAAAATTAAGATTCGTAATAAAAACCATGATATTAGTTTTGTAGCATAAATGATGGCAGTGATTAAAGTTTAAAATATATGATATTGAAAAATAATTTAAATAATTTGATTTTTTATACACATTCATTGTAATAAATCATATATATATATATATATATATATATATATATATATATATATATTTGTGTGTATGTGTAATTGAAAAATTCTTGAAATTCTTTTACAAATGAATATTGAACAAAAATGATTTAAAATCATTTCTATACATAAAATCAGTGCGGAGAAAGAAAAAAAAAGCAAAAAATTAAATTTGTTTTATTATACAATGTAATCGAAATATAAATGTGTACATACATTTATAATTTCAGGTTTTGTTTTTTTGATATATAAAACATATGGTCAAATAATGTTATAAACGATTAACTTAATTAGATATAAAATCGACTTTCGCTCATTTATAAACATTATGTTTCATTCGATTGTGTAATTATATTATTTAGTGTTTGATTTTATGGAAATGATAGGATTTAGTAGATCTTATCGTCTACGTTTTAAACTTCTTTTATGTTTTACGATATCGTTCAATCACTTCTAACATCTGTTATACCTAGCAGATATTAATTATTTGGTGATTTTATCAGTTAATTTATTCATTTTGTTTTATATTTTATGATATAAAAGAAATCGCCTTGAAACCAAAAACACAGTGTTGCAATATGTTCAGTAAAAAGGTTGCGTTTTGATTTTTTACGAAGTAGATACAAATGTTATCTGAAAACTGTTTATTGAAAAATCGTAAAATTTATTATTTTTTAACAAAATCTACCTTAATACATAACATACGGTACATAAATACTATTTGTCTATAAAATGGGAATCACCAGGATTTTTTACTTTAGTAAACCTACTAAAAGTATCTTTTTAAATAAAAAAGTTTTACAGTCGAAATAATAAGTGATGGGTGTTTATGGATATATATATATATATATATATATATATATATGTGTATATATATATATATATATATATATATATATATATATATATATATATATAAGGTGTGGTAATTGAATAACGGGAATTTCTTTATAAATTCTTTATTAAACAAATATACATGAATCTATGCTGCCATATTTTCACAATAGTCTCCTCCGAGCATGACGCACTTGCGCGAGCGTTTCTCCCATTTCTGGAAAACAGCCGCGAATGCCATCTGAAGTGAACGCCTTTACAACCTGTGCCGTGCGCCTTCAGATGTCCTAAACGTCATCAAAACGCTGACTTTCCATCGAAGAATTCATCCGAGAGAATAAAAAAAAATCGCAGGATGCTAGATCTGTGTTGCAAGGGAGATGGTCTAGTGCCGGAATTTCCGGTGTAGTGCCTTTTCTTTTCCTACTGTTACGATTGAAATCTTTAACACTTACTCTATTTTTCACACTCCGGCTGTTGTAATATTTCAGTATTGGGTAATCTATTGCAACGTTTTCCCCGTCATTCTCCAATAATGCCCAGCTTCTCCTTTTATATTTCTTACAATGCGAAATTAATAGAGAACATTATTTTACTTTTAAATTTTCCTGTAGAATAATACTATACAGCTTATGAAAAATATAGCTTCTTAATATTTTGAATAAAATTTAGTATACTGTAGTGTTAATTCTTGATGTCTTACTGTCTAAATTATCGATAGAAATAGACATTATCTTTTTGTTAATTTATATCCTTCTCGCCAAAAATTTCACTATAGAACTTCAAGTTAACATTTTAACGACCGGGCATGCCAATTGGCGTCCTAAATAAAATTAGCGTTATCTACCGGGAACGTCAATGGGAGTCATATATATATATATATATATATATATATATATATATATATATATATATATATAGGTGTTGATCGTGTAGATCAATACCTATCCTATTACCCCATATTTCGCAAAACCAAAAGGTGGACAAAAAAAGTTATCCCCTACCTAATAAATTGTGCAATTTTTAATTCCTTTAGGGTTTACGAAAACCTAAATCCTGAACGTGAACTCGAGTTTTTACAATTTTTTGTTAAATCTTGCAAATATATGGATAGAAGAAAAAGAAACAGGCGATGAAGACGAGACACAGGTATCCACCTCAGATTTTTCTGTACAATCATCCGTGCAATCGCACACAACGCAAAATTATACACAATCGACTGTACCATCTGCGTCAGTGACTTCACCTTTGTAAAGGCTATCCACGAATCTGAAGAAAGATCATAAAAATATAAAAATTATAAAAATATCAACCACAAGTAAGCGTATCAGAATAAGATGCCGTTCAGTCGCAGACAGGTCAACTAGATTTTTTGAAAATTTTCCTAGAAAACCATCACTGGGGATCGCTACCGACTACAATTGATGCGGTTGAGCCATGCATTGAAGGAAAAACGGCCGGAATACTTTGAAAGACACGACAAAGTGATTTTGCAGCACGACGATGCTCGTCCGCATGTCCCAAAACCGGTCAAAACATACTGGGAAACGCTCAAACGGGAAGTCCTACCCCACCCGCCGTATTCTCCAGATATTGCTCCTTCTGATTACCACTTGTTTCGATCGATGAGTTATGGCCTGTCTGGGCAGAAGCTCACTTCTTTTGAAGATTGCAAAAAATGGGTCGATTCGTGGATTGCATCTAAAAACGAGCCGTTCTTCCGACGTGGCATTCGTATCCTGCCTGAAAAATGGGAAAAAGTAGTGGCTGACGATGGACAATACTTTGAATGATATGTTTTTTCAATTTCATTTAAAATAAACGATATTTTTTCATAAAGAAAACGCTACGAATAATTCCAACACCCAATATATATATATATATATATATATATATATATATATATATATATATATGTATATATATGTGTATATATATATATATATATATATATACATACATACACGAATAATAAATTATTCGTTCACTAATTAAACTGCCTATATTATGTTCGCATCCTTCCAGACATTACAAACGAAATGAACACATATTTTACGAGTGCATCCTCGGTAAGTTTCTAATATCACAATTATATCGTCGCAGTGATGTCTATGCACATTTGACATACAAAGCAGCGATGATGGATTCGTTCCTGCAGATATTCTATTACAAACGTGTCTGTCATTACGTTGTAGACAACTCTTCGTACAGTGATATAGGACGCGCTTCACGTGTGAACGCATCTATGTGTATAATTGTGCCACGTTCATTTCATCAAAAATACACTCGTCTCCTTTTGTAATTCGTATCGTTTTCGCGAATGTCGATTGATAGATCATCTGACGCTCCGACGTGTTGGCTCTGTTTAAAGAATCGACTTTATCTTACAGGTAGTCAAGGATTTAAAGTCGTTTTTCACTCAATTTAAATATAGTTTTAGCTATTATCAATATATTCGATATTATAACTGTATATCTACAAAACTGCTCTGAGTGGTTTTTGTGCATTTCAGCAAACTTAACCCACTTCAATTTATTTATCTTTGAAACTAATGTTTTTTTCCATTGCTGAACGGTCATGAAAACCAGATTTGTGCAAGATGTTCCTAATCGTTTACTGATTCGATTTTTTTCCTATTAATTCTTCCAATTCTCGACTTACTTTTGGTGCTGAAAGCATAGGTTCTCGTTTTATTATGTTGACCGCCATTCGTTCTTCTTTAGACGAATATTTTCTAGACCGGCCGGATGTGGTTTAGTTTTTATTGTGCCAGTTGTACCAAAGCTTTCAATAATAAATTGTATACTTAAATGTGTTCTCCCTACAATAGAACCGATTTCCTGAAGCGACTTTTTTTAAATATCTACTAAAATTCCCGAATTTTCAGTTTAATTTTAATGAGCATAACAGTTAAGTAATCGAATTAAAATATTACTATTTTCAAAATTTGCCTTTTAAAATACTCATATAACAAATTTAGAAAAAAAACTGTTTAAAAGTTCAATGGCAGCGCTTGTAACGCACTGAAAAATTAATACTATACGGTTTAATTAATTAATTATACTATACGAAAACATTTCTGACTAAAATTTCGTACTGGGTCATTTACTCGATTCGTGGAATTCCCTGTTCCCACGAAAAACATTTTAAATATCATGGAATTGCGTTTTACAAATATCGAAGAAATGAATTATAAAAATTTTTCTTCGAATAATAACAAAAAAAAAAAAACAAACGTTCAAACGTTTCGTTCAGGAGAAGCACACAAGGTGTACGAACACTTTTCTGACTCACTGTATATGCGATGGAAATGAAATCAAATGTTTCCATTTAATAAAGCAAACTTTTTCGACATTTTAAAAATGTATTATTATGTTGATTCTATTGTAACGAATTCGAAAAACGTGTCAATGTGTTATTTGTTTATTTGAATTCCTGGTAAACATCTGCTCTTTTACTAGCAAACCTAGGCAAGTTGATAAAATGTTCTCTTCGACATTGTCATGATTCGCTTTGGCCGTACGTTCGACGTAAGCGAAAATTCATTCCGTCAGCATCAGCAAGAACGTCTGTCATTGACAACACATATTTTCCCACACGGTCTCATATTACAAACATATATAGGTATATATATATATATATATATATATATATATATATATATATATATATATGTATTATAACTAAACATTGCGCATTCGGATTAAAACGCACATGTACAGGTGTACCTGACGTTTACAAGTACAAAATTCGTTATCAGATTGATTTCTGCAACTCTTTTTCATTTTATACAGTGAATTGATACTATCTGAACAGATTTGTGAAGTATTTAGAAATTTTATTTAATACAAAACTAATGAGTATGCAGTTGTTTACGAAATGATTCGCACACTACATAATTTTTTTTAAATTCTTGATGAAATTTAATAAAACAAATATTCTGTATATTATTTAATGTTGTTGAAGAATAAGATATTCTTTTTACGAGAAATTGAAATCGAAAAAGAATTGTTACACAAAAATAAATGACCATAAATTGAATAAAATAAAATGAAATGTGAAAGTATTAGTAATTTTTAACATAAAATCGATATGTTTTAATATTTTTTTGGAACATTATTCGATTCTAATTACAACTTCTTAATATTTAGACATATATCTTTATAAAAATGAACTTTTTTTTATTGAAAAAATACATTTTGACTACAACTATTACTAATGTACTGGTTCTCAACTCTGTTATCCAATCGGATTTCAAAAGAAACTTACATTTCACAGATAACTTTTTCTTTCGTTCGATGAACCGCATTTTTTTCTCTTAACAACAATGGTCAATAAACGGTTATTTATCATTGCTGATTACACTCATTTCGATGGTAAGCCATATCTTCAGAGTTTAAAGATACAGGAAATTCTTCTTTTCTCTAGTTTGAGACTTCTCTTTACTTAATCTTTCTGAAGACGGTCGCAATCAAATGCGCATAAGCGACAGTCAAAAATTATCAAGTATCATTTATTCAACATATTTGATGTGAACATGTTTGCTATTTGTGAGATAAGAAGAAAATCGCTTGTGTAACAAATGTAACCGCAGGGTTAGAACTCTATTGTGACCATAAAAAGTATTTCCTATAAAAACATATATTGCTCAGTGTCACTTTTTGAACCATTTGTGCTGTAAACATTATTGAACGGGCTTCGATTTAGATTTCTACAAATAAGACTCTGATAATTCATGTAATATTTCTACTAACACTAAAATAAATGCATCAACTGTTCATAAAAATTATATCAGAAATGCAGTACAATTAGTTAATAATTGTTCAAGAGCTTTCAATTTCTCTTCGTCCATTTTCGGCTTTGCAATGACGGGCTCTTTCTACGGCATGTTCCATAGCAACTGTTGATGTAAATGGCTGTGGTGCCTAATTTCTGCGCGAATTTTCTACTGTAGTTGTGGAATTGTCCGAAGCTTGTTCATATACATCCTCTCTTTTAGGTAACCGCACAAAAAAAGTCAGGGGCCGTTAGATCTGTAGACCGTGGCGGTCAATCAATTGCAGATCTTCTCGAAATTATTCGTTCTCCAAAAATGTCTCTTAAAACTTGCATTGTAACTTCAGCAGTACGGCAAGTTGCTCCATCTTGCCGAAACCACATTTCAGGTCTATTTTCCACTACAGGGTATACAATATTTTCAAGCATGGTCCGATATCGTTCTCCAGTGACCGTTACCGCATTACCATTGTCATTTTCGAAGAAGAACGGTCCGATGATTTCCTGTGAGGTTACTCCGCACCAAAACGTGCACTTGAGAGTGTGCAATTCATGTTGGTGTATAACTTTCGGATTTTCGGTACTCCATATCCTGCAATTCTACTTATTGACGAAGCCGTTGAGGTGGTAGTGAACCATATTAGACATAATCAGCTGGTGAATAAAGCCATTTGTTTCCATCGCCAGTTGTTGAAATCTGACTGTATAATCTACGCGTCGCTGATAATCTGGAGGTTTTATTTCCTGAAGTTGAATCTTATACAGGAGAAGGTGTAAACCGAGTACTATTCTCTGCAGTGACGTACGAGCTATACATAATTGAGTAGATTTTCTCCAGGTTGAAGTTTCTGGTTGTTCTTCCACACTTCGTCGCACACGTTCAATATTTGTCTCTGTCCTAACTGAACGTGATCTCCCGGCACGTGGAAGGTCACTTACAGAACCCTGTTACTAAAAACGATTACTGTTACTAAAACCAAACGACAAATCATTGATTCTGAGAGTAACTCCAACATTAAAATATCGACGGTATGCTCGTTGCGTTCCATTAATTGAATGCTGGTTTTGAAAGTAAAATTGTACGGTTTTGGTGCATTGTAGAATTGAAAATGTTTCCATGATAAATTTCCTGAGTATTGAATACAATTCCAGGAGGAAAAATAAAGAAAAAAATAATAATCAAAACAGTTATTGACTGTTCAAACCCCGTCGTGATTTATGGGCCACCTGTATATTAACATCTCTAAATAACGATCATTTTAAATAATCAATGTTAAATAAAATATAACAAAGTAATTATAGTAATTAATAAAAAAGAATCCTATGCCGCCTTATAAAATATTCACCATCTTTAACAGTGCGTACCAATCTATCAATCCGATCGATGTAGCAAACTTGTATGGCTAGTTAATGAGTCTAATCTATTAGAGTCGTACTTATATAATCAGAGAACTAGAAAATCCTGATTAATTTAAGTATATAAACTAAATAAAATCAATACATTCATATATTTTCATAAATGAATTATTTCTTTTCATCATAAATCAAAAAAAAATTCTTTTTGTTATCGAAATTGTACAAAAATCTTTAATAAATATTTTTGATTCTTGCTTATATACATTTCGACAGAAATTTCATCTTTAAAGCGCGAAAGCGTAGAGACATCCGATTTGTATGTATTTTGATACTTTGAAAACGATGGTACCTCCATCGAAATGCGCATAATCGGCAGTATGAAACGTTGAAAAGTTTTGATCAGAAAATATTTTGTTGTTCGTTAGGTGAGAAACGAATTCATTTGTCAAAGTGAACTTAGCTTCAATGTCAAAACTGTATTGTGTCTGATACATATTTTCGATTTGAGCATTGAAACGTTAAATAAATATTCAGTTTATTCCGTGAAAATTGACTAATAGTAAAAATGATGTCGTTTCTAAATTAAACCTAACATAATTATTATTCAAATCCTTCCATGCACAGGTAGCAAACAATTATCCTGTATCACATTCGACTCATATATACTCGTACATCATGTACCACATGTATGATGATAATGATGAGACGGACAATTACATAGTAACCATATTTAATTGCATGACTATACGCTATCCCATCGGACTTAATTACGTTGCGGGACCCCAACCAACCAACGAGCGGGTCGCTTGAGAGGGCGACGCGTCACAACGTCACAGAGAGTTTGCGCTTGGTTACTGCATTCAGTGGCGGAGAAAGACATTTTAATTATACAGCACTTTTCAATTATAGATAATTATTTTTTATCAAATTAGGTATGGATTTAAACCTGTTTTATGCGAATTAAAATAATTCATTTATTTATTATTAATTTAGATGTAGGTATACACTTAATTACTAATGCACTAGTTTGAATTGTTCTTTGTAATATTAGCGTTCGTCGTTTCAAATAAACTGCCTGTTCTCTATAATTAGTTTCGGCACGAGTTTAAATATGGGTGGATGTTGAAGACTTCTCAGAGATATGTTGAAGAATCTTCTGCATCTACTTCAGGACGGTACTCGTGCTGAAGTTAAAAGTGGAGAATGAATATCCGATTCAAAATGAAAAAAAAACAACAGGACAACGTAGTAAATAGGTCACAAATAAAAAAAGACTACAGTAGATCCTCGATGAACGACCGTAATTGGTGCAGGAGTAACGGTCGTTCCTTGATACGGTCGTTGTATGAGGCACTTATAATATGTAAACCTTTTAATTGGTACAAAGCCGCCAAAATCCTAACTGTACATTAGATAGTATTTAATTTTAAAAGTACGTATGAGAAATGAAATGAAATTATTTTGTTTTACCTCCCGTTGCTAATAATCTGTTTTTATTCGATGGTGGTCCAGACCAGCAATTTACCAATAGAGAAAAAATCGTCCTCAATGAAGATTTCTGGTAATTCACTACTATAAGGGGAATCAGTTCTGGCCCTCTTTGTGGCAGTGGCACTAGATTGGGAGGAAGTTGAGACTTTGATGAAAAACCTAACCAGTGTAGACTGCCTCTGCCTATTTCTTTGCAATTTGTAAAAGTAAGCAATCACATTGTCCTCTAACAGGCACATATGAACTTGAGCCTTTTCAATTTACGGATGGGATTTCATTTTACTTTTAACAGTTGCTCTTGCATTTAACAAGGTTATTAATTCATCATTACTCATAATATGTAGGTATTCCTCGACTTTCTCCTCTCCACTATGTTTTCCACCCTCAATCACCTCCTCAAACTGCTTAAGTTCCTCTGTTTTCAGCTCCTGTTGAAGATCTACAAAAAGGCATTGACATCATACACATCCATGTCCCAGACCCATGGACTCACCCAGGGTGATAATATCTTGTTCAACCACACCAACACTATCCGAAAAGCCATCAAAATCACGATCATGTACCATATCAGCCCATAATAGCCTCGAGGGGGTGTTTAGTGTACCTAGAGTGACATCACTCCATGCATTCACAATCAATTTCACAGCATGGAGGATGTAATAATGCTTTTTTCAAAACTCTATAACGGTCATTTCATTGTTTTGGGTAGCATCGAAACATGTCCTTAACATTCTCTTTGTATAGAATGTTTTAAAGTTATTACCTGCTGGATCATGGGCTGCAGCAAAGATGTGGTGTTAAGTAGTAAGAACTCAATCTTTATGAAATCAACTGTGACAGTCGTTATTTCGCGACATAAGATCGTCTTGTAGTGAGCAATGCGTGCTTTATGAAAACCGTTCGGAAGGACAGTCGTTCGGCGAGGGTTCACTGTATTGTAATATTTGTTTGTAATTTAAACAAAACGAGTATTTTATACACAAACGGCAAGAGAGATCAGGAAAAAACATTCGTTTACTCAATTTTCGAATTAAATCTTAACATCTCTCTTAATTTATCAAAGTTAAATTTCATACTCCGTTGATTATGTATTACATTTGAGTTGTAAAAGCATGTATTTTCTAATTAATAGCTTGTGAATTATCAGTCAGTACGGTTATGATATCAAAGATATAAATTACGGTATAATTTTTCTAATAAAGACTTCTTGTCGAGCTCGTAAACACGTATAATAATTAACATTGCGTTTTTGATTACATAAATTCGAAATAATTACAGAGAATGAAATAACAAAAGTTTTAAAAGAAGAATTAGTGATGACAACTGAAATAACAAAAACGATGAAGATATCGACGATTATATTGTATTAATTTCCTTAATAATTAGCTTCCGCACGGTATAACTCGATAATAAAAGAGCAGAAGCAACTTAGTATCTTCATTTTTCAAATATACTGTTCGTGCTATGATTCTTAATCAATATTTATAATCCCTGAAACATGCTAGGAAATGTTAAATTGGAAAATCACATACATTAAAATTACAAATACGTACATTATTTACTTGAAATGGAGTTGTTTGTGTAAAATCAATACAAGAAAACTCTGAATAAACGATGAATAAGACGAATAAAGAGAATAAAAAATCGAATTTTTGGAACAACTTAGTTCTCTTTGCATCATTATACTGAAATAGTAATAAATTCAGTCTTAAAAGCTATATACAACTCTGGCAAAGAGTAAACAAACGATTTAAACTAATCTAGGTAACAAAACCATTTTACAAAAAAATAAATCGATTCATATGCTCGTCTATATTGGTGCAGTAGTTTGAAATTAATTAGAAAATTATGAAATTACCAAAAATACTATTTTTAATTAATACTGTTATATCATATTTGTAATACAGGTAACCACCGTATAACACGGTCGTTTGGTTTCTAAAAAGAGCCGTGTTATGCGAATTTGTATTGTATGAAATAAAGAACTAGTACAAAAAACAGGATTAGCTAGTTATTAGGCCTCTCATAATTTGTATATATATATATATATATATATATATATATATATATATATATATATATATATATATATATTGTGGGAAAGAGATGCGATAATACTAACACAAAACAAATAACAATTTATTTGGAAACTATTATAAATCACAACGGCAATGGATAATGCATCTGTATAAGCCAGAGATTCATCACAATCCGCGTCCGCACATACTACGTCCTTTGCATGGTTGTAATTTATCTTTAACTATCAATGTTTATTATAAACAACAACAGTGCGTTTCCACGGTAACACGCGGAGAAGGAATCTAGACGATCGGCTTTAGCTGTCGTCTAACAATATATATATATATATATATATATATATATATATATATATATATATATATATATATATATATATATATATATATATATTGTTAGCGCGCGTGGAAAAGCGGTACGTTAATACTAACACAAAACAGACAACAATTTATTTAGAAACTATTATAAATAACAAGGGTGATGGATAATGCCTCTGAACAAGCCAGAGGTTCATCACAATCCGCGTCCGCTTGGTTCTAATTTATCTTCAACTATCAATGTTTATTATAAACAACAACAGTGCGTTTCCACAGCAACACATGGATAAGGAATCTAGACGATCGGCTTCAGGCGTCGTCTAACAATATATATATATATATATATATATATATATATATATATATATATATATATATACATATATATACATACATATCCATACATACACACACACACATTTTTGTGTGTGTGTCATATTCGTATTCGGATAGTTGTATTCGTACAAAAGAATTGATACCACAAACGACAAGAAAAAGTTGATAATGATTGAATAGCATAAATGGTTTTACAATCTATAGTCTAGACTGATGTTGCATCGTATTTTTTAATAGAAAAGTAATCATTTTTGTATTTGCTATAAAAATGGTGCAATAAGGTAAAATTTGTGCAAGTTCTGCGACACTCGTATTCGTACACTTAAGTATTCGTTTGAAAACTATGAATGTGAACACATTAAAAGTTAGAATTTCATATTAGGAGAGTTCGTAAAATTGATATCTCTAGAAGAGTAACGTTTTTGGTTAATTTGTGGTACGTGAAATTATAATCGGCAATCATGAGAAAAAAAGGATTCGAAACAACCATAGAAACAAGAAAATTAGTAGTTTCCCTGCATGAAAACAGTAAATCTCTAAAGGAAATTATTAAATTGGTCCAAAGAAGTAATTCCACCGTGCAGTATATTATAAAAAAAGTACAAAAGCGAAGGGAGTGTTGAAAAAAAACGTAGAAATATAGGGAGAGAAATACTAAATGATCGGGATGAGCATGACATTTTGAAGGAAGTAAGAAAGAATCATTTCATTAGTGCTCCTAATCTTTCTGTCACTATTGTAAATACAATTAGAAAAAAAACGTTAGTGCATGTACAATTAGTAGAGCCTTCAGTACATATGGCTACAAAAACAGACTAGCTAGAAGAAAACTCTTCATTAGTAGCATAAATAGAAAGAAGCGTCTAGAATACTGTATATACATATTGATTATACATTTAATAATAATATATGAATGATTATTTAATATATATTGACAAATATATATATATATATATATATATATATAATTAATTATTAATATAAAACAAAAATGTAATGCTTCATATTCAATACAATTAGCGCTACGCGTGCTGTATGTAGAAATCAAAATATAAACAACGTTCGTTTGTTTATTTTTAGAAGTTAATGATGCCTGTGTTTCTGTGTACATGATGTGCTGGTCAATAATAAATTATTTCATTATTATAAAAAAAAATTTGTTAAAGTTCTCCTGCATCTCTTGAATCAAAAACAAAAGGTATGCTGTAATGATTTATCATAAATTTCATTTCTTGTATTAATCTGCACTACAATAGAAACATGTACCGTGTTCAATTGTTTAAACATTGTATATACGTTATTATACAAGGAATTCAAGAACTAATTAACATATTTCAATAATCTTTATGAAAATATTAATGGCTGGATTTGTATTGCATACTACTTTTTTTAATATTCCTTGCATACACCATTCCAATGTATTTTTGAATGATTGTATGTACTCGTATGTATGCATTAATATTTATATATATATATATATATATATATATATATATATATACACATTATCTAAGTATATTTTCAATAATTAAAATTACTATTATTGTAACAATACTATTTTTGTAATTGTTATATGCATATATTCTTTATATTTAAAATAATTATGTTAGTAGATATAAAAATGTTTATACTTTGCGATATAACTGATATACGTGTTATTTATTTAATTCAAAACATTAACAGCATTTCATTATTTATTTATAAAAATTAATATAAATGTATTTCTAAGTAAATGACTATTAATAGTGCTTTAAATTTGTAGTTATTATAAAATATATTTTTCTTTTCAGAATATTATTTGTGTGCTTGTCTATACAATAAGTTTCAATATTGTTTGTGATCATTTTATTATCAGATAATATTTATTAAATTTAGAGAAATGTATTGTTATGCTTTGAAAAGCAAAATAAAGTGAGTGTGAATATTTTTTATAAGTTTACTTTTTTATATTGGTTCTGATTATATGTATAAAAATAGTTTTCATTTCAATTGTTTTTTCATAAACTTATATGTTAAATAATTTCTTTTCAGCTATAAAATAATTAATGTTTTAATAAAGAAATATATGAAAAAAACATTTGTGTTTTTATTATTATTTTATTTAATGATTTATGCATTTTAGATACATGTATTTTTCTGTTATATTCTATATATATCCGTTGTTACAAGCGTATTTCACATTGTGATTTTAGCACAGGGTGCTTTATATATAGAAATCAACCAATCAACAATATTTATTTTTTTCATTCTAGAACAATTTATTCCTAGATCCGAAAAAATCAATAATTATTAAAATATTTTTGAAATTCAAAAATAATTACATTTAAACAATTTTTCTGTTTGTTTTAAAAGTATAAAATGCGTTCACTGTACCATTGCAATTGTACAAATTATTTTAATGCTTTCTTGTTTATATATATATATATATATATATATATATATATATATATATATATATATCACTGATAAGAAATAAATATTTTTGCAGTTGAAGCTTTAAAATAGTAATGGGGATCCACTATATTTTAAAACTTTTACCAAAATATTAGTGTATATATATATATATATATATATATATATATATATATATATATATATATATATACATATACATGCATATATTATTAATATAAAATGAGTAATATTTTTTATTTTATAATAGTGTTAAGTAGTGAAATCTACTGAAATTACAAAAGTAAACATTATCTGCCTAATTACATATATATGTTGTGATTTCATCTTTAAAAGATTGAATGAGTCGATGTCAAATGATGCTTAATAATAATATATTGAAGAAAATTTGGAAAATTTGCATATCAGTTTAAAGGTGGGTGTTAATTAATTTTTCTATAAATCTAATCACATACTCTTCGATTTTTCTATTTAATACTATCATGAAATTATATGCTTAGTATTTTTTTTCAGCTTAAAATAATTTATGTACTAATAAAGATATATATGAAAAATCTTTTGTGTTTTTATTATCATTTTATTTAATTATTTATGCATTTATGTGCACATGTATTTTTCTGTTATATTCTATATATGTCCATTGTTACATGCTTATTTTATATGGTGATGTTAGCACAGTGTGCGTTATTTTGAAATCAAACAATCAACCATATTTATTTTTTTCTTTCTAGAACTATTTGTTTGTACATCTAGAAAAAATCAGTAATTATTCAAATATTTTTGAAATTTCAAAATAATTAGATTTAAACAGTGTACCTGTTTGTTCTAAAAGTATAAAATGCGTTCATAGTACTAATGTATTTGTACAAATTATTTTAATATCTTATGTTTTATATATATATATATATATATATATATATATATATATATATATATATACGTATATAATATTATTGATAAAAAGTAAATATGCATTTAAAGCTGTAAAATAGTAATGGGATTTCACTGTTTATTAAACTTTTTACCTAAGTATGAATGTATATATATATATATATATATATATATATATATATATATATATACATGTATACATTATTAATATAAAATAAATAATATTTCTCATTTTATAATAGTGTATTGTCGTGAAATCTACTGAAAGAAAAAGAGATATTACTAGCTGACTGACTACAAATTGATATTATTATTTCATCTTAAAATAAATATGCATTAATAGAAGATTGAATAAACTGATGTTAAATGATGTTGAATAATATTATATTGAAGCACATTTTGAATTTTTTGCATATAAATTTAGAGGTGGGTGGATTTTTTTTAAAAAGTATAAATTTTCTATAGATTTAATCATATGATTGATTTTCCCACTTAGTTAATCGTCGATGTTATGAAAAATACATATATTTAATCAAAAATATTACTTTTGTAATATAATACATATGTATTGATAGTGAAAATGCAATGGGTTGTAACGTATAAAAAACCCTTTTCAGGGGTGGAAAAAATGTTAAAAATTAATGCGTATCTCATTATGTAAACAACGTGATAGTTACGAGGATTAGAATATATGAGGATAAAGATGTTTTTCAGCCAAAAGGTGATAAATTTTTAATTTTTTAAAAATTATAGATGATTAGGTTTGGCATTCCCATTCTTTATAAATATGTATATATATATATATATATATATATATATATATATATATATATATATGTATATGTAACTATATATCTACATATTGATTATAATTTAGTAATATAATATAAATGATTATTTAATATATTTTAACATAAACAATTATATTAATTAATTATTTATAAAAATAAATGTGTAATGTTTCATATTCAATACTCACAGCGCTGCAAGTACTGAATATAGAAATCAAAATATAAACAACGTTCGATTGTTTATTTTTTGAAGTTAATAATGCCTGTGATTCTATGTACATGATGCTGGTCAATAGTAAATTATTTCATTATCATAAAAAAAATCTATTTGTTAGATATAAAATTCTCCTGCATCTCTTGAATCAAAAACAAAAGGTATGTTGTTTTGATTTATCATAAATTTCATTTCTTATATTAATCTGCACCACAATAGAAACATGTATCGTGTTCAATTGTTTAAACATTGTGTATACGTATTATACAGGGATTTCAAGAACTAATATACATATTTCAATAATAATTATAAAAATATAAATGAATGGTTCTGTATTGAACAATAGTTTTTTTAATATCACTTGGATATACTATTCTAATGAATTTTTTAATGACTATATATATATATATATATATATATATATATAAATATATATATATATATATATATAAATACATATAAATATATATATATATATATATAAATATATATATATATATATATATATATATATATATGTTTATTCTTTATCTATACTATATGATATATAATTAAAATTATTTATTTTTATTGTAACAATACTATTTTTGTAATTGTTATATGCATAGATTCTGTGTATTTAATACATTCATATTATTAGATTTAAAAATGTTTATACTTTGCGATATAAGTATTATAAGTTTTATATTTAAACCAAAAAATTATCAACATTTTATTATTTATTCATAGATATTAATATAAATGGGTTTCTCAGTAAAAGACTGTTAATAATGTTATAAAATTATAGTAATTACAAAATATATTTTTCTTTCAGAATATTATGTGTGTTTGTCTACACAAGAAGAAGTTTCAATAATATTTGTGATCATTTTATTATCAGATAATATTTGTTAAATTTTAAAAAATGTATTGTTATGCTTTAAACTGCAAAATGAGGTGAGTGTAAATAATTTCTATACGTTTAGTTTGTTATATTGGTTCTGATTATATGTATAAAACTATTTTTATTTTAATTGTATTATCATAAAATTATGTTTAATAAATTTTTTTCAGCTATAAAATAATTTATGTATTAATAAAGAAATATATGAAAAAAATTTTTGTGTTTTTATTTATTATTTTATTTTATTTTTGATGCATTTTTATATACATGTATTCCTCTTATATTCTATATATGTCCATTGTTACAAGTGTATTTTATATTGTAATTTTAGGACAGTGTGCGTTATATTTTGAAATCAACCAGTCAACAATATTTATTTTTTCTTTCTAGAACATTTTTTTCTAGATCTGAAAAATCAATAATTATTCAAATATTTTTAAAATTTAAAAATAATTGGATTTAAACAATATACCTGTTTGCTTTAAAAGTAGGAAATGCGTTCATTGTACCAATGTTATTGTACAAATTATTTTAATATGTTTTCTTGTTTATATATATATATATATATATATATATAGTTTTATATATATATATATATATAAAACTGATCAGACATAATATCACTGATCAGAAATAAATATGCATTTAAACTTTGAAATAGTAATGGGAATTCACTATATATTAAAACTTTTACTCAAATATGAATGTGTGTATGTATGTATGTATGAATATATATATATATATATATATATATATATATATATATATATATATATATACATTTATATTTATATACATGCATACATTATTAATATAAAATAAATAATATTGTTCATTTTATAATAGTGTTAAGATGTGAAAACTACTGAAATAAAAACAGTTAACATTATCTGACTGACTACAAATATGTATTATGATTACATCTTTAAATAAATATACATTAATGGAAGATTGAAAAGTCCATGTTAAATGAACCCCAATAATAATATATTGAAGTACATTTTGAAATATTTGCACACCAGTTCAAAGGTGGGTGGACATTTATTGAAAAGTATAAATGTTTCTATTCAATTAATCGATAACATTGTGAAAAATAAATATATTTAATCAAAAATATTGGTTTTGTTATTATATTTTTATATCGTATTTATTTTAGAAATTTTATTTGACTTTGTTTAAAACATCTATATTATAAAGAAATGTTTATAATTGTGTTAAATATTTGAGGAATTTTCTGTTGAAATAATTATTTCTTTGAAAATTAACCTCTTATTTAGATATATATTTTTTTTATTATTTCTAGTTTAAATTAAAATTATTATCATTTATAAATTTTATCATGCATGCAATATGTTCTTTTATTTAATATGTATGCCTTTTTACAATAATATTTAACTTAAAACTATTAAAGTGTTCATGAAACATAATCATGATATAATACATACATATATATATATATATATATATTGATGATGTGAATGCAATATATTGTAACGTACAAATACTTTTTTCTGGAGTGGAAAAGTATATTAAAAATTGATGTGTTCTCATTATGGAAACGACTTGAGTGTCAGTAACGAGGATTTATTGTATGTATATATATATATATATATATATATATATATATATATATATATATATATATATATATATATATATATATATATATATATATATATTCAGAATATTTTTTCTCAATTTCTAATTTACTATTATATTTAAATTCGTTTAATATTGATTTAATTCTTCTCTAAATTATAATTAAAGAACTATTTAGTGAATTTATCAGTTTCTATATAAAAGTAAAACTGCCCTAATTTTAATAATATATTGATTAATTGTATTTAATTAGTAATTTTAATCTCATATTAGAGCATACTTCTATTGTATTGCATAGCTGAAAATTTAATTAATTTATCTATGCAAATGCATTTGAATAATGTATAAATATGGTTTCTGTTTCTTGTATTTATTAACGAATTAATACAAGTCTGTGTATTTTCTTTCAGACTACTGCTTATTCGTTCTAAAAATGATCAACAGGTAACCTCCGTATAACACGATTCTTAGGTTGCTAAAAGATGCCGTGTTATGCGTATTCGTGTTATACGAAACAAAGCACTAGTACAGAAAACAGGATTGGGTTCCATAAATTAACACAACTATACTATCTTCTTTTTATGACCAAGAGAAATATGTTTATTAAAACAATCAATAATTGATCAAAAGTATCAAATATTAATATTACGTAATGTTTTCTTCTTCATCACTGCTAAACACCATTAAACGAGGGCGTTTTCCTTCTGGCAAAATATTCTCATCTTATGAGCTTTCCTCAGCGGCATTTTGATTTCCATTCTTTACTTTTTGTAAAAAATCTGTTATTGTCTGTTATTTGATGTTATCTAAGAGATCTCTTTAAGGTCTACTATTGTAGATTACGCCAGTGTATATTCCATGTGAAGTATATTCATACTATTTCATTATGCATTATTCATTCATTTTGCTATAGTACTATATGCTATGATCTTTATTAAAGTATAACAGAAATAAAATGATTTAAATTCATTCATTATAAACTAACAGAAATATGCTATATACATGCAACATCTAATCAGAGACAAGACTCGAAATACAAAAAATGGTAAATAATAAACCTGTATATATAATTCTCGTGAATACCTTTAATATATTTTTATTTATCCGACACATTCTATTTTACAAAATTACTTGTTTAAATCTACATTTTATCTTATTTGTTACATACCTGTTCAATCTGATTAAAAATTCTTTGAATAAAAATTACTTAAAAATGTTTTCACAATAAAAGTGGATTTATATTAACACAATTTAGACTTTAATTCAATCATTTTTTTTATAAAATTGAATTAAATTCATGACTAAAATTCTAGAAAATCCTTCTAAAGAAAACAAATTGCATTTTAGTTTTACGTTAAGATTAATTTCAGATAATCATTATCCTTTTAATTTTATGGTTTGTTTGTTTATTTGGGGTTTAAGTGCGTGTCGACATCTAAGGTAATTAGCGCCCGAAATTTTATTGTTTAGAATTAATAAATTATATTTTTTACACGCGTAATAATTAAATATTAAATATCCGAATTACTTTTTTTCATGTTTCATGTGTTAATATAAAATATTAACGTATATTTACTAAAATATAATAACATTAACTTAAAAACTAATGATACACCACTGCTTGCAACCCTACACCGCTATAGTTTGATTCTATATTACGTACCAATAATACGAGCGTGCAGTAGATATACAAACTGTTCTTTTTGATTTATTTTTTAGCCAATTAGCAAGGCTGTCAATCCAATTACTCTCTTCACAACTACATAAAATTATTATTCGATGTGACGTATAAATTTTATGCACATCAAATTGATTCCTTCTTTGTTATAATTTTAAGTAATATTAAATTGGAATTTATTATATTTCTAGTTTCCGTTTGCTCATTATATTCATTTTTTATCTAAACATTTAGTTACAAAGTAATTTCAAATTCTCTCTTATAATATTAATAGTAACTTCTAAAAATATATTCTTATTAAAACAATTTCTTATTAACCTCTGTTTACTTCAATTCATACAAATCTTGAAAAACTCTTTTCATTTTTAATTTTGCTTCATATACATATACATACATATATATATATATATATATATATATATATATATATATATATATATATATATATATATATATATATATATATATATATATATACTTACATATATATATATATAGATATTTATATATATATATATATATATATTTATTTATATATATATATATATATATATATATATATATATATATATATTTATATATATATATATAAAACTTTCAGTGATCTCTTACATTCTTATATATCTTTTTGTAAAAATTCATAACAAAGTAGGTAGTCTTAAAAATACAAGTAAATATTTATTACATTACAGTTTAGTAAGCACTTAAGGATGTACTACACATACAATATAAGACAAAAATAACTAAGATTTAGACAATAAACGGTTTTCTTCTTTTTAATCATTCACTCATAAAAATAACTTGGTTTCAATTTGATGAAACAAAATTTTCTAAATATAATGATGTTAATTGTTTATGTCAATTAGTAATTAGTATTTAAATACAAATAAAAAGAAATACTTTTTTCTTCTATAAAAAATATGAATGTTTAGACATATTAATTATGCTATTTAAAATGTTGAACGTAACCCCATAATATAATCTACAATCATGGGACGTAAAATAACCGTTTTGCACATTGCATAAAAAAGAGGTTACAAGATAGCACTAAGAACATGTGAGTGTAAAATACGTGAGCTGTTTGTAGAGTTACTTGGTTCGATATTACCGATAACAGTTTTAGATTCAAATTGTAGTTCATTTTTCAACATAATCCTTCGAAACTCAACGCATTTGCCTCCACGTTTTTCCAACTTTGCGATTGCTTCCCGGAAGTGGGTTTCTCCGAGGTTCTTAAAATAGTCGTTTGTAGCCTCTATCTATCTATCTACCTATTTATCTATCTATATATATATATATACTTTCCATACTGTATCTGATGTTACCAAACTTGCACATCTTAGTAACTCACAAATCGTTAAGCAAGCCTAATTTCACAACAAAGTTTTGACACTGTGGCTAAATTGAGTTTCACAAATTATATAAAAATATATTCTTCCTCCATCCCACAAAGCACAAAAATGTTTCTGGTCACTAATGTTCAAGAGAGAGAGAGAGAGAGAGAGATTATCAATAATAACTTATTGAACATTTTTGATTCGAAAAAAATATGGTATGTCTGGTTAAAAAAGAATTTATTTGTAAAAGAAAAAAATAATAATTTCCTTTAGCTTTTGTTGAATATAAATGAATTTCTAGTGAATTTCTGCGTGTTAAAGAAAATTTAGGACCATAGAAGATTTATAGATATTTTATGTAAATAGAATCCCATTTCAAAAAGGTTTTTTCTCGCCCTACAAACCACAACATTTTTCTTAATCAGAGATGCGCAGTAAATGATTATTAATCATTTTTGATTGTTGCTTATGTGTATTTCAATGACTATGCCATCATCTTCAAAATACAAAGATACCGAGAACATATTAAACTGCAAAAAAATCAAATTTTTGTGTACTTTAGCTATCGGAGAATAACAGCATTACTGTCGAAATATGCATAACAAACAAAAATAATTTATTTCCATTTTTTAAATACTTTCGATCTGGAAAACTCTTATGGTTTACGGAATGCGAGAAACATTAAGTATCTATTTACTAAGTCTTTTCGACCATTGGGATTAAACCCATAAGGAATTATTCTTATTACTAATTCAACACCCATTAAAATGCGTTCAAAAAATGTTACAAACTTATGATAATCTAATCCAAAACAATTACTTTGATATGAAAATACATTTAGCGGCATCTACTAATTTTCTTTACTTAAATGAAATCTATTAGTAATAAAAATTCGAGACAGAAACATTTACGACATTCTTAAATTGTCTTTGATGTTGAATTAATTTGTTTTCTATCTATCTACTTCTCTTCTTCTAACTTAGTCACTATTTTTTTTTATTCAATGAAGTAAAAATTATCAATTATTTATTCAACGTTACTGATAGAAAATTATAATATTATTTATTCATACGGGCTTCCAATATGCGTTCTTGATTATTTAATAATCTGCAAACATGTGATAATTTAACAACAGTGTTGAATAAAAAGGTCAGTCACAAAAATTCAGTTGAAATTTCTATACACGGCACATTACTTTCATTATTAGTTTAGATTATTTTTAGTAAATATCCTTTATAATTTACTGATGTTCATGCAACAGTATCATTTAATGCTCCATAAAAATGTAACAAATAATAACCACACGTTAATATTGTGTGTATAGTAGAATGCGGTAGCGTACCATTTCATGCAACAACTATGCTAACAAATTTCACACCCATTTTAACAAAACACGTCGGGCGAGCAACACAATTGTCTATTGTTGAAGTACCCTAGAAGCATGTAAACAAGTCCCCGGGCATTGAAAAAATATTATTATCCCACTAGAATCGTATCTGAACATCTCGTTGACACCTTGTGTCACTTTATGTCATTGCGTTATATGCGGATAAGTGTCTACCTGTTATGTCAAGAGTTTAGTCAACAAAACGTATTACTTTTGAAAAAATTACAATACAAACTGGAATGGACCTCTGTACATTTGCAGATTATATATATATATATATATATATATATATATATATATATATATATATATATAAGTTTATTGCACGAAACAAAACATTAAATATTTATTTATATAACTGAATTTATTAACATTAAAAAAAAGAAATTAAAGAGTTTCATATCTGTAAATGTTACTTTAGCTTGAAGCCTAATTTAACACAAAATGAATAAAAAAAACTCTCTTAAGAAAGGAAAAGAAAACATTATTAATTTCTTTAAAAAAAGCTTGGGAGACTGCATATGCATTTAATCTTATTTATCCAAGTTTCATATCGAAATTTATATAAAAATAGACAAAAAAATAATTTTTTCGGACATAGTTAATAATTAATATTTAAATATCAATTACTAACTTGTACTAATATACAAGATTTTTTCAAATAAACTAGGGGGCTCCGCCTCCTGCTCGCTATGTTTGCTAATTGGCTAGTGGCTTCGCTCCCTCCTGACAAATAACAAAAATTAACAAATAATACACACAAATAATTCACATAAAATGTAGGTAGTAACATTTTTATTGGATTTTTTTTAAAAAATTGACAACAAAATACAATGTTAAAATGTGTAACAATTTTTTTCCTTTAAAGCTTTAGTGAATGCAGTATTTTCACTAAATTTCTTATCAGTTTTACACTGAAATCGTACACCTTCTTTCGTTGAAACAGAACACTGATCGTGTGACTGATATTAACCAATCAGAACAGAGATCACGTGACTGATATCAACTAATCAAAGAACGAATAGAACGTTCGTATGGCACCATTTCTTAGTTATAGAGAGATAGATAATTATTGTTTTATCGTTTCTTTATAAACTATAGTAAATTAGGATAGATTGGTACATTAATTATAGGGAAACATCACTTTTTCTAAAATAAAACACATAGATATGCCGTCTCATTTCTCATTAATCCAGTATGTTCAGTTCACTGCGTCTCAAAAAAAGCCCACAGCGTGATATGTTTACTATTATTAGATGTAAAAATTAATTCGATGCCTTTAAATTGAATCAATCATAACTCTGTTCCAAATTAAAATATTTTCTTGTCGTTTTGGGATTTTGAAGTGCCAACCTTAGCATTTAAAAATATCATATATCTTGGACAAGCAGTAAGCATAACATCACAAAATAGTAGTGAATGCGAAAAGCAATATATTAGGCATTGCATCATTTTTGCATTCCAATAAAAAAAATGCTACCGAAACCGCGAACATGATTTGTTCAGCTTTGGAGAAAGATGTTATGTTGCATAAAACATGCAAAAAATGCTAAAACGGTGAGAGAGTTCCAAAAATTCATTACGACTTCATCGAGTCAAAACCGCCATATTTTTTTCATTATTTACCCGACGTATAGAGAAAAGTTGTAGAAAATAATGAGGAATATTTTAAGGATTGAAACGTATTTTATTTTTCTGTCAACATTCATTTGTTTTATAAAAAAAGGCGCCTGATTGATTTGTACATCCAATAGTTAATAATTAATATTTAAATATTAATCATTACCCTAGTAATTCTCAACCTTATATCTTCCGTATAAGGTTTTAGATATTCCTTATACAATCCTAATAAGGATCAGACTCATTATATGAGCATCACATATATATATATATATATATATATATATATATATATATATATATATACCTTATATTAATTTAATAAGGCATATAAAGTGACTTTATATGATAATTATACTGTAAAAAGGTCACAATTTATAGGCTTAATGATAGTATATGGATGATATTGACCCTCACCCACACTTTATATAAACCTTACATGAATTGTATAAGGTGAATTTATGTTCCTCATACGGTTCATAAAAAGTTAAGGTTTACTAGGGTAACGTGTACTAAAAAAAGATTTTTTTTAGATAGATAAAGAATTATTGTTTTATCGTTTATTTATAAAATTTAATAGTGGAATAACTTGGTACATTAATTATAAGTAAACATGACTTTTTCTAAAACATCCACTTAAATATGTTGTGTTATTTCTCTTTAAGCCAGCATATTTAATTCACAACACGTTTAAAAAAAGCACACGCCACGATAGGTCTATTACTGGATTTGATCAATGTCTAACAAGCAGCCAATTTCTGGTTTGGGGATCTTGGAACATAGATTAATTCATAATCCGTACAAAAAAGTTTGTCCACTTGAACTCCATAACAATTTTAATATCCTCTCATCACTTCAAATATTTTTATATGTGTATCAATATTCCGAAACTTTAATTTAACTTGGATTAAAGCTTAATACTCTCTAGTTTGACAACGTAGAATTTACCAATTTAAATAAAATAAAGACATATGATGTACATGGAATCGAACTTGATTATTAAAGAAATATTTTGGTTTTTGCAATAACGTTAAAATTATTTAAATAATTGACGCATTCTCTCATTTGGTTTCAATTTTAGAATTCAATATTTCTAAATTAGAGCGTGTTTCATCTTAATGTCATATAGCAAAATATACCTATACTTAATACTAATTTATACATATAGAACAGAGAAAGTTGGCAAATTAATATAAATATTCTATCCTTACTGTGTTTAGAAAATAATTAGAATATAATTTATCTAATAATCAATAGTGGTGCAGATAGAAAATAGAAAAAGATAAAACATTTTGAAACGATGATTGAAGAGAATCGATACATAGATGAATTCGATTTAATTTTAATTTAATTACAGCTATGTTTTGTCTCTCTTTTGATAACATAACAAAAAATCAAATGAAATACACTGCATTTTTATCACAACCCAATATTGATTTTTATCATGAAATAAATATATATTAATATATTTTTCGTTTACTACTCTTGGAAAACTTTTAGATTTACATTAGTTCTACTTCTGAGGATATCTATAGTGACTTTTAAATTATTGAAAATTTATTTTATTTATTTATTTACAAATTACAATCGATTACTTTTTTCTGTTAATTCTTCTAACAGGCTGGCTTCATATTTCATTAATTTTATATGATATTCAATATAATTTTACTCAATCATATATCTCTTCATATATTTGTCAATACAATACGCTCATTGATAATAATGAAACAAACAATATGATCCCTTTCGCCCTACTAAGTACCCGATTTGTATCATAATTGAAAAATTATCAAATACGAAAATAAATCACAAAACAGTTCATTATCGGAGACTGTCCGGGGTGTATTTGTACGCGACGGAACAGTCGGTGTGTATCAGAAGTTTGTATATACACAACATGGGATTCTCATTCAGTCTCTGTACATCTCTCTCTTTCGTTTTATGTTGTAATCCGAGTCGTGCCGTACTCACGTCTCGCACCCGGCTGACGTCCATGCTCCTGGATAACTATTGTCAGACGGTATGTAATAATGTCGCAAATCCTCTTCATTACATACCCACTCGTCCTTGTACACGTAAACGGTGTCTGCTGTTTGGTTTTGTACCGTATGGAAACGAATAGAGACCAGTCTTTGTGCGAATTAAATGTTATGGCATTAAATTTAAATTTTATACATGAATAGCTCTACTCTTTTCAATTATATTAGATCATTTCAAAATCATCATATTTTATTTTATAAAATTGTGACTAATTTATTTTTTGTATAAAAATAACTTAAAACTCTAAAAGAGTATTTTTGTAAAATAATTATTCTCTCACTCACAAACCCTAAAAATAGTGATTATTTTATACCTTAGCTCCCTGAAGACGATAGGATTGCCATGTAAATACGCATACACATCAAACATAGTCAATAATTATTTATTAAATATTTTTTACCTGGAAAAAAGTGTGATTTGTGAAGTAAGAGAATAATTCATTTGTAAAATTGAATTTATTCACAATACCAGAACTGCATTGTATATAAATAGTCTGATGCATCTTGGGAATTGGTATCAGAGTGAGTCGAAAACAAGCTACTTTTCAATGTACAAGTAAGATAAGCTACATTTTTATACAAGTATATAAAGTATATACACATGTATAATCAACCATAGAAGAATTAGATGATGTCAGTCAAAAAATTGGCCTAAAAACACGAACCACGCAAGAACAAGTGTTATTCAATGCGTTTGTCTGCCAAAAGAAAATTGAAATAAAAGGAACTGAAATAGAAGAAGTTACGATGTATCTCTATCTAGACCAGCTTATCAACAAAGATTTATAGACTATGAAAAGGCTTTCAACTTTATTACCACATCATCGATGATATCTGCATTGAAGCACCAAGGCATAGAAGACACATACATCGAGTTGATAGATAAAATCTACAAGAAAGCAACCTTGACGGCGAAGCTACAGTAAGAAACAAAATGATGAAAATCTTGAAAGGTATAAGACAGGGAGATGCAATTTCGCTGAAATTATTCACTGCAGTCTTAGAAGAAGTATTCAAATCGCTCGACTGGGAGGACAAAGAAATCGAAATAAAAGGCGCAAAATTTAGTCACATCCTGTTTGCTGCTGATATCGCTATCTTCGCAAGTACTCCGTTACAAAAGAAGATAGAAGAATTGGACGATTCCAGTCAAAAAATTGCCCTGAACGTGAACCATGCAAAAATAAAAGTATTGTTCAATGAGTTTGTCTGCCCGAAGAAAATTGAAGTAAAAGGAACAGAAATAGAAGAAGTTACGAAATAGGTCTATCTAGACCAGTTTATCAACAAAGATGGATCATTCATTGAAGAAGTACACAGGAGAATAAAAACGGGATGAAGCTCATTTGGCCTAAACGCCTCAATGTTTAAATCAAAAATCCCACTCTGTTTGAAGAAAAAGGTATTTGATCAATGCATATTACCAATACTTACCTATGGCAGCGAAACATGGGTACTTAATGTCAAAATCTTTCTTCAAACAACATAAAGAAGCATGTTAGAAATAACAAGAAAAGATAGGAAAAGGAACATACGAAAACAGGCAGGAGTCAAGGATGTAATAAGAAGAGTAAAGAGTCTAAAATAGAAATAGACAGGGCATGTTGCAAGAAGAGAAGACAACCGACGGACAACAGAAATTATCAGCTGGGAAACAAGGAATATAAAAACACCAAGAAAGAGACCGACGAAGAGGTGGGATAAGGAAATTAAAAAAATTGTTGAAAATCAGTAGATAAGAGAGGCATTCAGTCGTACAAAATGGAAAATCATGGAAGAGACCTTTATCCAGCAATGGATTGACAGAAGCTGAATGATGATCATGTATATATATATAGAGAGAGAGAGAGAGAGATAATATAGAATTTTTCTCAGAAAAAAAGTTTATTTGTATGATAAGTAAAAAAATCATTTATAATTATTAATTATAAATTGGTTATTTTTTATAGTTTTTTTTTGATAACGTTTGATATATATATATATATATATATATATATATATATATATATATATATATATATATATATATATATATATATATATATATATATATATATATATATATATATATATATATATATATATATATATAAAAAAATAAAACGACGAACGTCGTACTAGCCTCTATATGAGCTGGTGCTCAAGAGGCAGTGATTTGTTAGTTTGTAATCCGAGACCCTCTTCACACCATACCATAAAGCGTTACGTCCGATCGTCCGTACAACACGGATTTATAAAGACGATAATCCAATAAACCCTGCTACTAAATGCACAGTAGCTGTTGATCTATTATTGCATACTTCAGTACATGTATCGTCCCTCGTACCCTTTTGTCCGTCCGAATGACACTCGCTCATCATTCAACAGCGCGTTCATCGTTTTAGGGTGTACGTTCCTTTTTTTTTTTGTACATGTGTGCTGTTCGTTCGGTTTCTTTTATTTGATCAGATAATACGATTTCAGGATTGCAGAGAAATTACTGTCACAAAAACGACGTGTTGAAAAGTTGGGTGCGATACAGATGTGTCGAAATTAGGATTTTGAAATATTTTTTACGATCTTTCTTTCCAAGCCGGATTTGAAGATCGGTATATTTTCTTAATCAGCTTATAATTTTTTAAATTCGGATAAAATATTAGTTTCATAAATTAAAACTAATAGTATATATTTCAATCGTCTTAAACGAATAACATCCTTATAATTTTTAAATAATAATGTTAAAATTTGGATTTAATATCTAGTTATTTGTCTTTCTACTAGAAAAGAAATATGTAAGTATAGTTATTCTGTAAAAATTTATCGGGTAAGATTCTTATAGCCGATATTACATCAATTTAAGTGTACTATCGAGGGTATTAGGACTGTTATCTCTGTACGGATACTAAATATCGATAAGACCTAACATATTGTATGGTTATTGAAACATGTATTGTTGAGTTCTAGCTTCTTTTTAAAATAATGCTTTCGTTCCGAGGAGCTTATGATAAAATGTGATCGTTGTGGACGGAACGCGTCTCTGACATACAGAATGTTTATTACAGTAATTGGAATTATTTTTTTGAAAATAATGTAATTTATTTTAATATGTTTTTAGAAATATTATATTTATTAACCTACATATGATACTTTTAATTTTAAAGTGCCAATGATGTTTTCAAGAAGACTGAAATCGTGTTACCGTCAAAAAATGCAGATACATTTAGTCAATTATTTCAAGATATCATTTATGTGAGGTATCCAGTGTTTGCTAATAATCAGTTGACAGCGATATCTTATGTACCGAATGTGAAATAAAATGTAATGTAGTATACATAGTATGGAAGTATTTATACGATTTTCATATATGAGTGTCGCTTCGAGGGAATGTACGAGGATAAAGTGATAATTACCCATGTTTGGCAAAAGATGCGATCACTAATATCAAACTGCAATATATTTTAACAGCATTATCATTCAAACTACTGATATCAAAGTTTGAGCACGATATGTTAATTAGCTTAATTTTAACAGTTATTCAAAGTAAACAACTATTGCTCTTTTTCAAGTATGGAAAAAAATCAGTATCGATAAGTGATTAGATTTCTGTTTTTGGGTGAGAAAACGTATGGAGAAACTAAAAAAAATTTGCACGTTGTCTATGAGTACTCTGCACCTTCGATGACAACAGTCAGATATTGATTCAATGAATTTAAACGTGATCGTACAAGCCTTTGTGATGAAGAACATCCAGGTCGTCCAATTAAGGTGACTGCTGAAGAAATGATCGAAAAACTCAATGACATTGTTCTAAATGATCGTAGAATCAAAGTGTATGAGATAGTTGAGATAGTAGGCATGTCAGATGAATGTGTACCGAACATGTTACACGAACTTTTCTATATGAAAAAGCTATCCGCCAGGTGGGTACCGGGTTTGCTCACATTCGACCAAAAACACATTTGAACGAATATTTCAAATGAGTGTTTAACGACATTTAAACGTAATCGACATGAATTTTTGCGTCGATACATAACCGTTGATGAAACATGGATCCATCGCCATACATCTGAAACGAAAGAGCAGTCAGAACAATGGACTTATCCTGGTGAACGTGCATCAAAGAAGACAAAAGTCATTGCGTTAGATGGAAAGGTTATGACGACTGTTTTTAGGGATGCTCATGGAATATTGTTAATCGATTTTCTTGAAAAAAGGAAAACATACAATAACAAGAGCCTACTATACATCATTATTGGACCAGTTGAATGATGAAATCAAGAAAAAAACATCCTCATTTGGCAAAGAAAAAAGTGCTCTTCTATCATGACAATGTACCGGCACACAAATCAACAATTTCGATTGCAAAATTGCATGAATTGCACTACAAATTGCTTCCACATCCACCATATTCTCTAGATGTGGCACCGTGTGACTTTTTCCTGTTTCCAAACTTGAAGAAATGGCTCGGAGGTAAAAGATTTGTACCAAATTCGGAAGTCGTCGCTGTTGTAAATGCCTATTTTGAAGGAGTTGACAAATCATACTATTCGGATGGGATGAAAAAATTGGAAGTGCGTTGGACTCAGTGGATCGAGCTAAAAGGAGATTACCTTGAATAATAATAAAGAATTTGCTTAAAAAAATGTGATTTTTCTATCAAACTCGGGTACTTATCACTTTACACTCGTATATGCGCTCTTCGGATTGAAAGAGTTAATTATTTAGGAATTCAGTACAACTAGATTACCTGGATTATAAAAAAAAACAGAGAACAAAAACTCACATTACAATAATTTCAAATACCTTTATTTGAAATATTTAATAAATAATGCTCTACATAAATCTCATATGTTATTTATATGTATATATTTTTATAATTTATCAATTATTTATTTTAAATGTCTACAAGTCATAAACAAACATTGACACAATGAATAAAACTTAGTCGTTTTGGCATGTAGACATCTAAATATAAATGTACAACAATACTTTATACAGTCAAAAATGCATGCCTTACTTTTAAAATAGCCAAAGGTACATACATACATACATACATATATATATATATATATATATATATATATATATATATATATATATATATGCACTGTTTACTCATTAATCGATTTTCATTAACACCTGTTCATATTAGAATATCTAATCACGAAATCTTTAAATGTTTTTTTTTAAATTTAATTATTATTACTAATACATTACTTTTTATTACTGGAAGACCTCAACGTGGCAAATTGACACCTTACTATAATATTTTTTTATATATTTCTGTGGTTAAATCTGAACAAAAGTCAAGCAACTGATTTGAAAATATTTACAAGCATTCACTTCAAAAATAGCAAAAAATTTATATATTTTATGTACCATTTACGACGCGACAAAACATTTGTAATAATTTCTTTACACATTTTATATAATTTCTTTCTCGAATATTTATAAATCTTATTGCATTTTCAGATATGTATAATATTGTATCATAAGGTATCTGTTTATATTTTAAACTCTCGTTATAGTTGATAGTATATTTAAATAAAACTATTAGTCGATTAAATTCGAAATGAAAATAGGTATATAAATCGTTCTTTATATTTATAGTCGAGTATCTATTGCATTTAATATCGTATATACATTGTCTTAATTAAAGAGTCATGTAATTGAGAATACCTTATATTTTTTTACCGTATATTATTCTATTGTGTATTTGAAAGATTTTTCTAACGAAAATAGCTTATAATTCTTTTTTAAATAAATTGATCATTTTGTAAATACCAATCAATATAAATATATCAGTTTAACTTCAGATACATTGAAAAATATATTTAACCCTTTAAATTTATTCAGTGACACGTTTTATTTTTAACTAACTTGTTTGTTTATTTCATTATTTCTTAATTTTACTAATTCTAAAAGAACACCTTCAAAAATTCGATAGTCACTTTCAATTGATCTTTCAGTCGATAAAGAACTCTTCTCAATTATTTTGAATCATTCATTGCCCATAACAAAAAGCTCTTAAGAAAATATATCGAAACTGTCTATACTGACAAATTTTTCAATCAATAATATTGAACAGAAATGTTATTAAATAAATATATAGATTTGATAAAACTATTCGTTTGTATATTTAATACAAATTCCACAGAAATGAATTTAAATGTAATCATCAGTCGATTATAGTATTATTTATTTCGATGAAATTTTTAAATATAGCAACTTTATCAGACATAATTAGTAACATTTTTTTTGTTTGTGTACAAATTTAGAAAACAATACTCGAACTTTAAAAACGGGAAATATTGTTCAATGTACCTGAAGTACATGTATATTACTAGAACTTGATAATAGTATAATTTCAATTCTTAAGTGAATCACAATGATATGTTAATTTGAATAGATAACTAATTTTCTTATTATATTTACATACTTTTTAAACTCAACTACAGTTCAATATTTTTTATATGTATTACAAGTTGCTTGATTTTTATTATTTTTTTTGTATGTTTAAGAAAGGAGATGCAACATTTATTAAACATTTAAAATATTTAGAATATATATATATATATATATATATATATATATATATATATATATATATATATATATATATATATATATATACATATAATAAAATTTATTTTTTTTGTATTACTATAGAAATAATTTTCAGAATGACGAGAAATATGGAATATTGACAAATATATAGTTTAATAGCCCTTAAAAATCGAAAAATCTAATCCTCTTCATTATATTTTTAAACTATTAACCCAATTGGTGTGTCGCACACATTTAGGTTGAAGAATCATGCCTAGAATGTATTATGCGTTCAATATATAACACAATGCATTTTTTTTATCATACAGTCATAAATAATTATGCTACTTTTATTGTTTTTACGACATGTAACATCACATAAAATAATTTAAAATTATTTTCGATGATTATAGAAATCATTAATAGTAAAAATGTCTCTCGTTAAGATTATGTGTAAAATTATTTTTAAAATTTTATATCAGTGCTAGCCACACTGTAAGGGTTCAGACTTGACCAAGTCATGACAGAATGTTCTGGAAAATTGAATCCTAAAAGTTGGAAATATAAAAATCTTATTTCATTTTATAATAGATTTTTATTTGCATAAATTATTAGTATTGTTAATTTTTGTTCAAAAAACTATATACTAAATTTTTCGTATAAAAATTAATGACTATAATCAGATTTTGTATTCTTTAGAAAAATACATTTTTAAGAATTATTTTTCTTGCATCAATTCATTTACATTAATATGAGTCCTTTAATAATACCAATATTTGATAAATCATTTTTTTAAACAAAATAATTGGTTTTCATTTCAAATTGTAAACTTTTAAAGTTGTAATCCAAAAAGTATTCATTCCTGTTTTCTATTCTTTATCGTTATTAATGTAAATACTTTATATATATATATATATATATATATATATATATATATATATATATATATTGTAAATCGAATTATTTAGAATTGATCACTTTAACAGAAATAATCTATTTTTTATATCATGTTAAATAGAGCTTTCATTTTAAGAGTATAATCATTGTTTAAGTACAATATTTTACATGTTCAAGTTGTTGAAATTAGCAACAAGATTTTCTCACAGTTGTTTATTTCATATTATTTTTGTTTATGGTTTCGTTCCAAATTTTATAAATAGAAAGAGATTTAACATTTAAAGTTATTTACTTTACCATGAAATGTTTTTTTAAGAAAGAACATTTCTTAATCCAAAAAAATCTTTCTTAATCCGTATAAGACTTTCTTAATCCAACACTGAATTTAATGATGTCAGATTTGTTAAAATTTTACTATACGGTTTTCTTTACTATAACTTAATTTTCAATTTATTTAACCATCAATAAAACATAAATTTCCTCAATACTTTACTACAAAAAAAAATTGTTCTATTATATGTATTTGATGCGATATCAAAATTTAGCGCTATAAAAATAACGACTTTTTATATTTACTTTTTATATTTGTTCTGGTCTTTAACCCATTATACATGAAAATATTTAAATATAAAAGTAAATGTTTTGTAGTTGAACTAAAATTTAAAAAATTCTAACCGACTTCTGCCAAATAAACTGATAAAACAATAATCTCTTTTTCAAGTTGTACAATGCCGAGTATATCTGTTCTCGAAATATTAGAAATAAGTTTAAAAATTACTAAAATACAAAACTGAAAAATGTTAAAATAAAATTGAAAATGATTTAACTCTGAACGAAATCGAACCCCTGTTCAAATGTTTCGAAAGCCACAATCGAATCGGGAATGCATGTTTGTAGACCAGAGCATAGGTTTGAGTTTTTATTACATTAATAGTGCTCCTCGCCATCTCAGAAACATTTTAAGTTAAAAATATGAAAATGAGAAAATTCTTTCAAGTAAACTGAATTATTGTTTATAAAACTGTACAAATAAATATTTTCTCTAATGGCGTATACCGCTTATCATGTCTATTCATTGTCCAATTATATAAATTTTATTAGATAACATTTACCATTTTATGAAATTTTAAACGTGTTTCGTTTTTGTAAATTGCAATTTCAAAAAAAATGTGTCCGATAAATTTTTCTGTTACAAAAAACATCATTAATAAATATTAACAAATTGATATTTTAATTTTATGATGTTTCCATTTAGTACTTGTTGACAAAAGTATTTTTTTTTTATAAAAACTATATATTATACATCTTCATGTAAATTAATTAAATTGATTTCTTTTATTAATCATATATATATATATATATTTATACCTTGTAAATTTTCATACATTTGAAATTATCAGAAAAATAAATTAAATGAAACCAACATCTATGTTCGCCAATTAAACGTTATTTGTTTACAAGTCATTCACATATATATATATATTCATATATTAAAATTTGTCTCTAATAATAATAAATCCAATTAAAATTTGTACCTATCCACAATATATTTCAAATCAAATTGTTTAATCTCAAGTAAACTACATTTTTAGTTTCTACATTCTGATTTCTTGGATTGCAAAATCAGAAAGTAAAGATATTTCAAATATTAGTGCTTTTATGATCCATTTTATGTCGAGACTTTGAATGTTTAATAAAGTATTTTTTTTGTATTTAATATGTATATGTTCTTACAGATGTAGTCAGAATAATACTGATTTAATTCCTTTTTAGAGTGAATTTGACTAGATTCTACAAATTTCGAATTTGTAAAACTACTATATGGCACTTGAATGTATTCGTAGAGAATGCCATCATTTTAATACCGAATAGTTCTGAAGATGACAGTAATTCCATAGAAATGTATTTTATCGAAATATTATATCATTCTAAAATATTCTATCTTTTAAATTATATTGCATTTTTGTCAAATATATTCATAATTCATTATGTTATAATATTTATTTTCCAGTTTAGAAAATATGTTTCTTGTTTTCTGCTTATTTATTTTCAAATTCTGTTAATGCTTAATATATCTTAGATCAAATAGTATTAAATAAACACAAAAGTAGTATTCAGTTTGTATCTATTGGAAGCAGTATTTTAATTATTTGTCTTCCAAATCTTAAGAAATATTTAAATCGTTAATGATGAAAGATCATCATTAACAATTTAAATATTTCTTATTTAATTATTAATGAGTTTTTATACAATTATAGAGATTTTTTCTCTTAACTGCACATATAGTCTTTTTGATGTCACCGTTATAAAGCTTAATTCTTCAGTTTACAAAAGGTCACTTGCCAGATCTAAAAATGTTCAATCCATATGACTTCTTGAATTATTTACTACCGTGGTTTTGGTTAATCTGTCAAATAAAATTACTCTTATATCATGAAATTATTACTAACTGTTTGGTACTCAAAATGAATCTATATTATCTATCGGCACGTACAAATAACTCACTTGACTATAGTTTTCATATAATCATACTAATTTTTCATATTCGCAAATCGTAAAATCGTGCTCGTTCTTGTAATTGTAATATTTTGAAATTCGCAGTTTGAAAAATCATTTACTTTGCTTATTTATTAAATTATGTTTTATTAATACATTTCAAAAAATCTAAATAAAATGTAATTTAAGTAGAAAACAATAAGATCTTCAGCTGAACATACAAAATGTATACAAATTTTATATACATACATTTTTAGTTCCAATTTTTCATTTATATATATTTAAATTTCCAAAAAAGCCCAATAAATATTATTTTTTTATTTTTATCTGCGTATCTTCTTTCATACCTCAATGAATATTCCGTGTATTTTTAATAAAACTAATATGTGGTTTCATAAGCAGACTATTTTTTCACACCACGAACGACAAACGACGGTTTATAATTCTGAACCTTGTTTTCAATTTAACTATCCAAGGAAAAATATAAACATTATAATTTATCAGAATGTTAGGTTTTTAAGAAAATACAAATTAATCTATTAATATCAGGTAATATATATATATATATATATATATATATATATATATTATATATATATATATTATATATATATATATATATATATATATATATATATAACTTCTACGTGTATGAATCATCTTAATAAAAATTCAAGTAAAAAAAAAATGGATCTTTATTTCCATTCAAACGACTTTCAAATCATTTTGTTTTAGAACTGATGATCACTTCTATCACTTAACATTTATAATCTTAATCTCTTAATGCTCGAAACAATAAAATACGAAATTAGAACGGTTGCTTTATTTTTAGTTTATGACCTGACCTCTTTTCATTTATAATACTTTTTTCATGGATTCAATTTTTTTTATTTTTAAATTATACAGGTCAAAAATACAGCAGGAAAACATTTCTTTTTATCAGAATAATATAATTTCTTTATTAAAAAATAATGTGTGCAGTCTTTAAACAGAATTTAGCGGATTTTTCTGCTTAAATTGTTGAACAGTGATTTTCTTCTTGTATTTTTATATCTTATATAAAGAATGTAATTTTGTTGTATGCACTTGAGTCTCTTTTCATCCGGTATTTTTTATACGATTCAGAGTTACACAGTTTTTTAACACGATTTATTCACAGTTACACGATTTTTAAGACGTTATATTCACCTTCACGTTTTTTGCACGACTTTTTACACTATTCCACGATTCTGACATTTTTTCCACTATATAAAAAAATACTCAGGAGTATTTCTTTCAATAATTTATGAATCATGATTAAAAATTACTTATCTACATTACCAATCATAATTCGACTCAGAAATTACTTCTAACAATACAAATTTCGAATCGTAGAAACTCTATGTCGCTTTAGTCATTTTATCGACATTCAGACAAGTATTTTTATCTTCAGAAAGTCGTGTTTTTATTTTTAACTGGTCGTTTCCACATTCCAGTTTTTTTTAATCTTTCAAGACCATAAATTGATGATTCATAGCTGTATTTCCTTTTTAATTTATATCTTAAATTATATCGTTTTTATTACTTTACCTTTATACCGTATATAGATACAGCATTTAATCAATTATTCATACTAGCATTCTTCGAATACATAGATCTTAAAATCATTACTTTTATAGTACAAATCTCATTTAGTATGGCATGCTTCAACAACAAACCACTTGTTTTCAATTATTCTTTAAGATTCGTTAACGATTGGAACTCTAAGGCACCAAGAAAATCAAGGAGCTATGTTAGTGACTCTTAAATATTTTTGAGTGTCATATATATTTCATACAGTTTATTTTAGATAATCTTGCTTTCTAATCTTTCATTCACAACAATAGATTATTTTCCCACTCGAATCTATTGTATCTTTATTTTGTACATGAAATTGTTTAACTGTTTTTTGTCCTGTTCTCTCTATTTTACAACTTTTCTTAAAAATTTAATACATACATACATATAATACACATACACACACACACACACACATATATATATATATAGCGATTCAATTTAGACTTCCACATGACATTATTAAAGAAACTCGTAAAAATTAAAAAAATCATTATACTTTTTATTTAGTATTTTAGTTCAATTGTATTTTAGTATTGAATTAAATTAAAATACTAAAAAAAATTAACATGATTTTTCTTAACCCCTGTGCCCCATTAAATATTTTCATATGGAAGCCAAAATTGAATTACCTTTATATATATATATATATATATATATATATATATGTATGTATGTATATATGTATATATATATATATATATATGTATGTATATATATATATATATGTATGTATGTATATATGTATATATATATATATATATATGTATGTATATATATATATATATATATATCATTTCTGCTTGAATTTCACGTTTAATTCGTTCTATATTCGTTTCTATTTCGTTGAAGAGAAAACAGTCTTTTGAAAAATTAATGTTGAGTTATTTTTTATTTTATTTCAGTAACATGTTCATACAAAAGCAATACCGTACAGAAATGTGGTGGCAACTATTATTTGAAGAAGTTTCGTTTGTGTATCTCAACTGTTGGTTTTTGATATTTTTAATATATTTCATACTGTTTCTAATGCAACGTTGCAATTTGATTGTATGCATTTCAGTATTTTGTTGAATAGTATAAAAGATTTGAATAATATATCTTAATATATATATATATATATATATATATATATATATATATATATATATATATATATATATATATATATATATATGTATATATATATATATATATAACTTTTTACAACTTCTAGTTCATTTTTGTTGTATGCGAATAAGTAATGGGTATTTAGTCTACTCTTTTTTTCTGAATATCATTACTTTATTTATTTGTCTGTTGACTTCTAAACAGTTTTTCCCTACGATACGAGTATAACAGATTCATTTTGTTTTGTAGAATTTTTTTATGATTCCCTTTAATACTAGATTCGTTAGGAACATAATTATAATAAATATTGATTCGTTAAAGCCATTTCTATAAAGAATGTCTTTACGGTTCTCTAAGTACTGAGAAAAGAGTGAGATTAAAGAATCGCGTTGATAACTTCACTCTATTATTTAAATTTCATTAATGTATGATTCGAGTTTCATCCTTATATTTGCATTATTATAAACATTTTGGATTACTTTTTATTAAATCCATGTTAATTCCGTTATTATATTACACTTTCCAGTGACTGGAATTATCTAAAACGTGTTTTAAATCAACGAAACTTGTTTATATTTGTTTATGAAAAAATCGTAATTTCGGAGAAATAGAAGCAACAGTATATTAAAAACAATTTTAAAAAAACATTTTCTTTCATAATTGTACTTAATAATTCTTAAATTAGTATTTTTTAAAGTATAAGGCAACATTTCATTAATCTATATTGATAATCAATATTATTTCATACATTTTCTTGTTAATATGAAATCATTTACACTGTCTTTTTTCTTCTCAATTTAAACTCTGATGTTTTTGTATTTCTTTATCCTTTGGTTAATTATTTAATCATGTTCATCATAGGGATTGTTTGATAACTGGATGCTTATTTTTAATTTAAATTGTATTATATATATATATATATATATATATATATATATATATATATTCTACTCATTGAAGTAATTAACAGTTTTCAAACATTTATTAATCAGTCGACATTGAATATTGTAACTGTATTGATATAAAACCATGTTTGATTAATTTTAAAAGAAAGTTCTATCTGTATATATTTTTAGTTACTTAAAACGTTCTTTATAATTACTTGTATCTAAAATAACAACCTGCAGTATTTTGTTAATTAAAATCACTCTTATACGATTATTATCATAGTTATTTTGATAATAATTCAGTAGTCTAATCAGAAATTAAACTCTACGAATCTCATGGAATACCTTTTGTCTGGCAATAATATTATTTAATAATTTTATCCTGACTTATCAAAACATTATTTAATAAAAAATAACTTTGACCTCACAAATTTCTCACACCAATATATAACATCACTTACTATATTCAAATAAATACAGAGTGATTATTGTGTTTGTTTTATTTGATGTAATATTAATTATCAACGAATCTGATCTTTTTCTTAACGAAAAACAATGTTTCAATCCTCTTGGGATTTTAATACTTCAGTTTATTTTAAGTACAGTGGGGTCGAAGAGTTATTTTATTAAACATTAATGTATATTCCAAAAAGGATACTTTTTTGGAAATTGGCGGACAAACAGTGGCGCATTGTTCTATAGAAAAAAGGGCAATTGCCTGGGACGCCCGTCAATAGGAGAACCCTAAACCAATCTTTTATAAACTCATTACTTTAGTAAGAATATAGAAAAATGTCTCAATTGAACACTGTGCATGGGGCTCCCTAATTCAAATTTGCTTGGACTCTCCATGAAGCAATAACGTGCCACTGTGGACAAATTAAAAGTATAATAATTGATATTACGTTACGAAACTTTATAAACAAATATTATAATTGGTGAATTTATATGATTTTTTCTAGAAATTATTTTTTTTGCTACAAAAGTAATTGTAATTTTTGCGGTTTTAAAATTTTATTAACGAGTAAAATCAATCTCCTTTAAATAAACAGTCTATCCTATAATGTAAATTCAGAAACGTTTATTCCATAGAAACGTAGACTTCATTATTAAAATGTGACTAATTGAAAGAACATATTTTGTGTCATTTCAAAGAATGAACGATCCTATCTTAAATATCCAATTCTCTCTTGTACAAACTTTTTATTTAAAAAATGAAATTAAATTTGAATTTTTCCATAAAATTTATAATTATAAAAAACGATACAAAATAGCCACTCGAATATTGCGTTGTGTCTCCTTTCTTAATCGTAATTTAACGACTTAAGCATACATTTAGTACATATTTACATGTCATATATCTCAATAATAGTACATTGTTTTATGGTAAGCAGAATAGTAATGGAATGCTGTTCAATTCATTTATATATGAATATATTTCTTTATATATCAGAACAACTATATGATTAACGTAAAATTTACACTGAATAACAACTGATTATGTTTCGATTACAACGATATTCGTAAATAGATATGTTCTTTTTATACTCTTTTTAATTTGATAATGTTCAATAGCATGGACTTATTTATATTTGAGTTGTCCAATTTAAAAAGGTTTTGTTTTCGAAACTAGAATAATCTCATATCACGCGCATATACAACTAATAATTTCAATATGTTCCGTTATTTATTACATGAGTTATTTTTTCAATCGTTAATATTTAAACCAACAACGAAACACAAATCAAATATTCTCGTTATCTCCTAATTTTGTACATCTAAGACAATCTCAAAAAAATGTTATATATACATACATACATACATATATATATATATATATATATATATATATATATATATATATATATAAAACAAACTCTTTTACATACTATGCAATTGATGAAACATTTTTGTTTATTGTTGACTCACGCGATGACCTGTAATAAGAAAAAATATATCAGTTAAATTATAAATAAGATAAAATCAATAAAAAATATGTTCTGAAAAAATTTTAGATATTCTATAATTTATTTAAAAAAAAATACACTATTTTGTAAAAGTAGCATACAAATTTAATTAATCTCTTAGAAATCATTATTGCTGAATTGTCCTTTTGCTCTTGGTTCCATTAAGTCATTTATGATGTAATGTATTACTATTAGTTTCGACTCTTGAACTATCATCAAACTGTCTCCGTCACTTAAATCATTAATCCAGTTATAACAAATTACTACATAATTTAGTCGACAAGATTGAAACTATTTAGACTAATTTATAAATTTTAATAGGATAAAATCTAATGTTATGACTTCATTTGAGATAATGTGGCATTAATAAATGACCATAAAACTAATGTACCGCAATATGATAGTTAAAGTAAAATAATATCGAATAAAAATGAACAGATTGCTGTTCATTCACATTCAAACAGTAGATTGATAACAAATTATTAGGTGTAAAAATTAATTCGGTGCCTTTAAATTGAATCAGTCATAATTCTGTTTTGAATTAAAATATTTTCCGTCGTTTTAGAATTTTGAAGTGACAATCCTAACATTTAAAAATACAATATATTTTGACTAAGCAGTTGGCATAACCAAACAAAACAGTAGTGAACAGCATATTAGTTATTGCATATTACTCAGTTGAAAAAAATGCTATCGAAACCGTGGGAATGATTTATTGAGCTTTGGGGAAAAGTGTTGTCATGCATAAAATATGAAAAAAGTAGTTTCAAAGGTTTCTGAGTGGTTATATTGATCTTTCCGATTGAGAACGTCCCGGACAAGTGAAAAAATTTCAAGACTGCTCAATTTGAGGAAATTGAGCAGCTGTTCAGTGAAAACTCCGCAGATACTGAACAGGAACTCGCTCAGCAACTCATATTTACCCGAGTAAGCAATTTCTTATCGTCTATATCAGATGGGAAGAGTTCATAAGCTAGGTCGATGGATTTCACATGAGCTCAATCTAAAAAACAAAGATAGAAGATGCGATTCAGCTATTTTCTCACTTACAAGGCTCAAAATAAAGGATTTTTTGTATAAAATCATAACCAGGGATGAAAAATAGATTTTGTGCGGCGATCCTAAGCGCCGAAAATCATGGGTTAATCACGGTGAACCATCGACATCGACTCCGAAACCAAATATTCATACCAAAAAAGTGTTATTATGTATTTGGTGGTACATTAAAGGTGTGGTGTTATTATGAGTTGTCCGAATTTGGTCAAACTGTAAATTCAGAGCATTACCAACAGCAGCTAAACTGTTTAAATAACGAATTAGAGAGAAAAGACCATTCCCTAGCGAGGGAATGAGGCAAGTCATTTTCCAGCACGACAACACTCGATCGCACGTCGAGAAATGGCCAAAAACATTGTTTGTTCTATAGACTGAGAAGTTCCTCCCCATATGGCCTATTCACCGGACATAGCCCTGTCAGTTTATTACCTGTTCTGGTGATACCCATCCACCTGGCTGATACCCATCTTAAAATAGTGGAAGATGTCCGAAAGCCGCCATATTTTTTTCGATAAGAGATTTATCAGTTACCCGAAAGATGAAGAAAAATTATATTGAAAATAATAGGGGATATTTTGAGAATAGAAGTGTATTCCATTTTTCCGTAAATAAACGTTTATTTTCTATAAGAAAAAGGCACCGAATTAATGTGCACGTCTAACACACATAAATATCTATATCGATAATCAATAAACTATAACAAATATTTGCGTATGATCCATTCTCAGTCTTATTTTAAAAATTACCTGTCGTTGCTATATTCTATTATTTATAAAAGGAAATACAAAATAGCGACTATTAATTTAAAAAAATCAAATGTCAATATAAATAATATACAAAAGGTATGTTCTTTTCACTAGGGTCGTTTTCTTTGCTCACATGTGTATGTAACACTATCACCCATACATTTTTTAAATTTAATTTTTTTCCTTTCTTAAAACTAATCAAAACTTTAAGGACAATTATAAAAATAATTTTAGGAAAATTTACTTTCAATACAAGCTTGTTTATATTGACAGTAGATAAGCTAAATATTTTTGCAAGTTTCCACTGATTCTATGCCAAAAATCACTACATATTTGTTTTTACATTTTTAACAGGTATTTTTTATTTTAATTATTATTTTTGAAATAGCCTTCGTAAAAAGAATATTATTATTTTACATGTTTTATCTTCAACTTCTTGAATTTAATAAAGATATATGTTAATTTTTTTAAAAAAAATCTTGCACTAAATACATATCCACAATTACTGTATAAACTTATATGTGGGCCGTTTGATAAGTACGGTAAAAAAGCAAGTTAAATGCCTTTTTTGGAAAAAATCAATTTTATTTCTCAACATAGTCTCCGTTGAGGGCTGTACATTTGGTCCAGCGAGTCTACAAAATAAGCATTGACGGTGGCGATGACATCCTCATTCGTCGAGGATTTCTTTCCACTGAGCCAAATTTTCAAGTTTTGGAAGAGGAAGAAGTCGCATAAGGTCAAGTCTGGAGAATAGGGTGGATAGGGAATCAATTCGAAACCTAATTCATGCAATTTTATCATTGCAACGGTCGATTTGTGAGGCGGCGCGTCGTCCTGATGAAAGAGCACTTTTTTGTGTGTCAATCTTGGCCGTTCTGGTTTCAGCTCTTCTTTCAAACGGTTCAATAATATTGCATAATAGACTCCTGTTATCGTTTTTCCCTTCGTTAAGTAGTCGATCAGGATAATTCTTTGAGAATCCTAAAAAAACAATGGCTATCACCTTCCCAGCCGACAAAACGGTCTTCACCTCCTTGGGCGCCCTTTCATCAGTCGTTGTCCACTGCTTTAATTACTGTTTGGTGGTGTGTAAGTGGATTCATGTTTCACCCACGGCGACGAATCGACGCAAAAGGCCTATTTTTCTATTTTTGCGGCAACTGCTACAATGTTTGCTTCAAACATCTGTAGAACGTAAATAATGCGCCGCTTCTGGATGAAATTTCGCTTATGCTAATTTGAAAAGTGACACTTGATAACCGAGACCTTACCAAATGAATGGTGGCACCGCACCACAGAAATTTACCAAACTAATCGAACGACCCTCTTAATTATTGATCTTAATAATTTTAAAAAAAATTAAAAATGATACTAACCTTATATTACATACATGTCCGTCACATTTTCATCAATAACAGTGTTTACTCCATCGTGTCATATTGAACTTTCTTCACTTTGAAATACCGGAAGATACCATAACCCGTAATTGTACCTAATACTGTTATGGCTAAAGTCGAACCAACAGCAATTGGAGCAGTTTCATCTTTCATTAATCCACCTATATGGCAGTGATACGGTGGACTGAATTCGTTGCTTTTGTACATAAACGGCTGTATACGTAGATCACGTAGAAATAATGTTCCGGAAAAGTGGGTAGCACCGGCTCGATTCTGTAGAAATATCAAACATGTTATATGAGTTAATGTTTGTATAATTCCTATAATAATAATAGAGATCAACATATAATATTAATAGAGATTTATTATATGACAAAATAAAAAATTCAAAATATGTGCTGGTGAGTGATAAAACCATAAAATATATTATATTAAAATGTTATAAGATTTTTTTGTATCTTGGCGCTCAGTGGATGGTAGAATCTTCATCGAAGTGCTTATAAGGAATATTGAAAATGATCGATAATGATTGAAGAACATTTTTGATCACGAAAATTGTGTGTGGTGTGAAAACCGAATTCATTTATGGAAGTGCTACATATTACTCACAGTTTATGATTTCTAAAACTGAATCATGAATAAAACGGACGAAAAATATATAGAAATGGCTGTAAATAAATTTCTGAGAAGTGTTATTGGACGTACTTTCAAATACTATATATGCGGCAGTATAATAACAGGATGGAAGATAATAAAAATAATTGTTATCAGTACATTTTACATATTTACAAAACTAAAATCCATGACAAATATTTATATTATAAATCAAAAAGACAGTGAGATACTTTAAAATATCTAGAAGACAATAGGAAGATAATGTCAGAAACAGAATAGCCCAATAGACTTAAATAGAAACGGATAGTGATGATGGTGTTGAACTCAAAGATAAATACCGCTTGAAAAAAAAACAATAAGTAATTTTATTCTAAATTCATGGATGAAAATAATTTCTTATTATTTTACTGATTAATTTTCAAAGAATCGTCTGTTGATAGTAATTCACAAATAGATATTTAGAATTAGAATATTGATATTATTTTATTATATCTAATAATCTTAATAGTTAAATTAGAGAGTTTTTGAACTTGATCATATCTAAAACGAATTAGTTATATGATGGATTATCAGAGACACATCTAGTAGTTTTTGTCCTTTTTTTCACTGATCTCACAAACCGTAAACCATTTTTTGGATCAAAAGTGATCAATAATTCAGTAGTTAATAGCTAATCAGTTTTGATTGTTGCTTATACACAAAAATATAACTTTTCAGTACCTTAAAGTTCTGCGAATGATATCATCGCCATTTAACCCATTATGCTTGTATTTTTTTTAAAAAAAATAATGCATACAAAATGGGTATTAAAAATAAAATGAAGTATCTTTTGGTTCCGTTCGTTACCATTTCCCAAAAATCTTTGGTTAGAACTTCGTAGAATGCATCTAAAGCTGAACCATTCTTTCCTAGTCAACACAGGGCTACCGAGTTAATTCCTGCCGGCTCTTCATTATCCCATACTTCTGATTCATTATCACAATCTTGCCACTGCCAGTCATCTGCTTTTTATTCTGATAGAGATATATCAATCAGCCGATAGATAAAATAAGAGATAAGAAATATCAATTGAAATATTGCCAGTTTCTTCACACTCTGAACTAACTAGTCGTTTTACACGTTTTCGACATCTCACAAATTTCCTTATTTCTTCACTTTCATTACTTTTATCACTTAAAAATTTATTTTTTGTTCATTTTCTTCGTCATCAACTTCACATTTTTGTTTTATCCTCTGCATTTTTTCACATAAATATTTTGCAACAATGAAAACCGATTCACCACTGATACAATTTCAAAAATGATCACTACACAATATGTATCTAACAGCTGACACACAAAACATGTGTACTTAACTTATATAAAGATTGCACGAGTCTGACTCGTGATTGACTGATACAGTGTTTTATGCAGTTCACGAGTCAGACTCGTGATTCATGCACAAAGGGTTAAATACACTTAAGAAACAATCAAAAAATGATTCATAATTATTGAACATTTTTGATTAGAAAAATATGTAGCGGTTTATGAGATGAGTGTCATTTTTTAAAAAAATACATTTATAATTAAATGCATACTCCATGTATACACAAGATAAACTAGAAAAGTCAAATTATTTACAAAGAAATGTATTTTAAACCATAAAAGTTGAATATATTCTTAGAGCATAAAAATTATAAGAAACATCTATAGCATATATTCTTATTTTTATAATTGCTTCATATTCTAAATTAATAAATCTTATTAATTTAAAATATGAAAAATAAACAATTTATAAACAATTTATAATTTAATTATAAATTGTTACATATTCATAAAGTTAATATTTATCCCTGTTTACTTTCGTAGAATACATTTTAATATACACAACTATGAAAACTCTGTTTATAAATACCTCTCCATCTTGTAGTGGCATCAAATTAATCGGCGTTTCCTCACCGTTTCCACTACATGCGAATGAACGTCCCACAGGAGTTGGGAATAACATTGCGCTGTGTTCTGCGTTTGTCGTCAGCTTCACGTACTGATCTGCATATCATCAATTTTGTACGATTAGTTTTGTAAATTTACGAAATTAAAATAACAAAGAAGTTCGAATAGTAAATATTATGAAAAACTATTTTAGAATGTTATTTTCTGATAACAAACGTATTTAAAAAAATGATTTATATCGGTTGTTTTTTTAGTCATTTGCGTCAGTCGAGTCCATGTTGCTGAATTATTATAATATTTAATTTGATATCTATATGTAGGATAAACGAAACATAAATCCTTTAATTAGTTTATCATAAACAGCTCTTTATTTAGAGATATGACATATTTACAATTATATTTTACTAAATATGTAATGGTATTTTAATTATGTAATAATGGTACATTATATTAGGGTGTAACATATGAAATTGTGGAATTTGTAGGTGAGAATTAAAACGCAATATTTTTAACAAAACAAAATATAGTTAATCAAAATAAGCTCTACAGGACTATTGAATTATTGTTTAATTTGTTACTTAATTATTCTTTATGAATTTTGGTTATTAGTATTGAATTATAATATTTAGCAGTGTATAAATATTCTTTTCTTTGTTAAGCTGACACAAATGTTAAGCTAAATAAATAGTATTTTTTGGTCATATCGAATTTCAATTAATTCATATGACAACGGGTTAAAAAGAGAAATCATTATTTAAATAACAATTAAAATAAGTAATATTTATAATTACTTACCATGACGTCCTAAATGTTCAAAACGTCTATTTGATGTATCAAAAGTAAGTTCTACTTTGTCTAAGTACCATCGTTCACCCCCAGGCGTCTAACAACAAAAGTTTTAATCAAAAATAATACATATTTAAAACTATTAAAACTGCTTACATTGTACACCTATGTTCATTTACAATCACTTGATGAATTGATTACAAAAATATACTTTTTACCCAGTATAGTATCAAGAGTTTGTAAGAACATGTCTATTTTTGTAGACAATTAAATTACATTCTCCAGTATTTATGTAAGGAAATTTATTGAAATTTGAAAAACTTAAATCATGTAATCAATTTCTTGAACCTATTTATGTTTTTAAATTCCGCTAGTAAGTAAATGCTAGCAAGTAAATCTAATCAATTTTCGTATCTACATAAATATTTAAACATTTTTAAGAATTCCATCAAATCCAATAAACTAATAAAATATTAATATAAATCAAACAAAAGTTATTCATTAGAAACTTGTTCAATCTGTAAGATGAGACCGTTATCAACATTAACATCATTAAAAATTTGAAAACTGTTGAAAATGGTTTTGTTTATAGAGACATCTCTCAGAGTATGGTTTTTTTCTGTTCTCGTGATTAGTAGAATTTCGAAAACTATAAAATATATAAAGGCCGTGACAAAATTAAGGCCGTGACAAAATTAAAGCAGAGAACAGTGACAAAGAACTGAAAAATAAAAATAGAACAGAAAAAATGTTAAACCGAATTAAAGCTGTAGTAAAGGCTAAAAAAAGCCCTGCAAAACAAATAAAATTAAATTAAATAATTTGACTAAATTTTTATCTTTTATTATTTAATGTATCCACACACGAATTTTTTTTAATTATATAAAATATAAATAGTACTTGATTCGATAAATTTAGATTCTAAAAACTGCTCTTTTCATATTTTTTTTTGTTTATTTAAAAATAAAAGATTTGGTGTTATCAACGTTTGAAGTATATATATATATAGTGCTTATTACATTATTAAAAAAAATTGAAAAATATAATACAACCAATTTTTCAATTATCACTGAAAACTTGTCACACATAATGCATTGTATTTTTTATTATTAAAATATAACAACACTCATTTACAACAAAAATAAATGTTTGAAAAAAGTATAAATTGAGAGAGAAATTTTAATACAGGCTATCTCTCTTCAGGCCTCATACATTTCGATTACAACTTAATTAAACATTAGATTACAACTTACTTTAAACACTTTTCTTGAAAATATAAAATATTTCAGTACTTTTTTTAACAAAAGGGCAATTGTATTAATTATTAGTCTAAAATGTTTTAACCCAGTGGTGTAGAAATTCTAGTTTAAAAATGGCAGTTTGTGGTCAAATAAAGAAACCATTATTATTTAAGTATTTTTTTATTGTTCTGTAACACTCTTAAAGAAATACGAACAACCTTATGTTTTATATATATATATATATATATATATATATATATATATATATATACAGTAAAAAATATGTATATATATATATATATATATATGTATATATACATATATATATATATATATAGAGAGAGAGAGAGAGAGAGAGAGAGAGTAAAAATATTTATTCATTTCATTATAAATGTATTTGTAAGAAGCTCACAAAAATAACTTTTCTTTTTCTTATCCGTTTAATTGAAATGAATAATGAATTGAAATATAAAATAGAGATGAACTTACTTTTTCAAATCTGAAATCGAGAGTGAACCCAGGCCATGCAATTTTCATAAGCGCAAGATCCTCATCCCTACAATCGCCCGTCACATCTGCTCTTTCCGGAACAAACACATCAGCTTCCTGAAAAAGAAAATTATTTATGTATTTTTATAAAAATACATTATTCAACACGAAAAATGAAAACGTATAGATCAAAAATAAATATGTAATTCACATAAATGGAGTGACTTGTCAAAAGAGACGAGTCTTGCTTTTTAAACTTTTTTACATCATTTACTTCTTTTATACTGATCGAATAAATTAAAACAGTTATTTTATTTAAATTTATTTTTAACATTCTTCGCATCAGTATAAATATTCATAAATAGTAAAAGCGTGTTTCATAAATCAAATTTGAACGTATCAAAACATATTTTGATTTATAGCATAACTGAATTCAATATCACTGCAAGGATTTATAAATTATCACATTATCACCATCAGATTATCACCTATTTTTATCTTTGGACAATCATATGTGTGGCAAACAATTTAATAATGAAAAAGAATTAAAAATGGAGGTGTCTACATTTTTTTAAAATAAAAATAATCAGTTTTATAAAAATCGAATTTATAAATCATTTTCTCGCTGAAAAAGGGTTGTTCAATGCAAAAGTGGATATTTTGATGAATAAAGTTATTTTATGTAAAAATACTCAAGTGTTTGTTTTTCTCAATTCAAACACGACAGAACCTTCTCGGTTACCTGATGTATAAGAAAAAATAAATTCCAAAAAATTAATCGTAAAAAGAAATGAAAAAATACCGTCATGTGAATGGAAACCGGATTCTCAATGAGGAGAGTCATGCATATAGTCATTACAATTGATATCTGTAATGTGTTTAATAAGGAAATATAAGAATATCAGCAAATTATTGCATGCATAAAAATGTATGTAATATTTCAAATGCAAATTGAATTTAGAGTAGCGTGAAAATAAAAAAAATATTTCAAGTCGATTTGAAGAATATACATTGATAGTTCAAATAAAAAAATCAATGAAAAAAATTTCTAAACGGCATATTTCTCATCTTTTTTTAAAAAAAAATCAAGAAAAACTTCGAACATATATACATATATACTAGGGGGCTTCGCACCCTGCTCGCTGAGCTCGACCAATTGTCAATTATTAACCTCTACATGTAACCAAATAAAACAATAAACTTATTTTTCAAAAAAAATTTATATCTATATAATCATTATCACAGACAGATTATAATGTTGCTGTTTTATATATGAAATAAACATATTTTGGTATCATGAAACCTCGACGTCATAAATAAATAAGTCGATGTCATCGAAAAATATTTATGGGTAATTTTGATTATATATATATATATATATATATATATATTGAGTCAAAAAAGTACATTAAGTTTTTGTCCACTTGTACTTTTGAACAAAACCTTTGAAACTTTCTTTTTTTTGTTATTATTCGAAGAAAAACTTTTATGCATCATTTATTCAATATTTGTAAAACGCAAGTCCGTACTTTTTAAAATATTTTTCATAGAAAAAGGAAATTTTCATCGAATTGAGTAAGTGACGCTGTACGAAATTTGAGTCAAAAATGTTTTCGTACAGTATAATTTTGTAGTTTGTTACAAGAGCTGCGATTGAACTTTTAAACAGTTTGTTTTTTCTAAATATGTTATACGAATATTTTAAAAGGTAAAATCTGAAAATAATAGTATTTTAATTCAATTATTTATGCTCATTAAAATTAAAGTGAAAAAGGGTCGAAGTTCGGAAATTTCAGGAGATACAAGAAAACTTATTCTTCAGCTACATTTAAAAAAAAAGTCACTTCAGGAAATCGGTTCTATTCTAACGAGAACACATTTAAGTATATAATTTATTATTAAAAACTTTGGTAGAACCGGCACAGTAAAAACCAGACCACGTTCTGACCAGCCTAGAAAATTTTCTTCCAAAGAAGGACGAATTATGGTCAACATAATAAAACGAGATCCCAAACTTCTGTCCCAAAAGTAAACCTAGAAATCGAAGAATTAATAGGAAAAAATCGAATTCGAAAACGATTAGAAATGTCTTTCACAAAGCTAGTTTTCATGCCCGTTCAATGAGAAAAAACCATTAGTTTCAAAGATACATAAATTAAAGCGGGTTAAATTTACTGAAATCCATAAAAACCAATCAGAGGAATGTTGGAGAAATGTGGTTTTCAATGATGAGAGTAAGTTTAATATTTTTGGTTCGGATGTAAAAGTATGGAGAAGAGCAAATATAGAATTTAAAAAGAAAATATTATATTAACCATAAAACATGGTCGTGGTACGAGTGTCGCAGGCGTTCGAAATTTGGTGTCCATTGAACAAACTATGAACAAATATCGTAGCTTACGGATTTTGTAAAAAGATTTAATAAGTGATAAAGATTTAAGCAGTGTTGAAAAAATGAATTTAGATGCAAATAAATTTATATTTCAACAAGATAATGACTCAAAACTCTTTAATGTTGAAACAATGGTGTTTTCACTACTACTTCTGTCGACAGTCGCCCGATTTAAATTCCATAGACCATTTCTAGGGTTTATTTAATCGACACCTCCGAAAACATCAAATAAGCTCTAAGGAATCACTGAAACTTGCATTATTGACTACATGAGAAAAAATAACGGGAGGAGATACAGAAAAACTGGTTCTTAATATGAAAAGTCGTTTGGAAGCAGTGGTGAAGTCAAAAGGTTGCCCAAAAAGATATTGAAATTAGAAAAAATATATAAATTAGCTTTACATTTTAATGTTTCTTTTTTTGTACGGAAACTTTTTGATACAAATTTAAGGCAACTTTTTTGTTTTTTATTTTTTTTCGTGCTTTTTTAATGTATCTGAATTTAATTATGTTATGAGTATATTCTTAAATATATATATATATATATATATATATATATATATATATATATATATATAATTATATGGCGAAAATGTTTATAAAATTTAATTCATGGATTTTTATTTTTAAACAAAAATATATAAAAATACTGTGTATGAAAACTTTTACTAACTCACTTTACTCAACTCACTATATATATATATATATATATATATATATATATATATATATACAAAAATTGTTTATAAATTCGAATTTTAAATGCCTGCATTTTAAAAAATGGTATATATGAACAATCAAAATAGACAATAAGCAAATTTTAAACATTTTGTTAAAGAACACTATGTGGTATTTGTGATATTCATTTATTGTTAAAAAGATTTGCTTTAAAAATTAATTCTTTTCAATCTTGATAAAAATAAATTGTTTCTATTAACAATAAACTATTTTCACACATATATTATGTATGTCCAGTTTGTTTATTAAAAAAAAGTTAAAATTATATAAAAGACTATCGAACCATAAAGAATAAACATGCACAAAGAAAAAAGAACATTAAGCAGCATATAAACGACACATACATTGTTATTTTTATATCACGATTATAAAAAACATAACATGTTTATCAAATTCCATCGATGCGTTATACAAACATTTTAGAATGTTTTATAATGTACAATGAAATAAAAAAGCACGTAAGCTTACTAATAATAGAAATTGTAGCTCATGATATACACACCCTTTCTTCTCCTAGTTTCGTGTCATATTTGATGCTCAACAAACCATCGGTTCGTAACAATATACAAGTAGTTCCTTCTGACGAATTTACTCTGTATATAGCACTCGAAGTACTCTCTTCAGTCGTCGTTGTGTACGGTACATTTTCAGATTTCAAATTTTCTATACTGCCCTAGAAATAAAAACAAAATATTCGTTATGCGATTTACTGTATCAATTATAGAAAACATGTATCATTTATTACAGGAGATTGAAAATATTTGTTCTTTAACGATATAGTTCTGACACTGTGGCTAAATTCACTTTCACAAATTAATTATTTTTTTCCCTTACAAAACGCAAACATATTTTCTAATCAAAAATGTTCAATGTATCATTATTGATCATTGTTAATTGTTTCTTATGTGCATTTTGAGATCGAGGTGATCATTTTTACGGTATTGAAAAATTTAGTTTAAATAAGATTTGAAATTTTCTCTGTAAATTTTTAAAAAATATTTAGATGAAATGTGCCAGGTGCATTATAAACGTTTATAAAGCTGTTATAACAGCGTCATAAGAATTATGAACACTTGAATTGATGAATGTTTTGATGTGTAATAATTCCTACTCTATTTATTAATATTATTTTTTTCCAATAGAGAGATATAATAAACATTTTATTAGTAATAGTCATACAGTTTTTATTAATCCTATAATTAAAGTTCCTTAGCATTTCTATGTTAATTAAATTATTTTATGTATTCTATATAAAAAATATGCACCGCAATCCTCTGAGGATAATAGTATTTCCATTGAAATTTTCATAAGTAACAATTAAAAATGATCAGTAATGAATTATTGATCATTCTGGTCAGAACATTTTTTGTAGTCCCCTATGTGCTGAAAAAATAATTAATTTGTGAAAATACTTCTCTATAAAAATGTTTTTATTAGGTTGATAGGAAAGTAATGGAGGTTTCTGTCTTCTGAATTCTAACCTTTATTTTTTTCAATGTACATGTTTTTATCGTCTTTATGTTAATATCATTTTAAAGTGCATTTTTCGATCTGTATTTTGGTAACATCGACTTTAGTTTTTTTATTAATTTTGATTCAAATTGGACTATTGAATTAAATATAAAAAAAGCAAATAAAACCATTTTTTTCTATATGAGTTGAAAACGTGTGGTAAAGCAGCAAAAACCACTCGTAAACTAAATGATGTTTTTGGTGTGGCTACTATTAAGGAATGCATGGTGCAATGGTGGTCCCAAAAATTTTGTACTGAGGACAAGAGCCTTGAAGATAAAGAACGCGGGTGTCCTTTATCTTTTTGGGTCCTTCTTCAGTTCATAATGACCGACTGAAGGCGTTAGTTGAAACAGAACTATGCACAACAATTCGAGAAATTGTACAAAAGTTAAGCATTAGTCATCCAACAGTTCTGGAGGACTTTAAACAATTAAAAAAATCAAAAATGCTTGAAAAATTAGAAAATTGAAAAAATAAACCGCTATTATTTTTCTATCGACCTAGTATTTTCAATCAACATATTTAAAATAAATTACAGAAAAATACGAGATGGAAACTATTTTAAAAGAAATAAATTTTAATTTCAGCAATCCTCATACATAAATCCAAGATCTGTATATATATATATATAGGTTAATTAGAAAAAAATAAATAAAAAATGTCGATTAAAAGGGTGAATATTTTTTTTATAAAACGTAATGAAACTCTTATTCCAGATAAGAATTATTATAAACGTTAAATAATATAGAAAAACATTTTTGAAATTTTCAGTATTTCAAAACCAAAATATACCTATTACTCGAACGAAAATTTTCACACAGATAACTTGTAAATCAGGAAGAAATGTTCAACGAAACGAAATTAAAAACTCACTGCTTTACATATTCACTGATTTTAGTACATACGAATCGACATATTTGAAATATTTCAACTTTTTTAAATAAAAAAAATTATGACACATATTCTATTAGATAATAAAGATCTTATATAATTTTCAAATCTGATTTTAGAAAAAAATAAACAAATAAAATTTCACACATAATAAAATTTGACTATAATTAAGTTTATTTATAATAATACAAATCTATCGAAATAAACTCTAAGTAAAGTTATAATTTGGCTTTTTGTGTAAAATCACTTTTACACAAGAATTAATATCGGAAACTTCATAGAAATTTCTCGGGCAAAATCATAAAACTAATGATCTTTATTCGAGAATTGATTTTCTATTATGCTTGTTTATTTACACAGAAATGTCATCTTATAGCAAGCACACATAATCTTATATATATATATATATATATACATATTTATATACATACATACATATTTATATATATATATACATATTTATATACATACATACATATTTATATTTACATATAAATATATATATATATATATATATATATATATATATATATATATATATATATACAAAAATTGTTTATGAAAACTTTTACTAACTCACTTTACTCAACTCACTATATATATATAAATTGTTTATAAATGCGAATTTTCAATGCCTGCATTTTAAAAAATGGTATATATAAACAATCAAAATAGACAATAAGCAAATTTTAAACATTTTGATAAAGAACACTTTGTGGTATGTGTGATATTCATTTATTGTTAAAAAGATTTGCTTTAAAAATTAATCCTTTTCAGTCTTGATATACAATTAAAATAAATTGTTTCTATTAACAATAAACTATTTTCACACATATATATTATTACTTTATTGACATAACAATGGTCAATGATTTACTTTTAAATAAAATCTTAATAGTGCCATTAACTATCATAGAGCCGACAAAATGAAAAAAATACTACTGATTTCAATTGTCCACCACGGAATAATATTAAACTTAAGTAATAAAAATATCATTCCTGTTAAAAAAATCCAAATAAAAAAGAAAAGAATGTAGTACTAAAATGCAATGACCTTGATTCTAATGTATTCAGGTCAATGCTATGATGTTCTGCGAGACAAATTACATATTCAATGCAACACACAGCTGAAAATTATATTTTATGTGACAATTAGACATAGATGTACAGTAAGTGCATAATTCAATTGACACAATTACAGCCAACATGGAAGAATATATTGTTAGAGAACACATTTTCTTTCGACACTTGTATGTAAAGACAGATAATGACAGCACACTTTACTGGCATTTTTATGAAACGAACTTCAGTTACTTCTAAAATTCACACAAAACAGAAAAATATATAATATTGATATTTTTTTTTCTTTTTTGTTTAATTTACATATTTAACGCAGTTATTTTCTTATTAAAAATAATATTTTCTATAAGTGAATAGTGATTTAAAAAGGAATAAATATAATAATGTGCGCTCGTACTCTAGAAATGACAACACCGCCATCGAAATGCGCATAAACGCAGCTGAAAATAATCAATAATGATTTATTGAACATTTTTGACCAGAAGCATTTTCTATTAGGTTGGTAGGAAAATAATTGCGGGTTTTTCTTTTCTGAATTCTAACCTTATTTGTTTTCAATGAAAGTGTCTTTTACATTGTGTTCATGTTAATATAATTTTAAAGTGCATTTTTCGGTCTGTGTTTTACTAACATCGACTTTAGTTTTACGAGAGTCGTTTGATAAGTTTGGTAAATTTATATGAGACGTCGCCACCATTCATTTGGTAACGGCACGGCTATCAAGTATCAGTTTTCAAACTAGCATCAGTGAAATTTTAGTCGGAAGCGACACGTCGTTCACGTTCTACAGATATTTGAAGCGAGCATTGTAAAAGTTACTGCAAAAATGGAAAAAAACTAGTTCCGTGCAGTGATAAAACATTTATTTGAAAAAGTGGCCGGCCTCCCAGATCACAGAGGAGTTGGATGAAGTTCATGGGGACTCTGCTCCAGCATTTTTTCTGGATAAATGAGTTTAAACGTGGCACATGCACTGATAATGAAGCGCACTCTGGACGCCCAGTTGAGGTGACCACGATAGATATCGTTGAAAAAATCCATGGTATCGTTATGGAAAACCGCCGAGTGAATATGCGCGAGATTGTTGAGTCTGTAGGCATCTCAAATGAACGAATGCACAATATCTTGCACGAAAAATTTCACATGAAAAAGCTGTGTGAGCGATGGGTGCCGCGATTGTTGACTGCAGGCCAAAAACGAATACGAAAGAACATTTCAACCTAATCTTTGGCGATGTTTAATCGCAATCCGCATACTTTTTTGAGTCGATTTGTCACTGTAGATGAAACATGGATCCACCACTACACACCTGAGTCGAATCAGGAGTCAAAATAGTGGACAAATACTAGCGAAAGTGCACCGAAAAAGGCGAAAATCGAGGGCTGGGAAGATGTTGGTCATTGTTTTTTTTTGGGATTCTCAAGGAATCATCCTGATCAACTATTTAACGAAAGGAAAATTGATATTATACAACAAGATGATTCTGCATCACCAAAAACAGCAGAATCAGTTTTGTCCACTGGAAACGTTATGATTTCAATTTTCTAGGATGCTAAAAAGATCTTGCTAATTGACCTCCTTCCAAAGGGTCACACAATTACGGGAGAGTATCATAATAAACTTTTGGACCAACCCTATCAAACAATTGATCAGGTCAAAAGACCAAGTTTATCAAAGAAAAAAATCATTTTCCATCAGGACAATGCATGTCTCCGTACAAGTGTTGTATCCATGGCGAAACTTACTGAATTGAAGTACGACTTACTGCTCCATCCAGCCTATTCTCAAGATTTGGTCCGCTCGGATTTCCATCTATTCTCAAAAACTTAAAAAAATTCCCGGTGGTAGGCGATTTTTGTCAGATGAAGAACTGATAGCAACAGTGAATCGCTAGTTTGAGGACCTCCGAGAAAAGGAGTTCCGGGACGACATAAAAGCATTGGAGCATCGCTGGATGAAGTGCATTGACGTTCAGAGCGATCATATTAAAAAATTAAAGTAATTTGAAAACACAAGTTATATTCTTTCATAGTTAGACGTCGAACTTTTCAAATGGCTCTCGTATAACATGCTTTCAGTTTTCGCGTTAAACAATAAATCATGTTTGTGTATACCTTTTCTGTTTAATTCCTAAATAAATATTTATTCATTTATTATTCATATATTTATGTGCATGTTTATACACCACGTGAGTAATTAAATGTTAATGATTATTTTACTAAAGAAAGAAAAAAAAAGTAAATAATGATATGAGTAGCCATCATCGACAAACAAACTGTGTATTTCCAACAGTTAGATAATAGTAATAATTTATCTCTATACGTATGTATTAAATTTGAATTGTAAAATAATGAACATTGAATACAAACAACTAATTAAAAAAACTACAATAGAAAACCCATTCAAAACCGAAAACGAACAGTGTTGTCTTAGAGCGTGTTCGACCGAGATTACGTCATGTGGGTATGACGTTCGAGTGTAGTTTAATAATAATCGAAATTCATTCAACAATACTTACAGGATATTCGGTGTTGCTCGATGGCGTCATATACTTGGTAACACGTGGTTTGCGTGTCGTCTGATGAGGTAGGGTGAGGGCTGTGACGGCCGTGACGCAGAAACCTACACAACACACACGAGATTCAAAAATAACTCGACACAATCTGTTTTAAGAACATTTTCAATAAGACGTAGCTTTCAAACGAATAGAACAAACTTTTCCACCCACGCTGACATTTCAAACGTCAATTTCTATTAACAATTATGTATGTATATATAATTATGTATATATATATATATATATATGTGTGTGTGTGTTGGTGTTTGTGTGTGTGTGTATTGGTGTGTGTGTATGTGTGTGGTGTATGTGTGTATGTATGTGTGTGTATGTAATTGAATTAAATTTGGTTTATTGTAAACATATGTTGAATTTTAAATATATCTATTATTTAATATTTGATAAAAAAAAGTTATTAATACGAAAGTAAAAAAATATAGATTTTTTTCTAAAACAATCCGAAAATTATTTACTAAACTCTTTAGAAAAAAAAATACTACGCTCCTAACAGAAAACAATAAATACAATTTAATAAATTTCCTCTTTTCGTTTAAAACAAGACACTGTTCGCCACTTGTACGATCCTTTATACATAATTTACACGTCCAAAATTGAAAGGAGAATATAACAGAGACATCGAATGAATGTAAGATAAAATATCACTCGACAATGTGTGATAAGAAATCGTCCGTCGAATTCAACTTACATACAAAAAAGCACTTCGACAAAACATTATAATTTCTAGTCGCCATATTCTCTTCGAACTCTTTCAATGGACAGAATACACATTAGATTGTGCCGTTATAATACTGAATGTGAATTTACTTTACAGTAACGTAAATGACATCACATTCTAACATGCGGTACAAAGCTTGCGCACTGCTCGAATCAATAATGTTAAGGGATGTCTGGCGTGTTTTTTTCTTGGAAATTGTGCGTTGGCGGTACAATTTAATTCATACATTTCATTCGTTTAATAGTCATTTCTATCCTTATGAAACATTTAGTATGTATAACATATCAAGTGGCATACTTTATATATATATATATATATATATATATATATATATATATATATATATACATTGTTATACAAAATGAATCGCCACATACAGTACAGTAATTTTAAATAACTTTGTTTCGCAATTAGAAACAAATATATTAATCATTTTTTAATACATGTGCCGATAATTAAGACACTGGATTAAGTCAAAATTCATTTTATGAATTATTTTTTATTACAATTATGTATAATTTAACAATATATAACAACTTAGAAAAAAAATAAAAAATGTGCCGTTTAATGACTGCAAATTTGGTCGGTAAACATAATTCCGTTTTTGTTTATTTTGTTAATGGACCGAATCACTTACTTTTCGGTATACATATTCGGTGTACTTTGTTTTTCTGGAAAAATACATGTACCTGTTTGAATTTTGTATGGAACTGTATTTATTTTCAACGTAAATAATCATCCGGTTAAGTCAATTTCTTTGCTTAAAGCTTTCAATCGAACAATTATACTGCTATTAAAAAACAAAATCTTTAGAAAAATCAATTACAAAGAGAACGGAAACTATTAAGGGAGAATCTGTTTATTGGTTGAAAATACAATGGATCAGATTTCTGAAAGATGCCCTTTATCAGATGTTTTATAAAATATCTTTAGATGATTTCAGGTTTTAGATCTTTAAAGCAAGAAAATAATGCCGAAAATATACGAAAAAAATCAATTATTTACACTTTATGCGAATCTCCGACCACTTACAAAGAAAAATATAAGTATATAATGGATCTGTTACCGTACATCCCGATAATTTTGCATGAATATTTTCTTACTCTCTAAACATCATAAAAAGAAAATACTGTTATTGAAGAGGACAGAGAAATTTCTTGTATTATTCTAAATTAAGTTAACATGATTATAATTACAAAATGTAAGCGAATACTGTTGTTTATAACTTCTTTTTTTGAATCAAACTGAAGTATTTTTGGTTATAAGTCATTTTTAAGATGTTTAAATAATTTTGAAAATAGCCCGAGTCATCTGAAGTATCAAAAAACACATATTTTTTCATGATAATTGTAAAAAAATATGCTTACATAAAAGATTTACATCATAACTGTAAGTATTTTGGAAAATATTTTGTTACCTAATGGAAAAATATTTTTATTACACATAAAAGCAAAGGTCTAAATATCTCAATACGAAAAATATATCACTTAGTCAACTGCCATAATTGCCGGTACATATAATCATTTATGACATACATTTTAAAATAATGACTTAAAAACATAAACTTAACAGAAAAAAAATCTTCAAACCAAATTTCCAATCAGTTATCAATAATGAAAAGTATTTTTTCATTCATATAAGCTATAAATGTTAGTATCCGCAAGCCATTGGTTTGTATATTAAGCTATCACATATAACGAATATTTAAAAACAATGTTTTTTATCTATTTTTCTAAACTACTATATTTATTCATTTATTCCTTATGATACCTACAGTTTAATTAATCTCCATGATAAAATGTGTTATATCAATTGAAAATAAAAAACTGAAAAAAATTATATAAAACAAATCTTCTTAATTAAAAAAAAACTACAAATAAAATAATATAGTTCTGGCACTGTGGCTTAAATTCACTTTCACAAATGAATTTTCCACCAACTTTGCAAACAATATTTTCTTCTGATCAAAAATATTCAATAATTAATTATTGTTCTTTTTTGATTGTATCTTATGCGTGTTTCCATGGCGATATTATCATCGTCAAAGTGTTAAGACACATAAAACATTATCATACCTTTAGCATGCACTATACAAAAAATATTTTTCTATACTCGTTAATTCCAGGATTTAAGAATTCTATCTTGTAGGAATAAACGAACTTGTTTCATGTTGGGAGAAATATGTGCGGGCCAATACCTTGGCACTCTGAAAATGATACAGTCATCATCGAAATGGACATAAAAACGATCACAAATGATAAGTAATCAATTATTGAACATTTATGATAAGATTTTTTTATTAGGAAGGAAAAAATCATTTCAGAATCTATTAGTTTGGTGCGAAAATAATTGCGGTTTTTAAAGTATCGAGTTTAAAGACGCATATATCGGTTAAAAATTATATTTATTATTCAGAATAAAGGCTATTGGCCTGCACACATTTCTCCCGACGTGAAACAAGTTTGTTTATTCCTACAAGATAGAATTCTGGAGTCCTGGAAATAACGAGTTCATCGAAAGCTCTTTGAGCTGATGCTTGATCTGGGAAAAACTTCTCTTCTAAGAAATTACTCAAATGTTTAAAAAAAAATGATAATCTGTCAGGGACAGATCTGAAGAATAATGTGGGCGAGTTAAAGCTTCATAATCCAGTTCATTTAATTTTTTTAAAGTCATCTGTGAGATGTGTGGACGGGCGTTGTCATGAAGAAGAGTTGGTCCTCTTCAATTGACTAATTCTGGCCGTAAACGATTCAACTTCACATACATTTTTTTTCAATTTCCTTACAATATTTTTCTGCTGTTACTGTTTCACAAGGATTTAAGAAATTTTTATAAATGATCCCACTTTCCGACCATCAAACAGTGGCCATAATCTTTTTTTCATGAGGCTTCGGTTTAGGAAACAGTTTTAATGCTTCTCCTTGGTCTAGCCACTATGATGAACTATTCCGATCGTTGAAGAGAAACCACTTTTCATCACAATGCGATCAAGAAAGGGATCACTTTTGTTATGCAAAGGAAGCGCAGAGCAGACTTCGTATCGCCGAATTGCTTGATGTTCGTTTAATTCATACGACACTCATTTATCCAACTTTTTTGTATTTCTAATTAGTCTCAAATGTCAAACTATTAAATAATCAACAGTGAGTTGTTCTACCACATCTCGATTTGTTTCACTTCAATAATAGTTCTTAAATCATTATTATCTATATTTGAAGGACGTCCACGACTCTCCTCATCATCAACGCTTTCGTTTCCATTATGAAATTTTGATACTGGTGTACGTTTACTAACTGAATCTTCACCAAAAACAAATTTGATATTTCGAGCAGTTCCTATTTATTTACGTCTCAATTTACACTCATACAATTAAATCGCACGAACTGATTTTTTCCGTGACTTATTTAAGACATTTTATCCAACAATACTAAAGAATGAAAATAATAAACATAATCTGAAATCAGTAGTGCTAATTTCATTGTCTACAATGATGTTTCACATGACTATAACAAGTGATAACAGTAACTAGAAAATCGGTACCAAACTTGAAAAGATAAAAACCGCAATTATTTTTGCACCAACTTAATTCAACTGAATTTATAAAATGAATGTTTCCCATAATATGATAGTTCGCTTTTTGAAATTTATAAAGATTTTATTCCAACAAAAGTGATTTTCTGTACCTTCGCGCTATGAAGATGCTGGTATAAGCGACAATTAAAAATGATCAATAATAATTTATTCAAAATTTGGACCAGAAACTTTTGTTTTGGAGTTGTGGAGTCAAAAAAAAATCATGTGTGAAAAACATTACTCAAATGTTCATAAAAGCTTTTTAATGACAATTTATATTGTAATAAACATTGTTCATAACAATGATCTAAATCAATTTAAACAAGTGTTCTTTCTGTCGCGAAAATATCTAAAATACATTATTGCCATCTTCATTACCAGAACCAGATGAAAAAGGATTAGAGGATTGCAAAGCATTCAGTCCCTCGAACCTTTAGAAATATTAAAAATATAGGTTTAAATTAAATTGAAATAAAATTAGTAACATAAAGAATAAACAACACATTTAGATTTCTAGACACTTTTACACATGTTTTTAGAAAAATCGAAAATATTTTTATTTATGTACATAATGGATTATCGGTGTACAAAAATCAATTAAACATATTTTATTTATTATCAGAGAACATATTATCAAATAATTTGACTCATTTAATGTAAAATGGCATTAAAATGACACCTATTTAAAAATTGGCTCTATATCTTAAATATTTCAAGTATCGTGTTTTTTATTTCTATCATTCTTGTTTTTTTAGATTATTTTGCGATTGAATATTTTTAAAATTAATACACACAAATATTAAAATAACATTTTGTTTATATAAAAAATCTACACGTCCTGCATATCTGCCCGCACTAATTAATCATGCCTATTAAACAATTCATTAACAATCGGGGCTCCCAAGGCCTTTAATATATTTGGTCGGCCTTGTTCGTTATTTACAATGTTCCGTAAAAAATAATTAAGTGTTTGAAACAAGTCTAAAAAAAGTAGCAAATTCATGAATTATGCAAAATGTAGTTGAGTGTGTTTATTTCACACTACATTTCTGAACCAGTGGCTAAATTAACTTTCATAAATGAATTCTTTTTTTCTCCACACAACCCTCGATTCTTTTTTTTAGATTAAAAATGTTCAATTATTTATTTATTGCTACTTCTACGAATTTCAAGAGGAATGCCTCTATTTTCAAAGTTAAATTATACAATTTATTTATGACTTAAATGTATGAATATAATATAATATATTTACTATACTTACAAAATATCGGACAATTTATGTTTTACTAATTTATTTAATTGATCGTTATCATTCTCTAGTTCTAGATTCGTAATTATTGGACTCTACTTTTCTAAATCAGTGATATGCAATTTAATCATTTGCATTCTTTTTCTTAAATATTCATGTTTTGTATTCGTTTTACTAAACTATAAACAAGCAATAAGAATTGAGATAAGTATAACGAATTCAAATGTTAGGTTGGCAGAAAAATAATTGCGGTTTATGGCCTCCAAATCCATATACATTGCCGCAATTATTTTCTAACGCCATCCTAATAATATATTGTAAAATTTAAATGAATAAATCTCACATTTCCTCAACTTGAAAATTATATATATATATATATATATATATATATATATATATATATATATATATATATGAATTTAAAAGTATTATTCACAAAAAATCAACGATATTAGTAGAGCAACATGAAAAAACACAAGAAAATCAATCTAAAGTAGGTGTAAGACAAACAATCGACTCTGTTACTTGTAAATTATTTTCTTTAAGTGTAAAAATATTGATAACATAAAAGTATAAAATATAAAGAGATAATTCATCTTCGTTTTCTACGGATATTCTTCGTAACTACTTTGAAATTATAAGAAAAAAAAAATAAACGAAGTCGTTGAAAAAATGGGTCTGAAAATTAATCACAAAAACAAACTTACTTAACCCCTTTGCATTTCGAACATTTTTTGATACAATCGACCAGCAACTTCGGCACTCTTTTGCAATGAAGCTTTTGGAAAAGGGGAGTTTTGTTTTGAAAGGAAAAAATTACAATTGCTTATGAATTTATTTATTTTTAAGTATTCTTTGTTCTAATGTAAATAAAGCTTGAATGTTACATTTTGTAATTTACCATGATATGGTACCTTTGGAAACAGTCTCTCATGTGCATTCTGAGTTTATTTAGACAAGTATCGCAGTAATCGCTCGTTTGACGTCTCCCACCCTTTTCATTTCTGTTCGAACATACAACACACTCCCTCTTTTCATCTTTTGTCATTATGTAAAGCTTTCCATTTAACTAAGTTTCAGAGGCGGAAGTAGAAGTCCTTGTTCTCTCCTGGCGAAATTTCCTGTTAGTTTGATCGATTAAGAGTATTCGATATTTTAAGTGTGTCAGTGGAGTCTCGTTTTTGTTATATTTTACAGTTTTATAGCCAATGTATGAATTGATAACAGATATTTCCGTTCCTCGAAAGAACAATTTCCGCCACCACTTAATTGATTTTTTCAAAGATCAATAACGCGCAATAATTGCGCATGACCCCATAGTGGAGCCAAATAGATTTTTAGATTATATGATGAGGGTCTCAGTAGATGAGTCAACTGAGTGCAAAGGGTTAATATATTTATTTCGTGAAAAAAATAAAATAAAATGAATGTAAACTAAGAAGTTACGAAATATGTTTATTTGACTGAGTTGTTACCAAGAAAGGAGTATTTATTGAAAAAGTTGCTAAAAAGAAATTAAAAGAGCGTGAAGCTCTGTTAGAAGGGAGCAAATCAAGATGTTGGGGTGAATCTTTCACTGATATTTTTATTTGAAAAAGAATGATGTTCCTTCGCACAGGTTTATAAAAAATGACAAAATGGTGAATTCGTATTTCAAATTAGTTAATTGACATCTGGGGATATTTTAAAATTACTTTAATAGACAGATAGATATTTGAAGTTTAGTAACAACTAAGATAAAAGTACGTTGAAATTTACGAACAATTTAATTCTGGACTGTGATTAAAATCACTTTCACAAATAAATTATTCACTCGTCTCATAAACTACAAGAAAATCTAATCAACATAGTTGAATAATTGATTATGAATCATTTTTCTTTATTTTTTGTACGCATTTCGATAGTATTACCATTAACGTTAAAGCTAAAGCACGGAAAAATCTGATCTGATCAGAAAAAAGGGATTTAAGGATGATCATTTAAATTATTCTTCTCAATATACCTTCACACGCGAGTATCCACAAAATACATTTTAAATAGTAAATTTAAGTCAATTTATTCGAAAAAATAAATTACACAATATCATCAATAAATGTATGCAAAGTTCGGTTAAAAACACGGCCGTTGATTAGAAAAAGAGGTGGAAACGTAAATAAATTATTATATATTCTTTCATAGCTAAAATTAATTTACGTTCAATTAGTTAAAACTGGTCCATACACCTTTAACATATTTAAATTACATAAGGAAAACGTTTCGTTCAATACAATACTGAGTGTTTCGCCACAATAGATAAAAGAAATTAATACCAAATATTCTGTTGTTACAGGCGTTAACAAAATATCGAATAGTATTTTATAATCTAAAATGTAAATATGTTATTGAATAGAATTTTACAGAATCGTTCTAACATTATTTTGTATAATTATAGATCAACTAACTTATAATTCGAAAATTTGACAACCCTGGTATATATATATATATATATATATTTATAGAGAGAGAGGGGAGAGAGAGAGATGTTGTATGTATGTATATTCTGTGAATGTAGATGTATGAAAAAAGTGAATACGATCGAAACTAAGCGATGGATAAAATATAAAAAAGATATGGTTTTTCTCTAGGAAATAATTAATCAAAATGTAAATCCAAGCAAGCAAAAAATAAATATTTAAAAGAAATAATTTCTTTTTTTAGTGTACACGTACACTTGCACGAACATTTTCAAACATACACACACATACACAGACACCCACGCAAAGACACACCTACACACACACATTATATATATATATATATATATATATATATATATATATATATATATATATTATATAAATATATAAATATATATATATATATATATATATATATATTATATAAATATATATATATATATATATATATATCATCAACAACAACAATAACCTCTGTCAATGCACCGCGGAATAAAGGCCTCTTCCATGATTTTCCATTTTGTCTTTGTACTTATCATGGAAGATGTTTTGTATATAACTATATTGAAAAAAAAAACACTTTTACTTCATTTTTTTAAATCAGTGTTTATTTTAGAGTATTATAAACACCTCGCACGTCTCCCAGTTTAAAATATTTTAATGAAATTTTTCTCCCCATTAACATTTAAAGGCTACTTTCATCTGAAAATCAATCTTTGGCATGTCCCACCAACAGTGCTTTTTTACTTATTGTATAAAATATGATATAAATAAATATTCCAAACTTATTATCAATAATGTTGATACAATAATTTTCTAAAGTTTTAATATATTTTCTGTCTTGTTTACCCAAATAACAATTTACTTATTATTTTATCTATCTATATTCATTTATCAAGTTCGGGGATTCTCCCCATATTATTAAAACATACTATGATATTCGAAAGACATCAGAATTATTTGTTTTTTTATAAATGTTTTATATTTGGAAACCTCATCATGATTAATTTAAGTATCAATAAATAAATAATTGAATGAATTTTTCGTATTAAGTATTATATATATATATATATATATATATATATATATATATATATATATATGCAGTAAAATTATTTATTTTCTCTGTTACATTTTCGAATAACATACTATTCGTACATCTTTTGCTATATTTTTTGTATAGCATTTGAATTCATACTCTTACATATATTGTTTATAGTAGATAATAGTCGTTTTTTTAATTTTACTAGTTCTTTTATAATCCACCATCACATAACACACATTTATCTTTAAAACTCTTCATTTTTCTTTGCTGTTTCCATGCTCCCATTTTAAAACCACATGTCGTCTTTCTGTTTTGTTCAAAATATTTAAATATTTTATTCTTTCTTTCTAATTTCATCAGGAATTGCATGCTTGTATTTTTATTTACGTCTTCTAGTTTTTGCAGCATTCCTACATCTTCAAGTTGTTTTTATTATTTCATTCTTCTTTTTCTTTGATATATTTTCTAGCTTTATTATGTTTCTTGCGTTCAAAACTTCCAAATGTTCTTGTATTTTTTTTATCACAAGTTAAATGTGGACATTTTAGGTATATTTTCTGCAGATCTTTCCCTTCGCAGTCCATTAGATTTATGTAATATGATATGGTCAGATACTTGATACAGATGCTGAATTTGTTTTCTTCTATTTCTGTAAGAACTGATGCTGAAGCAGAAATATATTTATTTATTATTTCATGATTTGAAATAGAATGTATAAATATGTTGTTGTTTTAAATGTAAATATATATATATATATAATTTTTTAAAATGGTCAAGAAACATAAAACGAAATTTAGTTTAGGAATTGGAAAAAATGTGTGGAAATAATTTTTTGAATGTTAAATATCTGTACCAAAAGTCATAATAAATAAATTATTTATTTTTATAATTGTTTTTAAGATAAATCGATTTATATTTAATATATTACTGTTACGTAGATTTAGTTGCATAAAAGAAATTATTAAGAAAATAAGTAGAATTGATTTATATTTTTCTTTTCCTTATAATTTTATATTTACTGTAAAATGCTGTTATTGCGTACAGTTTTACCTGAAACTGTGTATTTATCTATTAAGTAAGCAGTTTTATTTAAATAAAATTAATTATTGAAAGTAAGTATTTTTTACATTTTCGTGTTACCTGACCTGACATTTGCGGTTTTATTCATTAAATGAATATATTTTAAGGTTATGAATTCATTAGTAACTAGGAAAATAGTACTTCAAGCACGCTTACCAGATAATTATTTAATAACTATAGCAAAAATGGCAAATTGGAGAGAAGAAAAAAATAAATATCTGAATATGTCACTTGACGAAAAACGTAGAAAGTATATTTGTAAGATATCTTTTGGTGTTAAAGATATTATGGATTGGAGTACGTATTATTCTACAAAAAATATTATCAAGTATTATTTGGAACCACAAATTACTTTAAATACATCCTTGAATACTGAGTTGGCTAAAAAAGTGTCCATTTGGAGTGGAGATATCACTGCATTAGAGGTAAATATAAAAATCCTTATCGATAATCTCTTATGCAAAAGATTTGTGCCATTATTTAAAATTGAGTTTTATATTTATGAATAGGGTTATGGATTGTCAGTGAGTCAATTTTTTTTAGCAGAGTTAATTTATACCAAATTTCTGACTGACTTAAAATTTTTTGTTTTATTCCAAAGAATGTTTTGTGACATCGAATTATATTTAAACATTGACAACAATTTCCATTTATTCCTTCATTCTCCAAATTATTTAATACACATTTATATTCTTATTAAGAAACAGTGATTGCTAATAATAGCATATTGTAGATTTCACAGCAAGAAATTTCATTTTGCCCATATCATATAATTTGGACTGTATGATTTTTTTCTCAACATTTTGATACATACAATTCATATATTTCCAATAGTTAATTTTTATTTCGAATTTTTTTTTAATATGTATTAAGCAAGTGTATGTAATTGAAATTAATATAAATTAATATTATGAACTAAAAGTCCACTGAAAGTAATTATTTACATTTTGTATGTTCATATCATGATAACTATTAACATTCATTTTCACCATAGCCCTATTTGAAATATTAAAAAGTTTAAATTGATGTAAATAGTAATCTCTAAAGGATATGAGATATGAATGAAATGAAATGCAATATTATATATTAATACAATATTATATATAATGCATATATATATATATATATATATATATATATATATATATATATATATATATATATATATATATATATTATATATTAATACTAATTTTAAATATCTTTAAGATAGTTCTGATTTTTAAAGGCGTAAATAATGATACTTCTTTACATTGTTTTAAGTTAATATATAAAAACGATGTTTTAATGTTCTATTAGTATTTTGTTAAGTGTGTAGAATATTGTATATGCATGTAGTTGTTTATTTTGTTTAATATATATATATATATATATATATATATGTTTACAGGGAGTAGCTTAATATGTAAATTATAACTCAAAGTAGTAGATAAAATCAATAAAAAAAATTCAATTGACAGTAAATATCATTTTTGAAACATACAATGGAATGATTATAATTTGAACTTTAGTTTAATATAGTTCTTCCATTAAAATCCTTGAAGATACTATCATTACTTGTTTTGTATGATTGATTTCACCTTCTGTCATCTGCTGGTTAGAGGTGAAGGTGAAAATAATACATGTTAAAACTAAAACAAAAAGTCAAGAGTGGTAATTAGGATTTTAATGGGTTAATTATGAATGATAGACATGCAAGAAAACAAAATAGTAATGACTATTATAATAGTTCGGAATTATTAGAAAAGGAAAACAAATGAATGTGCATAGAGAATAAAATTGTAATCATTTATTAGATTGATGCTATTGTAAATGCTGCAAATACCAGTTTGGCTGGAGGAGGTGGTGTTGATGGTGCCATACATAAAGCAGCATCAAAAGAGTTATTACAAGCTGAATGTCAAACACTAAATGGATGTCCTACAGGTGAAGCAAAAATTACAGGAGGATATCGTTTACCAGCACGATGTAAATAATTTATTTATGTATTTATTTATATATATATATATATACACACACCCACACATATATATATACACATACATATATATACATACACACACACATATATACATACATATATATACATACACACACACAATCATGCACACACACAAACACGCATACATATGCATATGTACACATGTACACAAATACATACACACACTCAAACACGCAACCATACGCGTATGTACACATGTACACAAATACATACACACACATTTTTCATTTTCATATGAAAATCTCAACTTTAAGCATGTATGCTGTATACTTTTGAAAGTAAGTTTTAAATTAAGACAACACTAAAAATGTTTACCAAGGTTTGCAAATGTAGCTAAATTAACTATCAAAATATATAAATTTTGTTGTTATAAAAATGTAACATAAACTAAATTATATTATTTTGGTTATATATTAATAATAGCAAACTATATATATATATATATATATATATATATCTTAATTATTATTAAAAGTTATGGGAAACCTAACTAAAATTTATTCATTAAAAGGCATGATCAATAATATAATACAGACTTGTCTTGTAAGGAAACACAAATAATTTAGACTATTAAATGAAACTCTGTTGCTTAAAAGTATCTTTGTAAGTTTTATAAAAGAAAATTTACTACTTAGGGTATATATATATTTATAATTAAGGAGAAGTAACAAAATTAGTTTACTATAGTGTTGTTTTATAAAAAAAAATCATAATAATCAAAGTCTACTTCTTAAGTTTCATATAACATTAAGGAAGGTGTTTGTTTCTTTGTTTTAAAAAAAACTTTACAACAAAGTTTTTTTTTATTACACAAACTTAGCTTTTGACCACCTCATAATTTTACAATCCCTAATCTAGTAAAAGGTGTTTTGTAAATACAAAAATTAATACTTCAACTTACAAGTAAAAATTTAAATTTACAAATCCAATAAAACAAATGTAGTCAGGTCAATAGTATTTACTTACCATCAGTTTTTTAATATCATTGTAATGAATAACTATTTAATAATACACTTAAACAAAAAAATATCACACACATAGCCATATATACATATCATATTGATACTGTTCTATATAAATTTTTATATTTGCAATTGCAGTCATAATTCACACAGTTGGTCCACGAGATCAGAGTTCTGTTTCGCTTAGTAAATGCTATACCAACAGTTTAGAAATAGCATTAAAAAATAATCTTAAAACAATAGCATTTCCATGCATATCAACTGGTATTTATCATTATCCGATTGAAGAAGCATGTGAAGTTGCTCTCAAAACAGTACGAATTAAGCTTGAAGAAAATTTAAATAAATTTGAACGAATTATTTTTGTTGTTTTTACAACTAATGATGTACAAGCATATGAAAAACATATGCAATGTTATTTTCCTGTAAAATAATTGCAAAAAAATTAAGATATTCTTTCCTAGAGTATGAAATAAAAATATTACTTTATTGTTACTAGTTATGCTCAATGTTAAAATTACATAATTTACAACAATTAGTTTCATGCTTTATGCATTATATTCACAATGACAGTTTCAAGTAAAATTTTTATTTTTTTATTATTGATAATGGTTGGGAATATTAAATTAGTTTTTAAATATAATTATAAATGTACTGAAATGTAATTCAAATGCCTCACTTTGTATTTGAATATTTGTCTAATTATTATAATGCTCCTCCTTAAAATAATGTACTCTAAGAAATATTTTCAAGTGTTTGTAGTAATTGTTAATTATTATTATTACTTTTATTGATATGTATATTTGATAACATTAGCAAATTAAATGGTGTCATTGAACTATGTCTAAAAAAATAGCTTATCTTTGAGTCAAAAGTTCACAAAACCTGTCGAATAAATAAAAGTATATTAATATGTTACCATATTTTAAATGCAAATTATTTACATTTGTTCTCATCATATACATTTTAATTTAAGCTATTTGACTAAATTTAAATAAATTTATATTGAAATGAAACAAATATTTTTTAGAGAAGAATATTTTTAGTAATAAGATTATAAATAAATAAAAAATGAGACTTTGTCATTAATATGTAACAAACAATAAGTGTAAATTGATGTGATGTGTGTGTTTGTATTTGTATATGTATATATATATATATGTGTATATATATATATATATATATATGTGTGTATATATATATATATATATGTAAGTATATATATATATATATATATATATATATATATATGTAAGTGTGTGTGTTTGTAATCTATGCGAATTAGATACATGTTAAAATATTTCATTTTTTTGTTAAATTACTATTTTTGTTTATAAATGTACACTTTGTTTTTTTCTTATTCAGTTAAAGGAAACTGTATTCAACATGTTGAATACACGTTTATGTACCTATTTCATATTTAATTATTCTTTCTGTATTTTTACATAATAAGTTTAAAATTATTAAGTTTGTAATTTAATAAATCTTGAGTGAAACACTATTGTTCTTGACATCTGAATACACATTTTAACAACTGAAGAAATATTTTTTGCATACATTCATTTGTTCAAAAATAACAATGTTAAAACCAAAAAAACAGAAATTCAAACTTTGTAAAATGCGCACATTTTCTTTTGTAAATTAATAATATTTAAGCTATAAATTATATAAACTTAGTATTAATTTGTGATTTGCAAAGCTGTGAAAATTTATGCAAAGAAAACATTTTCGACAAATTTTGTTTATATAATTATAGTAAGGAAGTGGTAATTTTATTTTATTGTATTTTCAGTTATTGTTTTTTTTTTACAATGGAATAAAAGTGTTCTTTTTTATTTCAAATTGTATTAAAAGGTATTTTTCATCTTTATTTCTATACTATGTATGAAATTATACTTACCCATTTTCTGTTATTTTTTTTCAACATTCAAGGTCAATATTTTTCAATACATTTCACAGGGTATCCTAAAAAAAATCAAAATAAAACTTATCAATGTATATTGAAAAAGGTATTCAACAATTAATTTATATTGTCTAATTGTAACCCTACCTTTCCTCATCTATAGTTAATTTTCTTTTGAGTTAAGATTTTTTTGAATATTTTAGCTGCAATGCACTAGGTGCATTGTGATCATCTACAAAGTATAATGGTGTCAGATGTGTTCTGAACACTAAATTGATGAGTGGTTTTATGTATAATAATTCGTACTATGATGATTAATATTTTGTTTCGAAATAAACGGATATAATAAACATTTTATTAATAATATTTATAGTTTTATTAATCTTGTTATTAAAGTTCCTTACTTTTTTTCTAATTACAATATTAAACTTAATTATTCTAGATAAAAAAGGATGTATTCTAATGTTCTGTGAATGACGATTTGCCATCAAAATGTGCTTAAAGAGCTTGTAAAGTGATTAATAATTACTTATTAAACGTTTTATGTTCATAATTTTTTTTCAAGTTTGTGGAATGAGAAAAATACATTTGTGAAAATGAATTCAACCATAATGCCAGCTGTTTTGAGTTTATAAATTTGTATTTTATTGAAATATAATACTATATAATAAAATATAAACATTACAAAATTATGCTAATCCATTTTTTAAATAAACATCAAAATTAATATTAATAAAAATTAAATAATCCAATCTATTATGTTTTATTTAATTAAACACATTTAAGTTTAAAAAAATAAATTTAAAAGACCCATCTTTGTAAATTAATGTAATGATAAATACAACAAATTTTAGATTTTTAACTATTTTATAAATGTATTTTTATGATTTAAGGTTACTTTATTAAGAATAAAATATAAATTTTATCTAAAAACCTAATATGATATACTATAAAAGATAATCTTATTCAGACTGAACAAAAACTGAAAACTTTATCAGCGTTAATAATTACATAAAATAGAATCAAAACATGTTAATAAAAGCAGGTAAGATAAAGGAATATTTAATTCTTCAAGTGGATATAGAAATAAAATTATGAATTAAACTAGAAATTTATATTAGACAAAGTAACTAAATGATTGAATACAGAGAAACAAAGATAGGGCTTAGATAATTGTCTTAGTGTTATAACTGTATTATAACAGATATCGGTCGAATAATAGTTTATTATTATAGAAATAAATAAAAATTGTAAGAAGTTTTCCCATAAAATCTTACAAATGATCGATGATTTAAAATAATAACCAAAAAGTATTAGTAAATTAATTTAATAATAGAGAACACATGTTAAAATATCGCCTTGGGCAAAGATGAATCATACTTCGTGCTGTATAGACTTGATGACGGCTGATCAAAATGTTAAAAAAAGTAATCAGATAATTAAATAAATAATACTATAACAAAAACATAAATTGTGATTTATTTTAAAATAATTAACGTGTAGCAAAATTATTTTTAATAAAAGAAATAAAACGTTCAAACCGAGGAACACATTACATATATAATATAATCGTAACGTGTGTCTGTTCTTCAGCATACAATGTATCCTCTACCAGTATATCAGCCATTTTAGAAAATGTTAAGTTTAATATAAAATGTGTGTGTTCGGTTTTTAATAAAATTTTCTTTTCACGGCATACTAATGGGTTAGTAGCATTAAAAAGTTATAAAAATAGAAAAGATATAATTCAATTTCATATAAAATGTATCTATAACGTATAGTTGTTAAATTGATTTTTGGACAGTTGTTTGCGTGTACGTCAATCGCTTTCTCTGCAAAAATTTCACTTCCAAATTTAATCTTGTTTGGTTTTTCTGTACGAATAAAAATGATTGACGATAGATTAAAATGTAAGTATATTTGTCGTGCAATCGGGTCTTCATTAGAAGTGTTTCGTATATAGCATTAGAATAAAAAAAGGCATTTTTCGTGTACTCGAGCAACTGTCCTTATTAAGTATTGAAAGGCGTAGGGTCTGTGTAAAATAGTTTTAATTTGACGTATGCACTAGTTTTTTTTATGTCAAGTTAATTTTAATTATTCAAATAGAGAATTGATAACTCAATAATCCTACGTTTTTATCAGAATAATGATCTATCTGTCAAAACAAAGCTTAGTTTGGCTACATGTATTAATAGATCATAATTTTTTTTATAACATGGTGTATTTATTAAATTACTTAAAAAATAACTCGTGTTCGACCACATATATCGAATATTTGTACGGTTTCCCGACTTATATGTCGTTTTTCTGTTTTTATTTGACCGTATGATTAAAAATACTGACCAGAAGGTACCTGCACATTTTTTCTAAAAGTATGTTGCATGGCATTCTAATAATAATAGGTAACAATTTATGTTCTTCCAAACTTGCTAGTCCTGTTATTTGACATATATTAGGATTTCATAATTAATGTTCTTATGAAATGTTTATTAGATGTAGTTTTATGTATAATTTTTTCATAAAAGCTAAAATTACACAAAGTTATTTAAAGCAGTTAATTATGTTTAATACATGCTAAACAAATGTTATGTTTTATATTTTTATTTCTCCTTATACAGTGTACTATTTTTAAAATTATAATTTATTATTAATATTGCCTTGCAAAAGCTGAATCATTTATCTTTAAATGTTATAGAGCTATATTATTCATGAAGAATTTGTCCATTTGTTTTTGTTCTGCAAAGAAAAGTGTAAAAATGTGATTGATTATTTTTAAGCATGGCATTTATATGCAACAATACTTTTGCTTATCAATTACATATTTTTGTATCCTTTGTACATGTTTATATATTTATATATACCATAAAAGTATGTATGCAGATATACTAATATATTAAATAGTGAAAATATATTTTAAATTGTTGTTTTGGTCAGTGATGTGTTCTTACAAATTAGTGTTTTAAAATAATCTTTCCTAATATTAGTCATATTCTTATTTTCAGTTAGTTATTAAATATTTTTGTTTATATATGCATGTACACATAGAGATAAATATCTATATGTGTGTATGAATGTGTATGTCGACAAGTAATAATGCATATATATATATATTGGTATATGAGTGAAATGTAAATTTTTAGTTCTGTATAATATTAAATTTAAACATTTATTCAAAAACTTAAGAATTAAAATAGATATACTTGTTGACATTTTTAAACATACCGTTAATGTGCTCATATGTATTTAAATGAAAACTTCAGTTTTGAGACAAACAATTACGTTTTTATATCTTTTATTACTTTAAAATTTTCATATTTTGATAAAAATCAAAATAGAAATATTACCATAAAAATGTTTTTTTTTCTCGTCTTTATGTTGATAGAAACTTGTAACTACTTTTGCAAAACGTAGTTACAAGTAGTTTCAGTAGTTACTTTTTACAAAAAAAAGTTACAATAGTTTCTAGTAAATGTGCATCAAGGTACACTGAAATTAATATTTCTGTTCCACCATCATAGCTTTCATTTATTTTTAAGGTTTTTAACATGAAAAATATATTCGAAGATCAAGACATAAAAAGTTGAAGTGTCAATATAATATATGTAATATCCGCCTTTTTCATATAAACTAAAAGTAGTGTAATATATTACAAGCTTATGAAAACAATTATTTCATTTTTAACTTATATTTGTTTAGTTCTATTGTTACTTAAGTGCATTATGTGTAATATTTAATAATAATTATTAAACGAAATGAATAACGCCATAATTCTATGAAATAGATTTCATTCAAAAGTATCCTAATATGTAAATATTATTACAAATAAAGATATTGTTGTATTTTTTATCAGGAATTTATTTTTGTATTATATATAATTTATCGTGTTTATATATATATATATGTCGAATTATGAATTATTATTTGATACCATCAAGTTAATATTAAAGAAAACTATTTACACAAAACTTAATCTGTTGCATAATGTAAAACAATATAATTTTTAATTTGTTTTGTATTTATTGTATTAAAAATGAAGTTGAAGCAATGCAATGTATGTATATATACTATATACATTTTAATTATTTGTGTAATTTTATTATAATGCTAATCAACTTTTAAGAACAATAAAAGTATGTTTTCATATTAATTAGCAAATATGTTATTTAGTTTATGTAATTGAATTGATTTAAATTCATTGTAGTATAGGACATTTGTAGTGTAGTACAGTTTGTAGTATAGTACATTTAGGTTTTTAAAGTTTACAGATATTCATGTTTTTTTAATTTTTTATTGCACTTCGTCAACATCAGTAATATTATTTTTTGTTTTGGTCGAGATGTTCGATATAAAACATAAGATTTACTCACACCTCAAATGTGAAACTTATGTTTTGAAATAAATTTTTGTGTATATTTCTGAATTCTTTATATTTCTTACAAGTCATTTATGTATTAAATCTTGTAGTTCATGAATTAATTTAAGGAACATTATGAATTTATTAATATACTGTGGTTAGGTTTTGAAACGTGTTATTCTTGAAACATTTTTTTATTTATATTCTACTGAACTTTTCTGTAAATGTTATTGATTCATGTTTCTATTTTAAAAAATTGTTTCATGAAAAAACTATAATTATATAATTTACACAAATTTTTATATTTTATTTGTAAGTATGGGCTATTTGAATTTTTTTTATTATAATTGTAAGAGAAATACAAAATAAATGTTTATATATATATATATATATATATATATATATATATGCACTTTACTATTGTATTAGAATTAAATCAGTTTGTACTTAAAAACATAAAGTTGTATTAAAAAAAGTATACAGAAATTATATAGTGTGACTCGAGGGTTTGCCACTTCTTTTTTAGTAATTATTCGGATATAAAAGAAGTGATTTTTTTCTACTGATAATAATACTATAATTTGTTAAAAAATTAGCTTTTATACAATTTAATTAAAAACTAATAAAGAAATGTCTTTTTAAATTACCATTTTTCAAAAAGTAAAATCGTGAATTATTTCTAGGTGATGTGACAAAAAAGTGGTGCTAGTTGTGGTTCACTTAATACGGAGTAGTTCTCCGAAGGACCACAGCAAAAAGCGACAGAATACAGGTGATAAAATTACGGCAGCGACAGCGGATTCGAGTGTGGAAGGAGACGGAACGGCCGGTAGGCAAACGACAGTGAGGCACAGCATGTCCGGAGCAATGCGTACTACGCTGCAGACTGTGCCCGAGAGCATTCCCGCCGATCATGTGACGGGGGCTAAGATCAGAGCAATCACCGGTACAAAGGTACAGACGCATATATAATATTTTATTACGAATGATGTAACCAACACAATTCTTACTTATTACGATTTGTTATTAATGATGTTAATGAAATTTGTCAAATCGGAAATGTTTATTATAAATACAATTCTAGTTTTTCAATATTTCCGGCATGTTTTAATTTGAAAGAATTTGTATTATAGTGTATAATGTGTTAAATATTTAATATGTTGTTTCCTTAATTAAAAAATAATGTTTATTCTTTTTTTTTGCACAAAATATAAATAGGAATTTTATTTTTGATAAGATATCATTAATAATATTGCATTGGTTTAAATTAAATTAATTAATGATCTTGAAATATGTTTGATAGTAAAACTAGGAGTGAAAATAAATAAGGGGACACTGAGCATTTTTTAAGTATTTGCTTTTAATCTTATATAATTTTAAAAATTCATAAATTCTAACATGATTCTAGGTAATAGATTTTGATTTAAATTAAATACATGCAACTTTCTTTTAATAGAGTAATGTTGTAATTATAAAATTTATTTTAATATAGTTAGTTAATTGTTTTTCTGTGTTTATATTTGTTTATTTATATATAGTTTGATGGAAAAAAATAATAAACCGCATATTATTCGTTTGCAACATAGAAAAATATTCAGTGCAAATTAGATGAATAGTTTTTATTCAACTAGGATAATTTGGATAATTAATGTGGATTGGATAGTTAAGTTGTATAGTTTTCAAATCAGTTATTTAATACCTTCAAAAGAAAAAAAGATTTTTTTATATATTAAGAAAGTAAAAATCAAGTCATTTAAAATAATAAATAAAAAAAAACAAGATTGTAGTTCAGTTATAACAATGAAGCAAAAGTAATTGAGAATGTGAACATTTTTAATGAATATACTCATTTCTGATATATATGTATATATGTAGGTCTTCTAAGTCATCATACTAATTATCTATGATTAAGAATTAATTTGTCTAAATTATCAAAGAATGTCGAAGTGTCGTGTTTTTATTCATTTTTCTTTCACCGACAACTATGTGTTTTTACATAATAATATCAAATAGTTTCAATATTAAAACACATGGTTCTAAAAAAATTTCGGATTTGTTAGCCCTTTCAATATGACTTTGTTTTGATTAATTTCGGTAAATGGTAACTAATTGCATTAAGGGATAGTTAAAATTGGCCAAAATTATTGTTCGAGAATTTTCCGACATCTTGGATAAAATATATAGTCGTGGGGAGTTTTGTCCCATCAGTATTTTATAGCGGGTTCACTATATAAAAAGTACGTCCTCGACAGGATTTTTTAAAAATCGGTAGGACATATGTATCCCGTTAGTAACGAAAGGGTTAATATGTGTTTAAAAATCAATTAATTATTTCAATGAATCCTATTAATGATACTGATGATAATTAATAAAGCACATATATTAAAAACTATAATATATACATTGTTTTATCAGTAATTTGCGATTATAATGTATTCATTTATTGTTCTTATTTTGATTTTAATAATTATTTTTAAATTGTAATTGGTACTGTTTTAACCACACCAACAAAATAATTGTATGAAAATATATTTCATGTACACGTATATACAAAGATTGCATGTTAACTTCTATATTGATACAAAGTGAATTTTTTATTCAGTTGCATTTTTTACGGTACGAAATAATTATATTAGTTAATATTGTGTATTCAGTGATAATGTGTATTTTACAAAGGTTAAAATGGCAAAATTAACAAAAATACATGTATAGAAATATTCAAATAACCAGATAGTTTTCAACAAATGTTCTAAGGATTTTATGTGATTGTATAAAATAGATTTTGAATGTTTATGTTAAAATTAATTCACCGTGCTATTATTATTTAGAATCTATTCATGATATATAAAAATAATACGCTGTTCTAAAAACACACGAAAACTATTTTTAGAGAAACAAACTCCAGTGAATAATTATTTTTTATATTTGAACACAACATAACGTGATGTCCTAACAGCCCTTTGTGAGATAATATTTATCGTTTTATATGCTTATTGCTTGTGTTCAAGGTATTTTTGAAATACTACAACATTGATGATATTTTTCTATTATTTTTTTTTTTTGAATAAAAAAATATTCATCTAATTTCATATATATATATATATATATATATATATATATATATATATCTGTGCGGGCGTGTGTGTAAATCCACATAGTTATAAGAATAGAAAACTTGTAATAAAAGCCAGTTAAAAAAAAATTAAAAAAACTCAATATTAAAATATAAAAGTATTTATAAACGTTGAATATGTATTTTTTTTTATATTTTGTCAGGATTTTATTAAAATTATTCTGAAATAAAAGGATATAAAGTAGAATTCTTTGAAAATCGATAATATCTCCAAAATATAATGTCAGGAACTTTATATAAGAGAAATGACGCATCCTCTGGGGTATTATATATCAGTCATAGTCATTTAGAAAATTTTCAAGTTCGAATCGATCAGTATGTTAGTCATCATTTTTTTCCAAATCAATATATATATATATATATATATATATATATATATATATATATAAATAAATATGGTTGTATGTATATTATTTTTTTTAATTTAAATACATATTTCATAGTATTGTATAATTCTTTGGAAAATTATTAGGATTTTTAGTATAATCGTAAGAGTTGTGTTGGTTATTATTATTATATAAAAACGTGACATAATGATGGATTTTTTGATTGATTATGTTTAATGGATGTTTTCAAAAATTAATAAAATATTTTTTAAAATGTATGTTTGATTATTACAGTTTTTACATAACTTATGAATTCCAGCTATATGCTGTGATTTCTAATTCAGATTAAAAACATATATTCAGTGTAGAATAATAGAATAAAATCAAATAAATGAAGAAAAATATTTAATATTTCTTCACTTTAGACTTAATAAGTTGGTGTATATATACAATTAGTTAAATTAATTTGTTATAAGGTAATAAATTTATTCATCAGATGTCACGTGAATACTGTTACGTTTCTTTAAATGGATTTGTGTACTATATGTTTTTAATTCGTATAAAATGGATGTGTTAATACAGGATTTCTGTTGCTTTCTTTGTTCATTTCGATTATCATATATTCACAAATTGTTAAATTTACATCGATTTTCGGCATTATATAGATGATAGTTCTCATATGTGTGTCGTTTATATATAATTACTTTTTAATTGACGTGTGTTTTTTAATAATATATTAAACTGGTGATGGGGAAATTGTTAACATTTTGTTAACAAATGATTTTTATAATATTAATTTTTTTAATCGTGATTATATATATATATATATATATATATATATATATATATATATATATATATATATATATATATATATACACATTTGTTCAATAAAAAAATACGAAAACTTATCAGAATAAAAGTTTTTTAATTAAATATTTACCGTCTTATAACTCCAATTTACTATTTTTTTTTTCAAAAAAGTAAATATCTTGTATTATTAATCCTACAAAAATATCTAATATTCTATTTTATATAGATGTTACCTGGGAACATTTTTATAAATGTCGAAATATAAACTTTTATGAATTCTCCATAGTATTCTTCGAAGATATTTCATATTTCGTTTAATTTTGGAGTTCGTGCTCATTTCACGATAAAAATAACAAAAAATATTTCAGTATCAGTTTGATATTAAGTAATATAATATAAATAATATTGAAATTTAATAATATGAAAATATAAATAATGGTGATTGAATATTGATGTCTCCTATAAAAATCACTGTGGTGAATACTTGAAACAAGTATTTGAATTGTTTATTTTGTTTGTGTTGACATTCTTAGTTGTTGTTATATCCTCAATTATACTTTGAATTTTCTTCAAGACCGTTAGGTATAAAGCATTGATGTTTTAAGTTTCAAATTGATATTGAGTAGATAAAATAATGTTCATGTTATTTCTCCAAGATTCCTTTTGTAGAAAATCACTAATTCTCAAATATATATAAAAAAAATATATATGTGTATGTATGTATGTATGTATATATATATATATATACACACATACATACACACACACATACACACACACATATACACACACATACATACATATACCCTATTTTTGTAAAAGAACGTAAATATTATAGTTAATTTTTGAAATATTGTAGTTCGTTTTCATTCATTTTATTAAAAGATACATGTTTTAAAATACCTATAATATTTATATTTTTTTACTTCTCAATTCAGCGTTTGAAATAATATAATCTTATTTAATTTGTATGAAAAACATTAAAAAAGTATGAAACAATTTCAATTAAAAGGTACTTCTGAATTTTTAATCAATGAAGTATATTTGAAATCAAAAAACATTTTAACCGAGAGGAAATGCAGAAAATTAAAATGCAATAATGGATCAATTGAAGAAATATAATTTTTATATATTTCACATTATACCTATTGAAGTATGAGAAGCAAAAAAGACAAAATTTATTAACTGTCTGAAAATAAAAAAAATACTGAAAGCCTTTTACAAATTTCTTATTAGTATCACTAATATCTCAATTGTTCAGGCCTAATAAGTATAAATGATTAATTACCTTATAAATAAACATTAAAAAGCAAATATATAAAATAAATTGCTCTTGCTGCTGTTATTTAAAATAAATTTCGAATGTTTTATGAATATAAGAAATGCTTTTTTATGTTATTGATTTTTAAAATAATGTTATTAAGAGTTGCATTACAATTAAATATTTACGTTCTAAAGAGAATTGGTGTTTGTTAGTTCTTTCCTTCTATATATATTCAGCAGCAGCAGCAGAGCAACCTCTGTTAATCCATTGCTGGATAAAGGGCACTTCCATGATTTTCAATTTTTTAGGAATGAATGCTTCTTTTTTCAACCGATTTCCAATAGAAAATTTAATTTCCTTATCCCTCACGCACATCCACCTGCTCATTAGTGTCTTTCTTGGTCTATATATATATATATATATATATATATATATATATATATATATATATATATATATATATATTGAGAAAAATAATTTATTATGCTGATTTCAATGAACTCGTTATGAAATGTTACAAAGTTCTAGGACAATGTGTTAAGAAAACTCTCAATAAAATAGTTTCAGTAGTATGAATGTTAAAAATAAATTAAATAAAGTATTCCGATGACGATGACCAATTACCGGTTTACCTTTATATTGAATGAATCGTGTCAGTACTTAATAAAACTTATTTTTTTCTAAGCAAATATTTGAATTACAGTGATAGATTGGAAAATTATTCACTTTTGTTGAAACCGATACGTATAAAATTAAACCTATTAAATATATATATATATATATATATACACATACATATATTGAATAAATTGAAGACGAGTGATAGGTAAATAAAGAATTTATAATATGAATATAAATGTCTATATACTATAAAAAAGAGGTTTAGTTCTGATTTAAGAGTAAACAGTGCATTGTACGGTTGAAGTTAGGTTTTGCTTTTTATATTGATTAAAGTGCCATTTTTGAATATTTATTTTATTATAATAAATATTAATACAATCAAAACTGGACTAAATAAATATATTTATATTCATATACATATATATGAATGAGTATATACGTATGGTAAATAAACGTTATTTACATTTTGCGTGAGCTAATTTTCTTTTTGAATGTTAAAGAAATTATGAAAAAGGTTCGATGATCTTAATAATAACATGTGTGTACATATATATATATATGTATATTTAACTACCTATTTAAAAGTAACCACTTAAAGAATCAGTGAATTTATGATTTTCTGATTCTCTTCTATATCTGTATGCACTAAGTAAAAAAAAATCTCCTCAAATTATGAATGAAGTTTCTAGTTTTCTCTATGAACGTTTTCACACTGGCTGTATAATATGATATTTAGTGTCATTAAATCAATAATAAATTCACAAGCACGTATGTGTATGTATAAATGTGTGTCAAAAATATGTTTTCTGATTATCATTTTTTTGTATTCTTTATGTACAAAATACGTACACAACATGTATGTACAAACACGTCGATATATTTTATGTCTTTGGCATTGTACTGCAGTTAATTGTGTGCTGTCTGTTGTTTATTTACTATTCAGTTCGCTTGTTGAAAACCACACCGGCTGAATTTTTTGTGGTATTCTCGATATAACCACAAAAAAACTAGAAAGTTATCTTTATTTCAATACAACTTTATATACTATAAATGATTCATCGTTGCGTACAGAATGTCTTATGTTCACTTTAAATATTTGTTACATACAAAAATTATATATATATATATATATTATATATATACATACATACATACATACATACATACATACATATATTATATTATATATATTTTATAATAAAAATATTCCATCGGCAAGACTGATTAGTCATGAAAAATTTTTTTGTTCTCGGCGAGTGTAGCGAGTAAGGGGTGGAGCCCCCTGGTATGTATGTATATATATATATATATATATATATATATATATATATATATATATATATATAAAATTGCATTTGTTTGTAATAGTTACTTAGATTTTTTTAAAGATTATTGGTTCAAACTGCAGTGCAGTAACTTATAGTCGAGCGTATTCATATGAATATTAATACAAAAATACACACTCATATTCGTCTCTCTATCTCTTTATATATATATATATATATATATATATATATATATATATATATATATATATATATATATATCGACACACATACACATAAATATTAAGTCTACAAATTAATTCGGTGTCCTTTTTTTGTAAAAAATGAATATTTACAGAAAAATAGAATACATTTCAATCCTCAAAATAGCCCCCATTATTTTGTATAATTTTCTCTATCTGACGAATCCCTTGTCGAAAAAAAGATGGCGACTTTGAGTCGATGCGAGTTGTAACGCATTTTCGGACCTCTTCTACTCTTTTAGCATTTTTTGCATGTTTTATGTTTCATAATACTTTCTGTCCCCCAAATCCAAACAAATCATTCCCGCGGCTTCGGAACCATTTATTCCAACTGAAATTCGAAAAGTATGCATTACATAATATGTTGCTTTTCGGATGTCATCGTGCTTACTGTTGTTTTGTGAAGTTATGCCAACTGCGTGGCCAAGATATATATAATGTTTTAAGATATTAGGGATGACATTTCAATATCCTAAAACTACGAGAAAGTATTTTAATTGAAAACAATTATGATTAATTCAGTTTAAAGGCACAGAATTAATTTTTACACACACACACACACACACCCATATATATATATATATATATATATATATATATATATATATATATATATATATATGCCCCAAAGTGTTTTGTAGCTTATCACAAGTTGAAATGTATTAATTATTATGTTTAATGATTTATAATTGGTTATTTTAAATTATTAATGGGCTTTTTTATTAATTAATAATTGATTATTTAAATGATTAGTGCGGTTTTTGGTCATTTTAAAATAAATTTACCAAATATTTGTTCTTATATATTTTTATAAAATAAGTCAGTTGTTTTTAAAAAGTGTAATTAATACTTTCGCCATGTTATTGAAAAGTATTTTTATTCAGTAGCAAAAAAATAAGTCTAAATGAATTACCATTTTTTAATTAATTAAATAATGAAAAAAAAATTAGAGCGGTGTAGATGACTGCATTTACTTTACTTTTTTAACTAGTACAACCGTTGTCGCAACTACAAATTTAAAAGTATGTGTTGACATTTTTAACCAATGTTCCATTTTAATAGTAATTGAAAGTACCGTTTAGATCAATATACAATTCTTAAATAATTTGTACCTACTTGTATTTCATTAACAGTTAATATAAAGTCAAATTTATACAATGTTACTTTTCCTATTATAGTATGAATAGTGAAATAAATAGATAACAGTACAGTAATATATATATATATATATATATATATATATATATATATATATATATATATATATATATATCCTGAATCAATTATATAATACATAATCGTATTTCTGTGTACAGAGCATCTTACAAGTATTATAATAAAATATTAATATTAAATTATAGCCAAAAACACAACTTTTTATCTTTTATTTATTTTCTTTTTAAGGAAAATATTTATTGAATGATACGGGTAGCTAATATTTATAAAAAAAAATATTCAATCGTTTTATAAAAATCACTTAACCCCCATAGTACCTTAGAGCCGATATATCAGCACTCAATTTTCCCCGAGAAATACCTTGAGCCGATATATTGGTTATTTATTTTTAATACAATTTTAACCTGTGTAATAACAACTGTTTTAATTTCCGTTTTTCATGGAAAATATGATTTTTCTTTCTTTTATGTAAAACTACATACATTTTACAATAAAATACAAAACAAGCATGAAGTTATTTTTTTGTAAGAAAAATATGTTAACTTTAATAAATGGCTTCAAAATGCATATTTCCCAAGGTATTTTTGGGCGGTACATAAAAAACTTGTAAGGTAGTAAAAGGGTTAATTATGTTTTTAAAAACAATACTTGTATATGTTCTGAAATAAATGTCATGCAGAGAATTAGAAACATATCCCCTCCCCTCTCTCTCTCTCTCTCTCTCTCTCTCTCTATATATATATATATATATATATATATATATATATATATATATAACAAAAAATCAAAACCAAACATGAGACAAAATACACCTTGCAAAAGTATTCACATGATTAATTAAACTATGTATATATAGAAGTAATTCTACGAAATTAGGTTCTGTGAGATTTATTTTGAATTCTGTTGAATTTTTCGACCACTCCTCTCATTATAGTAGTTTTTAGTTACTTTTCGGTCCTACTGGATTTTTTAAACTCCTTTTCTATTTTATTGTAAAGAAGATGAAGATAGAGTGATTATGTGAGTCATAAGCGATCTGATAATGAACTGTATAGGTTATATATTTTGAATTAACGGCAGGCTGAGAATAGAAATTGTAACCCTACCCCAAATAAATAGTATGTTTTCCCTTCAGCTAGGTAAATAAGCTTGTTGTTCCATTATGCTCTTAATAATAAATAAATTAACTACTCTTTTTTCCGTACAATCTTGTACCTCCATCTCATTGCTATTTCATCTCCAACATATTTTTAGCTATAGATCTTCATCTGTTATTAATTGTAAACAATATTATTAAGCATCTTATGTCGATATTTTACCAGTATTGTGAATTCTGTTTTATTTATTAAACCTATATAACATGGATTGGTGAGTTGATTTCATTCTTCTTATATTTTTTTACAATCCTCGACAATGACTTCTTGTATTTGAATATTTCAAGATAATTTATCGTTCACAAAATCTTTTACTTTTTTTTAATCGTACACGATGCATTACTGTTAGACATTTTTAAAAATGTCAAATAATTAATTGGGCATATAATTTTACACCTTAATTGCTTACCGGATAAAAAAATTAATCATATCTGGATGAATTTTGAATCATCGAAAGTAACACGAACTTCAGTTTATATATGTTTGTTTGAATTCTTGTAAATACTGTGTTGAAATTAATTTTAATTTTTTTAGTTTCGTTTTTTTAAATGGTTCTAAAATGAAAATTTTTTTTTTTGATTGTAAATATTTACGAAACATACATGAAGTAAATACAAAGAGCATTTATATTTTTATATTTAATACTCCTCAGTAACGATTTATAAGATATTCATTTTTATTTTTATAACCGTACAAATACTTTTATGACAACTATATGTATGTATATATATAAGTGTATATAACCTTGATTAAATTTAAAAAAGAATTTATAATTCTTTTCTTAAAATGCTTTTGGATACTAAGAAATACTTTTTTTTTCATATGGAAAGTCAACAATTAGTCATAAATTTTTGGAAACAGTTATTTGATTTATTAAAGAGTACATTTATTTTGAAACGTTAACTATTAATGTACAAAATATTAATATTTACTCATTTCAATCATCTATGTAAATTAGTATTTTTTTAAAAGAGGACAATGATTCAGACATCAGTTAACGTAGTAAATTGTAAATTACCTATTAATTGACATATATCTATATGAGGTCACTTTTTAAAAAGAAATATATTTTTCACGAGTTAAGTTTACTAGCGTATTCTTAATAATGCACACATATACATACACACATATACACACATCCATATATATAAATACAAATATATATATATATATATATATATATATATATATATATATATATATGCACATGTGCGTATGTGTAAACATTTCTTAATGTCAAAACAACTAGTCATTAAACTACTCGCCTACGTTTTTTTGAATAAACATAAACGTTTCTATTTGTTGCACTACGATATTAACGATGTCAGAAGCTTAAATATAATCTGTACAAAATCCGAATTTCAGTCAAAATATTGCCTTTATTAATGAGATTTTAGATAACATTTATAAACCGCCTTTCAGATATTAAATTTGGTGTATATAATTACGTTTTTTTTTTTATGTATCTCTAATTATTAATATTATTATTATTATAAGAATAATAGGATATCACATAGTTGTTTTTAGTTTTTTAACTCATACAAAATATATATTAATCTCGTTAAAATAGAATACAGTTTTAAAGAAATATATTTTTATTTATTTTATATTCTGAATTACTTTTTTTGAAATGGTAGTTTTAGAAAATATTATTCAATAACATATATGTTCTTCAAATATCTTATTATTTAATATCCAACGATTGTGCCGAAAAATGAAAATTTAGAGATGTGTAAAAACATTGACTTTGAATAGGTAAATAAATTAGATTTATATTAAAATATTGTTCAACTAGTTTTTTTATTATATCAATTTTCTATACATTTTGTAGTCTTTCGAGATGATTTTTTTGTTGTAGTTTTGTATAGCTGATGTCAATTACATCTAAGAAAAATAACATAAACTTATTAAAATTTTTTGTTCTTTTTAAAAGATATTTTTAAATTTGAAGCTTTTCACAGTATAAATAGAAAATATAAAAAAGTTCATAGCGATTACCTAAATTAAATATCTTGACATGCGAGTACTGAGAATGATATACTGATTAGCATTGACAGTACGTTTGGTTGCCGACTGCAGTCCAACTTCATTAAAACAAAATTGTGTTTAATGCTCAATAGGCTTAGATTTTAATAGCGTTCTAAAGTGACATAAATTAAAAAATATATAAATTGTTTACTAATTGTTCCAATGATTTAAATTATGCAGTAATAGAAGTAAACATTTTTATATCTTTTTTTCTGATCTTTTTTTGTATTTCCATAATTAACTATTTCCCAACATTGCATTCTTTTTGCACAGAAAATTAGTTAAAGTACTTTTTTTATTATTATTTGATGTCTTCAATCTACAATGCAAAATAAGAGAAAGTTACAGCAAATCCAAATTACTAGACAGTACATAGACCGATTAACCAACATGCCATGACCAACGAACTGAAATCCGCTATAATGACATTGTTCGTTTTTAATTAAGAATTTGCCAGTGAAAATATTTAATAAGTTTTGATATTGTCAGAAGCATAGAATTACTTAAGCAAAAAGATAATAGATTTGAGTTTTTATTTCAGTTAAAATTCGATAAAAATTGACAATAATTTCATATTTATTTACATGCTATTCCTTTTGTTGGCTGCTATATGGAAATGTATTATGTATTTAAATGATTTCGTCTCCATTTAAAGTAATGTTTTTATAAGTTTTCAATATTTATTTTTCAGAAATATTTTTAAATGTATCAGGAAATTACTTACACTTTTTAGTATATATATATATTTATAATTCATATTGATTTTATTTGGGTAATTATTGATTATTGTAAAATACAATATATATTTACGCTATATGAAACATTGTCAATTTTTAAAATATAAAAAAAATAATATTTACATAAAGTATAAAAGTATATAGTAAAGATATTGTTTGTATCTCTGCTTAAATAAAAATAGATATAATAGTAGACACCGATGTCTAAAATGGGACTCTGTTAAGTAAAATAAGAATTACTACTTAATAAATTTAGATAATTAGACAATTTCCATTGCGAGAGGAAAATAAAAGAACTGTATCTCTTTAATACAATATTATAGCAAATACATAATATCTATGAGAAGAAATAAGACAAAAACAAAAAAATATTTGTAATACCTACATAAAATATATGACAGACATTATTAAAAAATATTGCAATTAAAAGAAAATTTATCAGTAATATGTTTATCAGCACTTTAAAAGTTCACAGTTTTAAAGTAATATTTTACAAATATTTAATTCGTTATTGCTAATTGGATGACGAATTGTTAATTTGTATGTATCGTCTGAAGTAGATGTTTATAAGAAATACTTTATTATATTAAGAAAACAAATTTTAATGAATATCATTCAATTATCTTGATGACTTAAATTGCGTAACAAATATATCATTATCAATAATTGATGCTCGATTTTATGAAAACACTTTATATTCGATAAAAAATATTAGTTTTATGTAAAAAAATGTGTCGTTTCAAGTGTGTTTCTCTGAAAACAGTTTTCTTTTTTAATATTTGTTCTATAAATGTATTTAAAATTCAATTAAATTACCTTATTGCACACGATCGACACCGGTCATCATTAGACGAATGCTTCTTATTTGTTTCAATAAATTGAAGCAATTTTTTATACGTTTTGTATTATTATTTCTTAACTTTTTCCTTTTGCTTGTTACCATCATCCTCTTGTTTAGTTTTCTACCTATTCAGAAAATAAAAGAATTAATAGAAAACTTATTCATTTAGTGCGATTCTTCCAGCGCTTGACTGCGTCTGAAAAGTATATTATTTAATGTAACTTTAGTGATGACAGTAAAAAAGATAATTATGAAAAGTTGCATTTATAGAGCCGTTTTGAAAGTTTTTATATAAATCCAAATATCATCAATTTCAATATTGAAAATTATGATTTATTTTTACCTTTTATGTAATTACGGCTTTTTTTTGTAATTTTGTGTTATATGAAAAAGCAATGCTTAGCGAACTGTTAAAAATGAGCATCCATAATAAACCCTTTTGTTAGAGAATATACCTATAGTTAATCCATTTTTGAAATCTGGTGTGCATTCTATAAAAAAATTATACGTTTTTAGTTGTTTTGCAAATTCACGCAATATTTTTAATAAACTAATCATTTTTAGATATTAGTGCTCGAATCTTTATCATTCCATTTTGATGCTCTTTAAACAACGTCGTACAAGCGTCGAAAATAATTATTAAAATTGTGTTTGTATTTCTTTAATTGGTTTGGTAATTTATTTATATTCGGATTATTCATTCGAAACCTTGTTCATTAATGGTTAGTGTAAAAGCTATAAGACTGTATTACAAATAGTTCTGATCAGATTATGTGTTTTTTTTTTAATACATGTATAAATATGCATTTACATAAAATAATCCTGTATATGTAATCTGATCGTCTTTAATAGATAAATTTTATATTTCTAAAACAGTAGTGATCATATGTTAAGTGAATCTATATGAATGTGCCTTTAAACCGCATAAATGTTTTATTAGGTTTCTCTTCTATTTCCACAAAATCAAGTCTCGTCGAGTGCGCTCACGCATCATAGTAACACTAATGTACATATATGTTTTCGTATAAAGAAATAAATATATTATAATGATGAATATAAAGTGTAAAGTTAAGTTTTAGTTCAAATTGTACCTTTGATAATTTAGTAACAATATTTATTTTATATTTAAAACTAACTTTATACATACTCATAACTACTAAAAAATATCACAGAGTAACAAACTACGGCACTTCAAACCGCATTACAGTGTTTGTGTTTATTTTTTTCAGTACTTATATATATATACACACACACACACATATATATATATATACATATATATATATACACATATATATATATATATATATATATATATATATGTGTGTGTATATATATATATATATATACATGTATATATATTTATATATATATGTATATATACATATACATATATATATATATATATATATATATATAACATATATATATATAACATATATATATATATATATATGGCTGTGTGTATACTTATTTATGCATGAAAAAAGGAAATTAAAAGTGAATAATATTTTACTTTCCACAAAGCCATTGTAAAACCAGTCATGTTAAATGTAAATTCATTCCTCTGAAAATTTTCTATTCGTTATTTTTTTATAAATATTGTTAAATTTCTTTTTAGAAAATTTACATCTTTAGAAATATTGTTTGATAACTATAAGACAATCTTGAGGGTTTATCTTTTTAAAATTTTAATTTGTTATACATTTAAATTATAAGTAATGCTTGGACTTTCATTTGGTCTTCTTCAGTTTTATTTATTAGTTTGTAGCAAGTTCTCAAATGATTGGATGTTTGTATTAAATCCATGCAGTCGTATGTTGCTCTCGTAAGGGTATCATTTTGGTTAAAATTATTTTTCAGCGAACAACACTGTGCTTACGTATAATCAAAGGTCGACTTGTGGAACCAATAAATTTTATTTTATTATAACCAGAGGGCTCTACTCCATACTCGCTACGCTCGCCGACTACGGGAGGGGCTCCGCCCCGCTCGCTTATCGGCCTTACTTATGATCGGGGATGGAAATGGTTAACGTGTTACTTGTAGAGTGTAGCGGGAGAGAGGCGTTCTGAGGAGGTGGTTTACACGAAATAAAATTTTATGGAAATTTTACGTTGGAATTATTTTTTACATATAAAAGGAAAAAAACTGGTACAATTATAAAAGACACATTTTTTTATTATATTTTATAATTTTTGATGATACTGTATTTCAAAACAGTCTCCTATATGTAAACATGATTTTCGATAAGTATCACAAAAATAGCTCGATTCTCGCCTTCTTTCAATTTTGCGATTGCATAACATTGTGTCTTCTCTGTCACAAGTAGATGATTTTCCGAAAAATGCAGTAGACCCGTTACTATAATCGCCAACTAATTAGTCTAATTTTCTCATAAAATTTGAGTGATAAATAGAAGTTCGTGATCGTGTGCGTTTAGTGTTGTGAATTTTTTTTTTATGACGACAAACATACACTTTTTTCGTTCATATTCAGTCCATATCGCTACTGTTTCTCAAGCCACTATTCGAGAGTGTTGCTTCCAAGAACATGATCACCCACCCTATAGTTCAGACATGGCCTCTAGCGATTATTACCTTTTTGGTAATTTGAAAAAAAGATTTACGTGAACAGCGTTTTAATGTTGACAAAGAGCTGAAAATAGCGGTAACTGACTACTTTAACACGAAAACGAAAGATTATTTTTATAAGGGTATAGAATTGCTAATTAAGCTATGTAAAAATGTATTGAAGTTAAAGGGGATTATATAGAAAAATAGTAAAATTTTATTTACTTTTTGACATTCCTTCCTTTCCAGGCCGAGAATATTTTGCGCTACTTTCGTGTATGTATATATATATATATATATATATATATATATATATATATATATATATATATATATATATATAAGCATATATTTATTTATTTATTTATTCGTATACACACATTCATATACACACACATACACGTTGATATTATTATACTGGAAAGTTTTAGGTATTTCTTAGGAAAAAGTGTATGTACAAATTATCTCGTTGTTTATACGAACAATTCACATGTTTCTACAGTGAATTAAAAATTATCATTTCTTATCATTAAATAAATATTCACATTTTAAGTATTATATATTTAATATGTACATTTCTATTTAATATAATTTTTTCTAAGATCTTTTTTATGTTTTAATCGATATAAATATTAAAAGATAAGTTTGTTTGTAAGTGTACCCTCCATACTTTTAAAGTGCAGTATTTATTCTAGGGCATATATTTACAGAGAATGGCTAATTGAATTAATTCTTTTTTCTTTGTGTTAAAATATATAATTTTTTATTCTAATAATTCGATCGATTCAATTTTTTGTTAAAAATTAAATATCTGTTTTTTTATCGTATTTGATTAAATAGTATTTTTTAAGTAATTGTATATTTAATTTAATCTAATTACAATTAGTTTATATTTTGTTTTAATTCGTTAATCAAGTATTATTTTTTATTTCTTGTCATCGTAAAAGTATGTTTTAAATGTTACAAAAGAAAGAAAATATTAATGAAAACAAATTCGTTTTTAAGTATCTGTATTTTCATATTTCAAGTACTACTATTTTTTATTTCTACAGTTAGTTTTATCATAATCTTAGATCTTTTATAGATAGCTCATGTTTCTTATACTTTTTGTGTTTAGATCGTGTCACAGAGTTATTGTAATAATTTTAAAATAAAACTATTTCCAAGAGTGTTTCCTCTTTATTTAATATCATTTATCATTTCGCAAATTTTTTTATCATTTCGCAAGTAAATAAATGTTCTGCCAAATTTGATCTTAATATGTTAGATACCGTTTTATATTGTTACGATATAAGTACAGAATACAATTATTCATATTTTACGCTTTAATAGATGACCAAAAAAATATTTTACTTGTCATTTATTGATAAACTGTTTGTTACCAAGAATTTTGTAGTATTTTTTATGTGTGTGTGTGTGTATATATATATATATATATATATATATATATATATATATATATATGTCTGTATGAATGAATGTATGTGTATATATATATACATACACACGTGTATACATATATGTATATACACACACACACATCCCTATAAACATACTATACACACACTCTTGTGCTATGTAAGTTTATGCACGTGTTCGTAAATATATGTATAAAGAATAAAACGGTCCGGGAGACATTGATCCTAATTTGCTGTTACTCTGCATTGAAAGACATGTTTTAAATATTATAAGTATTTACGATGTACTTTGCTACATTGTAAATAAAGAAATACCTCGATTCCATAGCTTCAATTTTTGAATTTGTTATTGACGTTGCAGTAAAATTTGTTCCTGTGAATACGCATCTTTTTATTCATTTTACATCGTTGTATTTCTAAATTTCGGTACAATTTTTCAAAAAATCATTTTTTGTGTAAAAACCCACACATTTTTTTTTTCATTTTTAATAGTACTTTTTAGTGTGAACAAAATTAAACGCTCGAATTAAATATAAATTCAGAAAATTATATTAAATCACATATGCACATTAATGCACATATTTTTTAATGAATTTGTTGACTTTAATTAGTACCAGCTGCGTATTTGCTGGAAACATCCTTTATTGAAAACTATATTAAGGAAATAAGAATATTAAAGAACGTATACATTTTTTTCTCGGCTTATTCGATTTAAATTAACTTTTTGAATGTATCTTGTGATAAAAATTATGATTACTGTATTTTTAATTATTTATATTTTCATTTAGGTTACTCACTTAATATTTTATTACCATCAGTTTCGGAACTTGATCCATTTTTAATATAAAGTATTATTTGACCGCTTTAGTCATAGAAAACAATATTTATAGAAAAATGTTATCGAAATGGATACTTATTTATAAAACAACATATAAGAGCGGATTCTGAGGTACAGTAAGTTTCAAATACGATTTAAATAAATTGTGAAAACTTACATATTAATAATTTCTTGAGGATATGAGCCACTGTTATTTATAATTGATAACAAGTGTGATGGAATTTTACTTGTATTCTTCTAACTATAGAATTGATACTTATTTAAAAAAATTTGAAACTGATATAGCAGAATTTTCTGAAATGTAGTTAGTCTTTACTTCCATATTGTAAATTATTTTCTATTTACTAATTAAATATAGAGATTTTGGCATTTCCTTCTCATTACCATTTCGGCTTCTTACAACATTGTGTTAAATGTGCATTTATTCTTTATGTATTTTAAGTTATAGAAAGACACCCACCGTTAAGTCGAAGAATATTTGTGAAATAAAAAGAATAAAATATGAGAACTGATGAATTCAGTCATTTGGAACTGCTCCGTATTGTGGATTAATTATTGCAGTATATAAACACATTAAGTTTTGAGTATATAATGTTTGTCTGCCTGTATTTCATTTAATTAATCGATACAAATAAATTTATAATGTCCTGATGAATTACGATCGCTTACCAACTAGAAAATACTAAACTTTTATATATTATATATTTTTAGTTTAAATTTCAACTCTAAAAGTGGATCAATGTTATGTATGTTATGTTATGTTCATTTAATATTATATATATATATATATATATATATATATATATATATATATATATATATATATATATATATATATAAGTAATGTAGAAAGAGTGTCTATATGATTAAAATTATATTTCTGATAATAAATATGAATCAGAATATCGATATAATTTTAATAAAAATAATCAATTCAAATACATGAAATATTCAACATTCTATCAGGTCTTGCATAGAGTGACTAAAAAAAGTAAAGATGAAAATAAACACGTTTGCTGCTTTCGTCTCACGCAGATATTGTTATCATTCGGAATGGCGGCTTATGAGCTCTTCGCAAACAAGGTATTAAATAAGTGTACATATATTTATATATATATATATATATATATATATATATATATATATATATATATATATATATCTTAAATAGAAGAGTATTCGTACATGGCTTCGTAAGCCTCATAGTTCTAACAATATTATCAGTTGGTTACACAAAAATAGATACATACCATGCACGGTACGTATGATGCACTGTAAATTGTAGGGCTGTGAGAAAATATCTTTTAGGCTAGAGTAGAATTTTTTTCCAGTAGTCAAATTCTATTTTTAACTTTGTATTTTTTTTCTTTTCAAATGCGTTTACAACATTTTTGAGTATTAGTAACTCAGATGTATTTTTGTGCTCTTTTAAACTGTTGTATTAATAGTAAATTTCGTTTGAACCCTCCGAGGTAGTAATTTAGCTTGGAATGTGTTACATTCTTTTATATATTTGTGTATATGTATGTGTAAATTCATTTGTGCAGTAGTATATACATGGAAATAATAAATCCCTGAATAAAATTTATTTAAGCTGTTTATTTCGGTTTTTACACACATAATCATACATATATACATACATATATATATATATATATATATATATATATATATATATATATATATATATATATATATATATATATATATATATACATGAAAAAAACATAATAAACTAATCATAAATATGTTATTATTAGGTTGTACAAATTAATTTGATGCCTTTTTTCATAGAAAATGAATGTTAAAGGAAAATGGAATATATTTCAATTCTCAAAATATCTTCCATTATTTTATATAACTTTGATCCCTCTGTCGGATAACTGTAGATTCCTTTGTCGATGAAAGATGGCGGCTTTGAGTCATTGAGTTGTGTATTTTCAGGCCTCTTCCACTGTTTTAGTATTTTTTATATGTTTTATGCGTCACAACACCTTCCCCCAGAGCCGAACAAATCATTCTCATGGCTTCGACAGCATCTTTTCAATTGCAATGCAAAAAAGTACGTAATGTCTAATATGAGACTTTTCGGTCTTCATCGCTTTCACTACTGTTTTATGAGGTTATGCCAACTGCTTGGCCAAGATATATAGTGGTTTTTTAATGTTAAGGTTGGTATTTAAAAATCCTCAAACGTCGAGAAAACATTTTAATTCTGAACAGTTATGATTGATTCAATTTAAATGCACATAATTATTTTTTACATCTAATAATTGTAGTACAAATAAAATATTCCACCATCCATTAAAAATCGCATTGTATCAAATAGATAATAAAAAAAACCCTTCTAAATGAACCTATTAAACAGGAATCAGTGAAAAAGTAGTAACTTTTCGAGAAAAATAAGTATTTAATCCTGTTTAAGAACAAATTCATTTATTTTATAATCCTTAAGTGAGAATACAGTATGTGAAAAGATGTGTTCCTGTATATATTTTCATTATATTTATAAGTGTTAACAAGTGTGTCAATTTTATCAGGCGATATATTATTAAGGTTAAATGCAACATCAACAACAATGTAGCAAGTATTATTTTATTCTCGTTTTTTTTTTTAGTTCTATACTGTTAAACATGCCAATCTTATTTATCAGTTCTTCTTATATATTTGTTATTTTCATTGGAGAATATTTATTGAAGAATTGTTATTTTTATTATATCTTCTAATGAGAATTACTGTGTGGTACTTGGTGAAAATATTTATATAATTATTCTTTTTCCAAATAACTAATAATATTTAATTTGTCATGTCGGATCTGCAGTTAAAGAATCATTGTAACTCGACGTCGTTTGGATAATTTAAACACCCGATATGTACCATATACTCAATACAACTCGATTGATCAGTTGCTTGATGATAGTGTTTTTAATTTTCACTCAGTAGATCTTGAAAAAAATCATTATTCTCTTTATAACCTGTTAATTAGTTCACCTGAGTCGACAGTAACAGGCAATATCAATAACCATCTATTTTTTCAAGCGTATTCTCAATTGTAGTTAAACCGCTTCAGATTTTTCTGTATTTTAACACTCTGAGGATGTATTAGCATCCATTGATATGTGCATAAGCAACAATTAAAATCAATTATTGAATATTTTTGACCACAAAAGTTTTTTGTGGCTTGAGCGAGAAAAATCGTTTGTAAAAGTTGTCTTTAGCAATTATTCTCTTCATTTGAAAAAAAGCTAAACTCCTAGTTAAGATTCTAGAAGAAATCCAAACTTCTAATTGGAGTTAATGAAGGATTATATGCGTTAATGTATTACTTTTTGTCGTTAAATAGTTATACCAAATGGATCGAATTTGGTAGTCGAAAAATACAAAACAAAACATTTAGATTAAAATGTTTTTTTTTTTAAATCCCGTTTTATTTTATTATTTAATGTAACTGTTTCTATTTATTAGCATTGTAGGTATATAATCTTGTTATTTTTTTATTTTTTATGTAAAATTTATTCAATTTGGTGTACTTGTTAATATTAGCTTGTAATAGAAGTTGTATTTGTAAATATTTTACTTTGGTTGTTACTAAAAATGTGAACGTTAGATCTCAAATAATAGTCGAGTTATAATGTCTATTTACGTTTTACTTCTGAAAAAGATTTGAAGTATTTCCATTTTATCTAAATTATTGCTTTGAATTGTTATTTTTTTTATAAAAGTGAGTTTTAATGTATACTCTTGTCAAGAAGTTAATTTCCTATTCGTCATTATTTTTAATGATAAACAGATTATTTGAACTAATATCACAAAAATAACCAAGAACAAAGTAAAAAATTAAATAATATAGCTACTATAATTAGTTGTAATGAATTATCTTCATGATATTCTAAGAAATAATCAAAAATGTATTATCATTCAGACGATATCATGTGAATAAAGAGTATACAAATTGAATGAAACTACTTTGTTACGAAAATAAAATCTTTTCTTTAATTCAAAGAAAATGTTAAATAGTCATTAAAACAAATTAATAATATTCTTTACTTTATAGAACTGAAGAAACTTCGTATATTAATTCTGTCTTGTCAGTGAACATTTTTTAGCTTGACACCGAATGGTACGGCTAAAGGTGAGAGTTGATAAATAAAAACGACCAAATAGCTATATATTCTGAAGTTTATTTTCATTTGTATCTTATTATTTTTTGATGTTATATTTTTCAAGAGTTTTAAATTATAAACACAATAAAATATTGGAAAATGAGAATACCAAAAACATATGTAAACATTGCTTATTTGCAAATAAATAAATGAATAGTAGTCATGTCTGTTGCAAAATTCAGTTTTCTATCTCATTGAAAATTGTAAAAACATCAGAAGAACATCTCTATACAGTTATTGTTATTAAATGTTTATTAATATATTCACACGAGTTACGTTGGGTACAGGTTTGGAAAGAGCAGATAATGAAAAGATAATTATTGATTATTGAATACAGCGTTTTATTATATGAGAAAGATAATAAGAAATAAAATAAAAAATACATATAGTAATTCATTGTTCACCTGAGATTCAATTTCAATTATCCTGTTAGTTTGATATAATTATTTGATAGTTCAACCCCCGCTGTTTTTTTTAAACAAAAAATTATCATATAGAAAAATGTATTTGATATTGGATAGAAGAGTCCCGGGAAAACTAATAGTATGTATATGAAAAATACGTTTTTAAAGTATTTTATACATATATATATATATATATATATATATATATGAAGTTATGGAACTTAGTGATAAAGATATTGTCATTAAAAGCAAAGTGGAATCTTCAATATTGATATTAAAAAACATATTTAAATGATAATTTGGCATTTTTTGAATATTTAATGAATTTTTATTTCCCCTGTAACTTCATCAATCGTTAATCTATTTTTTCTAATACATCAACCAAAATAATCGAAGTTTTTATAACTTCATTGATTTCTGCTAGTTTAATTTCAGTTTATATCGGGTGAACAAACTCATTAAACATTCTTTTGGTTGGTACATATTGAGACTTGTTTCCAAATATTGAATTTCGGCAATTCCTCGAGCAGGTTCTCAAATTTCTTCTAATTCTAAATACTCCTACATTTATCTGTAAATTCTTCAATCATCTCTTTTATTTTTTTTCTGGATTGCTTGGGAACCATCATGAAAAAAAAGGTCTTTTAAATTTTTATTTATTTTAGTCTTCTATTATATGTTTTTATTTTATTTTGATATTTTTTTTTAGATATTTGTGAATAATTTTAATAAATTTTCAGATGTGTTTCTTACATTTTTCTCAATTTCACTCCTTGTTTCTGCATGTGGTTTATATATATATATATATATATATATATATATATATATATATATATATATATATATATATATATATATATAATATGTATGTATGTATAATGTTATGTTATTTGTACTTTCTTTAATGCATTGTCTGGATGTTTGTCGTCCTTTGGCGGCTCATTTAAGTGTCTATTAGCCATGATTATTTTCGACTTGTGTCATTTTTAGGTAGATATTAAAGACATTTTAAATCTATGTTTAATTATATTTGTATTTAAAATATTTACAAATTTTTGGTATGAAATATTGTTGTCTTGGCTATTGTGTCATATGTTTTTAGTTTATTTTTTAATTATTTTTATTTCTTTGTTCTTAATATCAAATGTGACAATTACGCCATTTTATATATTTAATTTTTAAATCATATCTCTTATGAAACAAATATAAATAAACAATAATCATATTTAAAGTCACTCTTTTATTCCTCGAGAAAGTAAGTTCAGATAATCCCAACAGATAAAAATCGTTAGGATAACCTATATATATATATATATATATATATATATATATATATATATATATATATATATATATATATATATATATATATTATTTTTATATCTTTCAACAAAAATATAGTTAAAAATTTCAAGTTCATGTTAAGTCATATTCTTTAATCGAAACTTATTCTTTTTGTTTGTGATAGATAATTAATTTTCAAGATTGAAAAGTCTGCTGTGTGTGTGTATGCGTGCATAAGTACACACGCATGGGTACGAATAAATATATACAATGTATACAAATAAGTAACTTCTGATACGAAGAAAATTTCCAAAAAGGATATGCTGGTATTAATTAATTACAGTAAAATTTCAATTATGTCATTAATTTTCCAAGTAAATACTAATTGTAAAGTGAATGTTTATTGTAAGAAAATTATTATATTTTTCCGAATAAATGAAGTATTTACTAAATATATTATCTTCGTATATTCTTTGAAAAGTTTTTTTACATGTAAAATTGATTCGTAAAATAAATAAGGTCGTCTGTATATATATATATATGTGTGTGTGTGTGTGTGTATATGTATATATATATATATATATATATATTTATATATATATATATATATATATAGAGAGAGAGAGAGAGAGAGAGATGGGGAGTATAAGTATGACTATTTTCTTCTCATATCTAAACGTTATTATGCAGTTGTTCATAATTATTGATTTTTGTTTATATTCACATTTAATTCGTATAATTTTCAGTTTTAATCGGTCCTTAATCTCCTATTCACAGACTTAATACCTTAATGATAGTGAAAAGTAATATAATAGTATTATAAATGATTCTTTTTATTAACAAAATAATTATTTAAAAATTGAATTCACGAAAAGTAAAAGATTTTTAATAGTTGCATATATATATATATACACATGTGTCTGTGTATAAATAACAATAATCCGTTTATATAAACTATTCAACCATTCCATTCATTTTCGTACAATTTGTTTAGCTTTGCAGATAAATTTTCTGAAGGATTTGTTTTTTATGTTCGAGTAATACTTTTAATACCTGGTATTTACTTCGTTTTTTATTGTCAGTGACTCATTTGTCTATAATATGAAATGAAATTATTCTTCAAGACTTTTTCTGTTTGTAGCGGTTTGCAGTGTTACAATTTAGGATTTTCCGGTTTTAGTTTTTATTTTAATCTAGATTTTTCTTGATATCGTTTTTCGAAGCGAGTAATTTAAGTATCACTTAGATAAATAGATGATGTAATCAAAATCAATGCCGAATATATAGAATATTGAAAATTATGTTCAGAAATGTATATAGGTAATTTGTTTCACTTAGATGAATATACAGCTTTATAATAAAAAAATAAAACGGAAAGAGATTTGTATGAATAATAATGTGTTTAGGCACATATACGTATATTTATACTTATGTTTAAGTATAAATTGTTATTTTTTTACTACAATAATTATGCAGTGTTATTGTATATTTAAAAAGGAAAATATAGATATCGATAAATACTTTTCGGATCTTGAAAATAAATAAAAAATAAAGACACTATGAAAAGATTTTATTATTATATTAATAAATATATTACTTTTACTTATTTCCTCAATTTGATTTCTTTGATTATGAGCATATGTCATAGTTTTCCCAGATCTAGGGTCTGCTATTGGTCTACAGTGCGTACAGAATTAAAGTTTACTCTTAATTATTTATATTACACATCATGAAGTTATAAGAACTTTTTTTAGATTGAAAATCTAAGATTACTTTTTAACGGAATCCATTAAAGAATTATTGTTTATAACATACTATATAAACATTAAACACATATACTACAGGCACTAATTGTTTTAAAGTTGTGAATGTTTCCTTATTAGATAATGCAGTTCAATAAAGATCTTTTAAGCTTTTTACTGAAAAATTTTAATTCATAGAAGTCTTGTATACACTTTTTGTTTTTATTTAATTTTTTTGTGCAAGTAACGATATTTAAAGGCTTTACAGCTTTATTTAATATAATTATATATAGTTTCGTGATGATCATCGTCGTTTTGGATAATCGGAGTTTCTATTCTTCACTAGTACTAGTATAGATAATCGAAAATTCATAATAATATATAGAGATACTTAGATACTCCATCAGAGGACATGTAACCCTTTTAGTTATTGTAACCTAAAGGTTATAATGATAAATTTTATTGATATTGTAGAATAACCACCTACAACCATTGGCAGTCAGAATTTTCAAATTAGTAAATAAAATCAAAACTACAATTACTAGTTTTCTTTTTGATGTTTTCTTTGTCTTTTATTTTTCGTAATTTTAAATAAGTGTAATTTATCATTTTTTTGTAATCTAAAAACAAGAGTTCCTTAAAACGATAGCATACAATGTAACACATACATACACACACATATATATATATATATATATATATATATATATATATATATATATATATAATATGTAATTAATAAAATTAAAAATTAAAGATAAATAACATAAAACACATTTTAATGAAAAATTTTTGTGTAAATTACTAAAGATGATCGTAAAACATTATTGTATTAAACTTTATGATGAAAATATCTAATTGATTTATTTGTAGACAGTAAATTAAAATTTAAATATAGTGGGTTTTCTTTAATGGATATAACATTGTTGTTTTTTCGAACCTTAATTGAACATTTGTTAGTTACTGTGTTATAATTTAAAAAAAATCAACTGTTCAACTGCACAGTTTAATTTACTATAAAAAACTAATTCAAACTTCTAAACAAATAACATTTCACAATAAACTTTCAAATCGACATTTGAATAGTTGAATTTGTTTAACTTTAAGTAAAAGTAGAAGTTTAGTAATTGACACTGAACTTCTATTGAACTTCGTCTACTACACAAATATTTCTCTGATTAAAATACACCCAATTAATTACATTTTATATGAATTTATTACTTTAGATATAACAGTGGAAAGGAAAAGTTTATAGTTCTTTCTTCTATGAAAACTTATTCTCCTTTATATATATATATATATATATATATATATAAAACCATAAAAAT
>CM068318.1:36798455-36853455 GCA_034766995.1 Acanthacorydalis orientalis | reverse complement strand
TGGTGTGGGTACTATTAAAGAATTTACGGTACAATGGTGGTTTCAAAATTTTCGTGCTGAGGACGAGAGCCTTGAAGATGAAGAAGGTCGCAAGCGTTCTTCTTCAGTTCATAACGACAAATTGAATGCGTTAGTTGAGTCTGAATCATGTACAACAATTCGAAAACTTATATAAAAATTAGGCGTTTTCATCCAACAGTTCTGGACCACATATGGAAAAATGTATATGAATTTGAAAGTCATAAACCGCAGTTATTTTTCTACCAACGTAATATATCACACCACCGTGTCAATAACTTAATATATTTACATATATATATATATATATATATATATATATATATATATATATATATATATATATATATATATATATATATATCAATTTTCAACAAAGAATTCATAGTTTATAACATATTTAATTTGAAATACAATAATTTCGTACTCTTGAATTTCATTAGCAACTTTTTTAAAATAACCGAAATAAAATAAAAGTACCATTTTAACATAGAATATGTTTAAATATATCTCACGATCTATCTGTTAACAAATGTCAATATGTATTAGAATGTAAATATAAATAATCATTAAAAAAAATGCATGTAACAAGAACGTTTTATGCTTTTCTTTTTTTATCTTTAATGGATGCTTTCAACTTATTAAAGTGAATGAAACGTAATTGAGTTTCTGGTTCAATCATTTAAAATAATATTAAGTCGGTAGAAAAATAATTGCGGTTTTTTATATGAATTTGAATGTCATAAACGCAATTATTTTTCTACCGACCTAATACTTAATATCTAAATGACTTCTATGTATACATGAGAATATATATATATATATATAATTTCCATATTTATAAACACGTAACTGATTTGAAATTCAGCCAGAAAAAATAATGAAACGAATTTTTACAGTAATGGTAAAAGTATTGACATGCAATATTGTGCCATTATTGATAAAAATCTGAGTCTGTAAGCTACTTTAAAATAGTATAGTTAGTAAGAACTAGTATATTTTAGGAAAAAATGAGTACATATTTAGCTAAAAAATTGAAATAGTTGTTTTTTTTATAGTGAAAGTTAAAATATTAACAAACCTACTGTTCTTACAAATATATGTATAAAAATATCATCCTAATTTGTGTTAATTTACAAGTAAACCACGCGAAAGTATATAAAGTATGTATAGAAGATATTTTTAGTGAACAGTGTTTTAATTCAAAAATGACATTATTAAAAATTTTAACTTATCAAATCTCCGTACTTTTTATTAACTTTAGACTTGGTCGATTACTTTTTGTTTTTTGTTATCTCTACTAATTATGACTATATAAATCTTTATTTTTATATCATTAGATCAGACTAGATCATTATCTAGTTTAAGAAAGAGAAATCTAGTCTAGTCTAAGATCATTCTCTAGTCTATATATATATATTCCAGTTTCTGATTTATTTTTTATATAGATATCAATAAAACATTTTATTTTAATTTATATTGAAATTAAAACATACATTTTTGATTAAAATGCAAATGGTTTCCTTCTTTAATTTTTCTTGTCATTTTTTTAAAGTGCTTTATAAATTAATAGAAGATATATATATATATATATATATATATATATATATATATATATATATATATATATATGTACATATATATATATATATATATATACATATATAAATATATATATATATATATATATATATATATATATATACATATATTAAATCTACAAATTAATTCCGTGCATTTTTTATAAAAAATGAATGGCTGTGGAAAAATGATATACATTTAAATCCTCAAAATATCCCATATTATTTTGTATAATTTTGCTTCATCTGCGGGTAACTGACGAATTCTTTGTTAAAAAAATATTGAAGTCGTAATGCATTTATGGGTCTCTTGAACTGTTTTAGCATTTTTTGCACGTTTTATTCATTGCAACATTTTCCTTTAAAGCTAAACAATTCATTCCCGCGGCTTCGGTAACGTTTTTTTCAATTAAAGTGCGGAAAGCATCCAATACCTAATGTACTACTTTTCGGATGTAATCGTATTCACTACTGTTTTGTACAAGTATGCCAAGATATAGTATTTTAAATGTTAAGATTGACGCTTCAAAATCCTAAAACGACAAGAAAATATTTAAATGAAAGTTATGATTGATTCAATTTAAAGATACAAAATTAATTTTTACACGTTATATATATATATATATATATATATATATATATATATATATATATATATATATGTGTGTGTACACATATGCATACAAATATACAAAATGTGTGTGTGTGAAAGTATAGTTTTAAAAAATCATATTATAATTAAAAATGAATTAATCGTATTTGTCATCACATTGCATTGTAATCACTCATTCCAAACAATAAAAATACTAAAAATCTACACAAACAAAACTGATTTCATCTTTATTTTAATATTTTGTTACGGTTGAAGATTTTTTTTAAAAAAATAATGTATAATGTGTGTTACGTCATTGTTAAATAAGTAAATCTGTGGAAAAGATAAGAGCTTAGCAAGTGTATGAAGGAATTTTTAGATCATTAAAAAGAACATTACGACAAGTCTTAAATGATTTCATATACGATTATATTTACATTACATTGAATTGTCAGTGTAAACAATGTATGAAGTATCGTGCGTAACTGGAAATCAGGTGGACGCAGCGTATGCGATAAAAACAGTATCAAATAAAGGTTTCATAAATCAGGACCATGTGAAATTGTTACGCAGACGTGTGGGTGCGCGACAAAATAATCCGAGGGGTTACTTACACAATGTGACCGAGGATAGTGTGACGAACAGAAATAATGTAACAGGAGGTGTTAGTAGTAAGCGGAATGATGGCAGTTTCGCCAATGGGTCTTGTGGTGGACTCTTGGTTTGCACATTGGTCGATGGACTTCCTGTTTTGGTTCGTAGCAATGGAAGAAGAAGGCATCATGAGGTATTGCTTCCTTCTTTATTTTTATCTTCTATTAAATGTGTTTCTACTGTATAATTATGTTTAAATAAATAAAATTGTTTTAAAGTATATTTTTTTTGAAAATTTGATCGGTTTTTTAATTTATATATATATATATATATATATATATATATATATATATATATATATATATATATATATATATATGTATGTGTATATGTATGTATGTATGTATATATATATATATATATATATATATATATATATATATATATATAAATAATTATATAAACTATAAAAGGATATATTCTAGCCCAGGATTTTTATGGATTTAAATGTATCGCAACAACGCTTACGATAGATATATCATAGGCGTTGTCTTGATCTTCTAAAACAATAGGCTTTGTTTATAAGATTATACTGCCACATTCTACTTTAACTCTTTCCTGACTATGAAACCATATATTTGTTCTAACGAAACACTCACTGCGGACTTAGGACTCATGTGTTCGGCCAAAATTGTGCGTTGTGGACCTATTCACTTGTATTTCTGTTCAATACCAGGTGTACACTATAAAATACGTGTATATATTCTCCTAAATTTTTGTATATAATATTAAAATAATCTAATATATATATTCGGTATCATATGTATCCGAAACGAAAAACTATAAAGTCCAGTAGTGCTGTACCACGAAAACTATTCGTATCGTGAAAATATTAATGGTTGAAAGGGTTAACTTATAGATTTTAGTTTACTAATTTTAATTAAGTGGTTCCATTATATTTAGATAAATAGAAAACTTGATAAAAGAAAAGGTTTTTGGATTTAATCTTAGTAGGTTTGATATATTTCTAAAGTGTTGATAAATATGTATAATATATATATTAGGTTGGTGGAAAAATAGTCGCGATTTTTATCAATTTAGTTTGTCGACGATTTTTCTAGGTTCCGTTCTCTTTTGTTATAGTCATGTGATACATCATTGTAAACAATGAAATTAGCACTACTGATTTCATTTCAGTTTATGTTTATTGTTTTTATTCTTTAGTATTGTTGGATATAACCTTTTAAATTAGTCATGGAAAAAAGCAAATTCACGCTATTTTGTTATGTGAGTTGATATTGGGACGTAAAGCAACAGAAACTTCTCGAAATATCACATTTGTTTTTGACGAAGAGTATGTGAACGTATAGCTCAACATTGGTTCCAAAATTTCGTAATAGAAACGAAAACCTTGATGACGAGGAGGGTCATGGACGTCCTTTAGATATAGACAATAATGATTTAAGAATCATTATTCAAGGAGACCTACGTAAAAAAAAAACGAGAGATGGCAGAAGAACTCAATGTTGATCATTCAATAGTTGTTCGAAATTTGAGCCTAATTGGGAAAACAAAAAAGTTTAATAAATGGGTGCCGTATGAATTAAACGAACATCAAGCAATTCGGTGATATGAAGTTTGCTCTGCACTTCTTTTGCGTAACAAAAAGAATCCTTTTCTTGATCGCGTTGTCACATGTGATGAACAGTGGATTCTCTACAACAATCGGAAACTTTAATCGCAGTGGCTAGACCCAGGAGAAGCGCCAAAACAATTTCCTAAACTGAAACTTCATGAAAAAAAGATTATGGTCACTGTTTGGTAGTCGACAAGTGGCATCAATTCATTCACTACAATTTCTTAAATCGTGGTGAAACAATAACAGAAAATATTGTCAGGAAATTGAAAGAAATGCATGAGAGGTTGCATCGTTTACTGTCAGCATTAGTCATTCGAAGAGGTTTAATTCTTTTTATGACAACGTCCGATCACATGTCTCATAAATTAACTAGGTTATAAAACCTTACCTCACCCACCTTATTCTCTTAACTTATTCGACAGATTATCATTTTTTTAATCATTTCAGTAATTTTTTTGAATGAAGGTTTGCAAATATCAAACATCAACTCAAAGCCGTTTCGATGATTTCTTTAATTCCAGGACTTCAGAATTCTATCATGTAGGAACAAACAAACTTGTTTCTCGTTGAGAAAAATGTGTGCAAGCAAATGGTCTTTATTTCGATTAATAAATATAATTTTTAACTGATATATATATATATATATATATATATATATATATATATATATATATATATATATATATATGTCTATACTCAGTACGTAAAAACCGCAATTATTTTTGCACTAACCTTATATATATATATATATATATATATATATATATATATATATATATGATTTATTTATTTATTAGTCACGTTCTGAAGTAGTTCTAGCTTGATGTATATTTATGATTCACATTGAATACATTAAAGTAATGTTATGAATAAATAATAAAAAATATTTATTTTCGTAATTTTTTGTAAAAAGAAGTAGTATCGTATAATTAAGCTAGGCTTTACGTAGATACCGTTAGAGAAAGGTGCAGATATTGAAGCAATATACTTTCACGTGAGCTTCTTATCGTGCATCCAAAGTAATTGCTACTATATCTGTTTCAATTCTCCTTTGTAATAAAATCATGGATTTTATTTACACTTCTTTTTTATGTATCTCCTCGTAAAAGTACACAGTTTCAGTTCATACATTTCAGTTCGTCTTTGTATACTTGAAAATATTAAAGTGGTTTCGATATTATTCTAATTGTAGAGATATTTATAACAGTTGCATTTTAATTACATCAAGTATTCTCGTCCAATAACTCTCTAACATCACAAACTTTCTACATGTAAATGATTTATTTAAATATTATTCATGCTTGTATTGAACACGTAAATTGAAATATGGAATATATTCCTTTAAAATTATCGATGTGTGTACTTAGTCGATAGATTTCAAGGCGTTATTACTAACATTTAAGTTATAAAGATTGAATAGCCACGAGTGTTAAAATTAGAATACACTTACAGTTTCTTTTGTCCTAAATGTATTCAGTCTGCGAGAACGTAAACAATTCTAAATCTTTCAAATAATTTATTAATGACGTTTGAAAGAAAACCAAAAGTTTTATCACATGCTAGTGTATAAATCTCTTGTATAAATCACATGCTCGTCTATATAATCTCTTTATTACAGAGTAGTATTTACGCGACAAATGTAAATATTTTAAATTATTGTCCGTTTCACAACAAGTTTCATAAATTAGTTAGACAAATAGAGAATTAATACCTATTAGAATTAACTTATCATTGATTCTGTTTATTAAAATAATACGGCTTTCTTGATATTATGTTTCGTTGCATGTTTGCGACATATTCGGATGATTATATTATGTGATGTGCATAGATACGTATTCATTTGCGTAATTTGTAACGTCAATTATGGTATTTATAACATGAATAGCGTAGTCTCACTAATATATCTGTGGCTCTTAGGGTACGCCATAATGTAAAATAATTTATTAAAACATTGCAAAATATTCGTGATATATATATATATATATATATATATATATATACACACGCACACACACACACATACCTAACCCTCGATTTACATGGTACTCGAATTGCACGGTTTTTGTGTAGCACGGTTGAAGAAATGCAGGAAAATTTCCATTTACACGGCAGTATTTCAGTTTAATACGGTCACAGAATTGCAAAAAAAAATGTTTTAAAACACTTATCGTGCATTTGAAAAAGCTCTGTGCAAAATAATAAACATACACTCACACCACTGTAAAACGTTTATTACTTTCTTGCATCGTAACGATAGCAGAAACTCAGCTTCGCCTTTTTTCTTCTGAACTAAAAAGTAACGGCATCAATTCGAGATAACAACAGTGCAAATAGTGTTGTCTATAGAAAAAAAGTAATAATTTAAAGAAATGTGTTCTATAAATAATCAGTACAGATTTCTACCTGAAAGAATCAGCTTTAAAGTTTTGTGTAATTATAAATCACGTGCTTTCATTGTCTTCGTTCCATCCGTTCGGGCCAACCGTGAAATATATAAAATATTTATACCATCAGGTATATTTGCAGAATTTTTTAAATTTCATTGCGGATTTGTAAAACCTATCTCTTATTTTTAATATTAGATGTGAACTCAAGTTGTACGATTTCTATTTACACGGTACTTTTGGGGAACCAATCTACCATGTAATTCGTGGGTTAGATATATAGATACATATATATATATATACACACATATTTATATATATGTACATATATATATATATATATATATATATATATATATATATATATGTACATACACACACACACAAATATCTCATGATGATGATGATAAAAAATATTTCAGTCTTATGCTTATGCTTAATTTATTGTCTTATGCTTAATTTATATAGTTCTATACACTTTTTCCTATAATATTTAATTGTCTGGAATTTATTTCATTTCAACATTGAATTACTAAAACAGACTTTATTTATGTAAGTAATTTCAAACAAATTAAGTTTAAAAAATCGTAAATGTCTTTCATAAACTAAATTTATAACGAAATTTGATGAAATTTTAATTAAAATACAACTATGTAGTAAAAATTATATGTATAAAAGTTTATTTGTTTTTTTTTTCTCGAAATTGATATAACGTTATCAGAATAGGTTTCTGTTTTGTACTTTTCAGAAAATGTTAAATAATACTTCAACATGTTTTTTTATTCCGTAGCATTTAGAAAACTTTAGTTTCGATACATATTGTTAAAAATATCATTATTTTGAATTGTTTCATTATATCATCTTTTCTTCTTAATAATAAAAACCCACATTTCTTTACTTTGTCCGTAGGGTGTCTATGGTGACGAGAAATGTTTGCAAGCTTGAAACTTGTGTCATCTCATAGGTTTCAAGTTTAATTCAGTAAGTTTCGTTCTTAGGTATTTTTTATGTTTCAATATATTATGTTGTAAAAACCAATAACCAGTTTTTTATTTCTATGTATCATTCTATTTTCTCGTCAATTTTGACGGATTATAACTAGTTGTAAATAATTGAACAATTAATCAGAAATTGGAATTAAAAAAAACCGTATAGAATATCGTTATATGAAGTGGTTTTCTTATTATTTATAATGCATTATAGAATGGATAAAAATAAAATAAAAATGCCATTTCGACCATTATTTTAATATTACTATGTTTATATTTTCCATTTTTTTCCTAGTAATGAAAATTTTCAATAATTTAGGAGATGTTTCAATACTGTATCCAACTTTTCGTAAATTTATTAATGAAAGTAACAAAACCGAAACAATACATTCAATTAATATTTACTTATTGAAATTATCTTTTAGTAAATAAATAAAAAAAATTTGTAGAAACATAAAAATAACACTATTAGTAAGAACTGAAATTTATAAGGAATATATGTATAATATATTTTGTACAGGTAATATTTTATAGATAATTATATATACATATATATATATATATATATATATATATATATATATATATATGTATATATATATATAAATCGTGTCATTCATTTTACACCTTTGTAGCATATGTTACAAAGGTGCAAAATGTTTAGTTTTTGTGATTATATGATCACAAAACTATTAAGTATGCAGAAGTATCTAACAAGAATCAGAAAATAAGCACGATAAACTAAATGATGTTTATTACTATAATTGATTCTCTCATATATACACACTGAATGAATTAATATAAAAAATAATAGAATATACTATGAATATATATACCATATATATATATATATATATATATATATATATATATATATATATATATATATATATATATATATATATATATATATATATATTTGAGTGAAAAGCTTATCCTGATTATTCATTTTATTTTTGAGTGTTGTTAATAGTTGGTGGAAGTTCAATTATTGATTATTGTTAGAAATTATATAAATAACATTTCGAAGAATTGACTACTTTATACAGGTAACTGTGTGTATGTGTATATATATATATATATATATATATATATATATATGTATATATATATATGTATGTATGTATGTATTATGTATGTATGTATGTATTATGTATGTATTATGTATGTATGTGCCAATTTAGAAATTTTATTGAACTATGAATTAATAAATATTTCTATGGCACTGACATGTTGTTGATCGAAATCGAATGATTAAATCAAATACTTTGCAAGCAGTGTTTGTGTGTGAAAACATATATATATATATATATATATATAATGGTAAACATACATAGTTAATTTTATATATACATATATGACATACTTTACACTGAAATACCGTACAGGTTAATCAAAACATTAAACGTGATATTTAGTTGAATACAAAATGCTAAATTATTGAATTTATGTACATTTCTTTTTGTACCCTATTGAATAATTTTTCCTTTATTCTATTATATTTTTATTAAGAAATCATATTTTAATTCAAATATTCTAAAACAGTGGTATAGAGTTTTACTAAATAGGTCATTGTCACTAATTTTGTAATTTGTAATTAAGAAAGAAGCTTTAACTATTCTCGACCATTCATCTTTAACTATATTAATATTATTTATCCAACCATTATATATTGTACACTATATAAAATATCTTATTAATTAAAAAAGAACTAATAAAAAAATGTATTTATAAATACACATATATATATATATATATATATATATATATATATATATATCAATCAATGGAAATTTCTTCTTGTATTCAAAATATTATTTTTGCACTTAAAAATAGAACTTCACTTAATGAACACTACTAAAATTATAGTGTTGTTGATATCACATTTTTTGTATTTTTTTTTCTGTACGTTTGCAGTATTTTATATATTGATTTTTACAATTTTTTTGTAAAAACAACATTTCTCTCGTTTACTTTTATCCACTGTTTTGTAAATGTGGTTTGTGTATTACGTTTGTAAAAATATCTCCACCTACACATCCAGTAAATGCTACAAGTTTTCAATAGAATTCAAGTCTAGTGAGTAAATGGTCAGTTACCTGCAGATGTTTCACAGCAACAGTCTCCTTTTTTTGTGGTATTTAGTTAAATCCATGAGTTTGTTTAAAATAATAACGTTTATTTCAATTTCAAAACTTTTTTGGAAGTATATAATGTAGGTATATTCGTATATAATATATTTGAACTGAACTAGAATGTTACATGAAATTTCAGAATGGGTTTATATATATATATATATATATATATATATATATATATATATATATATATATATATATATATATACACAGCTGATCAATTCTGAATGTTTTCCCTGATTGTAAATTAGACGTGGTACAATATTTTAGTATGAAATACATTTTTAAACAGCAATTACTCTTTAAAAGTATTGTAAAAAGAGATAGTTCCATTACTTTTCCCGTTCAAATATTTTTAATTCTTTATTTTAGACTCAAATTTGCTTGAATGTACACTGCTGGTATTCATCTTTTTGAATTGTCTGAACGTATGCTCTCCACTACTAGTTTTTGAAAATGCCACACGTACTGAAACTGGTAGTGGAGAACATACATTCAGTAATCCCAAAAGACTAGGGCAATCAGGATAACGAATCAACAGTATCACAGGTATAAAAATATGCAAGTATAATTTTGCACGAAATATTTTACTACACAATTCACACAACTATATGTCAACTGCGTAATATCTTTTTCAACCGTTTTCATTTTATGTGAAATTTTCTTGTTCAGGTTTGTCTAATGGCTCGATTTTTTATTATAATATTTATTTTATTAATATATTTATTAGCACTAGAGTTTTCTCTAATCAAATAATTTTTGTCGGCGACATATTGACGTCATTTGTATCATTATTTTAAAATCTACGATTTTTTTCTTGTACTTGATAAATAGTAAAGCAATTATGTATTTATTTTAACATTTCCTACTTACAAAACAAAACCGTGTACTGTTCATGAGAACTTAATAATACATCATATTTCAAATAATGTCTTTTTTGAATATAAATAAAAAAAACTGTAATTAAAATATAATTTTAGAAAAGTAAAGTGAAAATAATTCATTTGTAACTTAATATCATTAGGAAATTACTACTAATATTGAAATTTGAATAGAAATGAGAGGAATTGTAACCTTTAATAACAAAATAATCGTATACTAACTAAAAAATATGCAAGAAACATTTACTCAGAAATGTTGCTGTGTTTATTCTTGCTCAAGCGTGGACAACCTTTTTCAGTGGCGGACCAGATCGTACTTGTCTGATGTAGACGAGGGACATAATTTCTATAGGAAAAAATAAAAGAACGTAAAAATTATATAAAATAAAATTATTTATTTAGATTTTTATTATTTCAATATTCATTATTGACAGTAAAATATCGTAATTAGAATCATAGTCGTTATATTATTTATTATTATATGTAATTATATAACTGCAAGTGAAACAATAATACAATTGCAGAAATTAATATAAAATTTAGTGCGATATTTGCCACTGCATATTTTTTAATAACGAGTTTATATTCAGTGCGATTAGTAATGGCGACGCGCAAGGTATGCTCTAAATTTTCATCGATTATCTAAGATCATTTTTTCGATTTTGTGAATGTCATTTTTGAAAAAAAATTGTTCGCTCCTAGATATTCTCCCGAAATATATTACTTTCTTTACATTATCAATCAAGTTAGGAAATTCTTGAAGATCTAATTTTTTATAAAATTAATTATTAGATTAGATATAAAAATTTTAATAAAAATGAATAAAAACGTTGTATAGAGGTCGTTTCACTATATACATATTCCAAAATGTCCGCGGCCCAGATTGCAGACTTCCGAGGGTCGAAGTTTGCCCGTGGGTCGGAGGTTGCCATTACGTGCTCTTGTTTATGCGGTTTCTATAAAATATTCATATAAATAGATATTGAAGTAAGATTTTTTTTATCATGAAATTTCGAACACGTTATATAAGACATTACTTATATAATCAGAGAAGTATTTATTTAGAAACGAGTTGAAATAAGTGAATAATGAAAAATAATTTCAATGATTAAGCATTAAATTTGATATATATTGAAAAGATTGAATCAACTTCACAGTTTTTTTTATAATATTAGTTAGGAACAGATACTTAGTGTGAACTATGAAATATTGATCATATTTAAAAAAAAGTTTAAAGTATCTGCGAAGCGGTAATATGTAAATCTGAATAGTATATCTTTCACTCACATCAATAATACTTTTCTTTTGTATTAGTGAACAATATAATCGTATTTCATTGTATTTTTAATAATTATAACATTATCAGCTTGATTTGTTTTACTTAAACACGTGTTGTGTTTCATATATCTTTATCTTTTCATATATTGCACGTGACTAGTAGAGCAGCAAGGTTGTCTATGTTATATATATATATATATATATATATATATATATATATATATATATATATATATATATATATCGTACTCAAGTTCAAACTTTAATTGGAGTTAAACAATAATTTACGTTTAAAATGAGTAACTAATTAAAACATTGATGAAACCGAGTGGTATGATGATGCTTTTACTATACAGTCGGTTTTCATTTTACTTGACGTCGGTTTTATCGATTTTTAATCAGACAGCATAATAACAATTAGTGGAACGAACTGCGAAGAAAAATTGAATAATTCTCATCGATTGTTTATAAGATATATTAATTGCTATTTGAGTGATAATTCGAATGGCACTATATTTAAGTTTTAATAGTGAAGCAAAAATAAATATGTTTTAATACAAAAATATAATTAGTAGGTGATACATAAAGATGTTCAAATTGCCCTATCTGCTTTGTATATAATCTACTAAACATTTCAAGAAACTTATTTTCTTTATTATTCTTGTACATTACATTTCGTACTTTCATTTTTGTTTTATTTGTTTTCACTCTAGAAGAGATAGATATATAAGGAAAAAATATTTGCATTTTTCTTGGTCTTCTATTTAAAAAGATTAAAGTGAAATTATGATTCAAAGTTTAATTTTTCTAACCCTTATTCTGCCTCTCAATGAAATATTTTTTATTATTAAAGGTTGTAATCATCCAAAATATTAAACTAGAAACAATTACATTTTTATTGAAAGTTCGATATACAATTGTTTTAAACTTAGAAAATTATTTTTTAAGTACAATGAAAAGTGAAAACATCAAACTTTTTTTCTCTTATATAAAAGTCGTTTCTGTTTACTTCTAATAAAAAAAAATAACTTGTGTAATTCACTTTAGCAACTCGTCTTTTTTCAATTGTTTAGTGCATCTATTATTTAGCATTTATTTTTCTAAAAAAATTATAGTCATTTCAATATATGTATCTTAAAATTCGTACTAATTTGATATATATATATATATATATATATATATATATATATATATATATATATATATATATATATATATATATATATATATATATGGAGAGAGAGAAAGAGAGAGACAAATGCATCTCATCGCATCTAATTAAAACTTTGTATATTGATCAGATATTGAAAGAATAGCTATTTATAAAAACCATACTCCATTCATCTTATTTGTGTAAAATTTATATAAAGTATACAATAAATTTTAAACTTGTACACTAGTCTGTTCATTGGATTTCAAAAAACGTTTAACCACTTTGGTATTCTAATGACGGTTAAAAGACATATACTTTCATATTTTTTTTTGGTTGGGTTTATTACTCGAACTGTAACATAGATTGTTGCAACTTATATTGTTTAAATTTATAATATTTAATTATTTTAAAATAATTAAAAGAAGTATTAAATAGTCACGTTACATAACAAGTATATTTGAAGTAATTATCTTATCATTGTGTGATTATTTCTTATCTTTCTATTTTGATTATTAGACAGAAGGTGAAAATGTAAAACTATTATGGAGGACAAGTCATATCTGGCATTGAAATTTAGAAAATAAAATTTAAAATATAGGGCAGAGATTTTTAAAAATTCTAATTGTTATCAATAAAGTCTTTCTATGATACGTGTTTTGTTAAAAAAAATGAAAATTACAGAAAAAAATATTTATTTATGAACAACCACTATTACTCGTATTGCCAAAAAAATTAATAATTTAGAAAGTAGCATCAAACTCCTATCTCAATGTACAGCAAATTGAAAACAGTAATATGAACTGATATGAATATATGAGTAGTCAAAAGTCTACAAACCAATTATTTTTAAAAGAACGCAAGAATTTGAAAAATATCTCTCATTTCTTTATCGCATAAAGGTAAATATAGCTTAAAATAAACCATACGTTTCAAAGTATTTAATTTCTTTCAAATAAATGACTATATAGTAAAAAATACTTATCTTTAATTAGTTTACAGGTTTTATATTTGTCATGTACTGAACCATTATATTTTCATATTGAATACAAATGTGAAGGATTATTGAAAATTTAATTATTTTATGGATGTCATAATGAAATGAAAAGAAATTTGTTTGTATAAAAAAATAAATAAAATGATTATATTGTAAGGTAGCGTAATTGTATTACTTTATTCATCAGAGTTGATAGATTTATTTGATAAAATCAAATAAACTGTAAAAAATAATAATTAAGTTTTTTAAAAATAAATAAGAATTAAGATATATATATATATATATATATGTATATCATATATGAAGGAAAAATATAAACCGAATTACTCTTGTACGAGTAGTTCTTTGTACTGCTAAGTGATGAAAAACGGTATATTATGAAAACATAAGGCTGGTGTCCCAACATCTTTGTTCTTGATAGCGTGCCATTCTCATTTGTTGACAACATAAAAAGCAAAAGTGTAATAATTGTACCAGTGTCAGGACCGTTTTATATAATTTTCATGTACCGTATCATCTAAAGGAAAAGAAAAAAAACACTTCACAATCTCTTTCATTTGAAATGCTCAATGACTGTTACAATGATTTGTTTGAAATAGCATGTTAATATTTATATTTTCAAAAGTAATATTAGAAAAGCAATGAAGGTATTATCTAAATTATTTCTTTAAACTGAGAACGACATATTTACACGGTCACTGAATCTTACGCTGATTTCGATTTTCATAGACTTTAAGCTACATAAATACATAATTATGCAACATGTATTTTTTGTTACGCTCGTGTAACAATTACTTCATTGTTTCAACGTGTTTGTACATGAAACTCGGGCTTAATTATTGTCACTAGTCGTATAGAACTATCTGTTATCTCACAAGTTAATTATTTTTATATTTTCATAACTTGAAATATCTACTGAACGGTTAATAAATTTTTTAACGGACGCTGTGAAAGTTGTTACATTAGATTATATAGTAATTTCATTTTATACACACTACAAAGAGTGTATTTATAAAGAAAGAAATCAAATAAATATATTTAAAAATAAACAGTGTGTCTCTCTGTTACTGTTTTTTTAAAGATCTATTCATTTTTTTTAGTAAGTAATGCAATATCAGTGTTATTTTTAAATTTAAAAATATAATAGTAATTTATTTACATTATAACAGTATTTAAAATATTTTATATGAATTGCTGTTCAGTATTGCGCGTTTAACATTTTTATTACATATATTTAAGCTTCTATTACTCTGCCAAAATATAATTTAATTAATTAAAACTCTAAATGATACATAACAAATTTAAATAGCTTTATACCGTTTTCTCTGCTTTCGTTTGCAGCTTTTATAATGAATATATTTGCCATAATTATTTTAATTGACAGTAAAACGCACATATATAAACAGCTCAGTTTTAATAATAACAGGTTTTCAGTTTAATAATAATTTGTATAGCATTCATTTACAGTGTGATTATAATTTACAACCGATTATATTTGTTTAAAATAGTATGTTAATAGATATAAACGTAACCATGTATTTGTATATGTGAGTATTTTTTATGTATGTCTGTATATGTATTTATGAGTATAATATAAAAAAATATTGGTATTTAATGTTAAGAAAACAATTAAGTGTAAATGTTATTAATTTATAAGCGCACTTGGAATTTATTTTCGAAAAAAACGATTGTAGTTTCCAATTGAACTACGTTGTGTTGCATCAACAGAATAAGTCCGTAAAAGTAAGAAATAATTAAGGGATGTTCCAATGAACTTACTGTAATAAATATTTAATGAGGCGTCGCTTTAATTACTTTAAATAAATATGATAAATGACCGAGCATTTCTGTAATATTTTTAAATTCATGGGAAGTTCAGATGTGAATATTTTTATTAATTTGCTTAATACTTTACTAAAGTAGATGAAATAAAAATAAATGTAAATATGATTGTGAAAAAATATAAGGCCCAAATCGCGGGACAGAACTAGAGAAGCAATCGTAAAAAGACAATATATGGTTTATCTGAATATAATTGATAGTCTCTATATCATATAACATTCTGTTTTCAAACAGTATACACTCGAATATTCTTTATAAAAAATTAAGAAATAAATGTGGTACTTTAGTCAATAAGTGTACTATTAGTAAAAGTATATTTCTCTGCAAAACGGTATATTCGTGTTATATGTAGATCTCGTATGTAACAAAAAAAAACACTCTTACTATATAAATTAACTTCATCAAATTATTTAAAATTGATGGCAAAGTATATGTTCAAGAATGTTATTTTAAAACAAAAATTGTGATGCATTTAAAGATTAAAATTGTTGGAAATATTAGTTCAAATTGTTTCATTTAATAAATGAATAAAAATAAAATTGCATATTTTACAATTATCATGTAAATGTATACGAGCATTATTAGTTTTCAATCTTGACATATATTTTTATATTTGAACCAGTTTACCTTTTATACCAGTTCACTTCCTGCAAATTCACTTTTATTACTGTAATAAATTATTATTTTTTTTTCAATTTTTCCCCGATAAATCTTATTTGCGTATGTGTATTATTTAGAAAAGAGAATTATATCTCTATAATGCAACTTATCATGAGAGCATAATAAATATAATTGATATGTAAATCTAATAAATCAGTATGTAAAGCAATTTCAAATATATTGTAATTTTTAATAATTCAAAAACCATTTAGAATTTTAAAATAAAAAAATATTTTCAAATAATTCTTTGCCATCAATTAATAATATTATTTTTTATAATTGCATCTTGAATATTAGCCCTTTGCACTTAAACTTTTTGTCGGCTAAAGCTTACAGCAACTCAGATTTTTTTGCGTTTTAATTATATGAAATAAATGATTTATTTTAAAGCAAGAATAAGTAATAATAAGTATTTTTTTTTAAATGTTTCATTATTTTTTAATATAATGTGAACGTTTTATAAATTGAATCACTATATTGATATCTTCTTGTTTTTTTTTTGTTGTTAAAATAATTTCACTATCATTAGAATCACTGCTTGATCTTAACACAATCGCTTTCTAAAGAATGCTCATATTCTTCAAAAACAAATTCATCATCATTCCTATCTTTTTGATTTTTTCGGTCAGAGAAACGACTAAATACTGATGAAGCAGAATACTGTGTTAGGTGGAACTAAAATTAAACTGTAAGTCACAGTATTTTTATTCTTCATTGTACTATATTGGTAATACACTTCGAGTATAACGCCAAATATTGTTTGTCTGGGAGGAGTACTTCGAGTGCAAAGGATTAAAACGGGAATATAATGACGATAAATGTTCATTTTAACAATTTTCATGTGTGATATTACATTTCTAGTCGTATTATGCAAAGTCAATACAAAATTTTTAATATTTTTAAAATTATTTCCATAATAGACAACGGACTGTATCCACATACCCAAATTGTAAAATATTTATATTGGTATAAAATATTCGCAAATATTAAATATGATTAATAACAAATAATTATTGTGTAGACTGTACTATATGAAAGTAATATAGTTTTAACTACATGGTAAAGATACTATTAATAATAACATTTATAATTTCATTTTCATTGATTGAAATTAATATTTGTCGATAACGATATTTACTTAGGCATGAGAACGCATTAAATTTCCATTAAAAATGCTTGATTATATGCAAGTAACTCCACGCTTGTCGAATGACAGTATTTTTTTAAGAAATGAATGATATCCTTGTGAGGCGATTCGGATCTTAATAATGATACTCAAAAATTGCAAATAACTTATTGTTGGCGGTTTAGCTAAATTATATATATATATATATATATATATGTGTGTGTGTGTGTGTATGTCTGTATTTATATTGTTTTAATAAATTTATATAATAGTTTCTTAAATGTCAAAATGTTTGTCATGCACCGTTCAGTAATTGACTGTAATGTTCTTTCTAAGGGATTCCTGACAGTAGATTATATACATTAGGGGTTTATGACCGGATATGAGTGGGCAAGCAACAAAAAAAAAAACAACTGGTCGAATGTAGAGTAGAACCTGTCTACAGTATCCATTTATGGCTTTGGTAACCAGTTTAGCGAATACCGATTGCTGTTTATCAAATTTTGATGTACGCCTCTAAACGGGTCAGATGAGAAATGATTCATAGGCGAAAGTATAAAATCTAGTTTTGAATAAGTGTGAATGGTATGTTTGTTCATAAACTTATATGCACAAACGTACATGTGTACGTTGTATATTTTTCGATTATAACAATGTGTTATATTTCTGTTTCATATTTTAATAAATTGGTTTTATTTATTATCTCATTGTTAATAATGAATCCATAGGAATCAGTTTGAAAATGTATATAAACTAGAAGAATTATGAATGAGAAAAAATATTTATTAAAATTCTAAACGATTCATAAAAAGCATATGATACATAGAGACATTTTTTTACAAATATATGTTTTTAATTATTTGTATAATGTTAACTATACTAGAAATGTTCATATATTAAAACAATGCCATGTACTTTTGTATTAATATTAAATGTACTTTATGAAATGAAGTAAATTTTTTATAATAACTATAACTGATTTTATATAACAATAAATTATTATTAGTTCTAGTGTAATCAATAAGCAAATAAAAATCGTTCGTGATATTTTTATTTATTCTCAGTAAAACGCGCCGATATAAGAAATACCGAAAAAATTATCGTTTTTCAGTACTTCAGTGCAAAATAACTAATTATATATTATTTATTAATTATAGTAAGGCATAAATTTCTCATTAATTAATATTATTTTAATATAAATTTCTATTCACATTTATTTAATTACATTTCATATTCAACACATTTGTATAATTTTACATATTGAGAAACATTGAAAATATTAATATTAATAATTACATACGTAATTAAATGAGTAATACATAATAGTCACTTATTTTATTCATTTATGTTGTAAATTATTATTTGTACATATATGCATTTCTCCGAAGATCATATCTCCACCAAAGCCTATTGAAAATAATTTTTAAATTTTGAAGATGGTGTTATCTTTGTTATATTAGCAATTATTTTTCTTTTGTCATTATATATGTATGTATGTATATGTATATATATATATATATATATATATATATAGAGAGAGAGAGAGAGAGAGAGAGAGAGAATTTTCATATGATTACAAAACGACCAAATTGTTAAGTATAAAATATATTATATGTTTCCATTAAATTGTAATGATAAAACATTCGATATATATAATGTGTAACAAGTTTAATACTATGTTAGATTTAAAGATTTTTCGCTCTGTCACAATATTACTTTAATTTTTTGTCCTTGGTAATAAATCTGTTAGCATTCGTCTTATTAATAAAGAAAATATATTATTTAAGTTTGAAATGATGATATGATTTTGAAGAATTTAAAGTTAAACATATATAAAATACATTTCCTATACAAACGCAAGGTCTCTTTGAGGACTCAGGATGAATTTTTGAAAGTTTAGCATTAAATAAGACAGTATTAAACTAGGTCACGTACAATACACGATATATTCCATATAGAATGTACATAGAATCGTCGATATAACATTTATGTCGATATGGTCTATTTTTAATTGGTTGTGTATTTTCTTCGAAAACTCTGCACGTTATTAAATCATGCATGAATAACTTCAAAAAAGTTGTAAATAATATTGGTTCTACATTTTTCATCTTGTTCTAAATCTTGTAAAGGCATACAATGCGATATCGAAACAGGTAGCTCCAGACGAAGTTTGAAAAATAAACAAAATATTTTATCAGATACTAGTGCAATGTGACTTAGGGACGAAGAGGGGAAAGACATATGTCGCCGTGTGAAGGTCGTATGCCTTTACCTCGAAGTTTTCCTTTATTGAGTACATTACTGTAAACAATCTATTTTAAATATCTGAAATGTAATCAGTCGATTGTTCGAACACAATAATTTTTGTTCATACATATAGTCAGTTATGACGTCATAAATAAAAAAGACTCGTTTGTGAGGCGCCATCACATAAATCTCGTATAGGAGATAGCATATACTTTTTTTATGTTGATATTTTTTTATATAAGAAATTTTGAATATATATATATATATATATATATATATATATATATATATATATATGTATATATGTATATATATATGTATTTATGTATGTATATATTCCAGAATTAATTATGCATCATTAAAATAATAACTATTTACTTTGCTGAAATCTATTTCGTAATTAAAAAAAATGGGTGTCATTAATTACATTCATCTTGGTATTCGCAATGTCAACTATGTTTGAATTCAGCTCACGTGTAACTATCGAGCAGTCGCTAGAACTAAGCTCAATTAAACCAAAAGTGAATCAAGTTTGTGTTTTACGTGCCGTTCTTTTTCAATTGAGATTCTCATACAGTTTTCATTTTTGTACAAAAATAAATACGTCTTTGGAATAGCGAAAGTCTTTATCTCTGCATTCTATAAATATATACAGCAGTTAAATTCCAAACTTAAAGTTATCGTTGTATCATTTGTTATGTGTAGTATGTGTGTGTGTGTGGTGTGTGTATATATATATATATATATATATATATACCGGAAAAATATATTTTTTATTCACACACACATTTGTATATATATTTTCACACACTTATATTCATGTATAAATCATCGCCATTAAAGTAAATTATCTCCTAATGAATTAACAAATAATCTGGATATCATTATCAATTAATAAATCATAACAGCCTTATCAGTCACCAGGTAAAGGCGTACGACCTTCACACGGCGACATATGTCTTTCCTCTCTTCGTCCCTAAGTCACATTGCACTAGTATCTGATAAAAAAATTTTTCAAACTTTTATTTGTCATACTAGAAAATAATACATCTTTTTTTCATATTATACTTGTATCAGTGTATATATTAATAAATTGCACTTTTATAATTCTACGTATAATACTTTATACTATATAGCATGGGTGGGCAGCTTCTTCGATAATAACAGCTACGTATAATACTTTTCATACATTTTTGAATGTTTAAGAGTCACAGAAAACATTATTTTCAAATTGTATTTATAAATAATAAAAAATACAACTATATAGTAGTCCTGCTGACTAGAGCAGAATATGTCTAATCTCTACTCGTCGAAGACATTGAATCTTCATTTTTGCACTTAATAGTTTAAACACAGTTACACACTTTGGATACATAATACATATGGATGTTTGAAAAGAGAATGTGTATTACCAGTTTATATATAAGATATTCTAATATTGGTACATACTACACTACTATAGATTATTAATATAAAAAATTTAGAAAAATGGCAATGAAACCAAATATTGTCTTGGGAACCGTACAGAGTAGATTTAAAAGCCGCAGTGAGTAGCTTTGGAGCCGCAGTTTCTATATAGTTAAGTTAGACGTATTTTAAAAATATACACTAGATAAGGTTCAAAATTATCATCATGTGTTTGTTGACAAGTGTAGTCATGAATATATATATATATATATATATATATATAGTAATTAGAATTAGTTGCTACAACTTATAAAAAGTAAATACGAATCATTATTTAAACTTTCTTTTTAATGCATTTACAACCAAAAAATGAAGTAATGTTGACTAATACTACTTTCTTCCATTAACGTATTAATTTATATTGTAAAAATTTAAGTAGACAAATATCCGAAATTGTAAATTGGGAGAATAAAATAGATAACACAGAACGGCACAAATTTGAAAATATTTAATTAAATAATTGTAAGTAGTATCTAAGTGTTTATAAATTATATATATAGAGAGAGCGAGAGCAGCAAAATTAATCAGTTGGTGTAAATTTTTATAAAACTTTCTTTTTTCTATTAATATTTTGAAATATAATAATTTTTCTACTGTCCAAATGATATTTATCAATTAATAAATTCTCCAATAGAAAAATACATAAAAACACTACATAGTAAGTGCATTGATTATGTTTACTAAAATTTTCGATACTTCATTTTATTATAAAGACTGATTAACTGATTTCTGAGCCATACATTATATATATATATATATATATATATATATATATATAATTATGAAAGACTTATAACAAATACATATTTAGAAAACACTACATTACCATAAAATAATGATTTTTGAAATAAACTATAATAGGAAGATATTTATATTAAAAAGTGTACGTTGTTATAATAAGATGATTGAAATTTAATGATTTATCCCCATTACAAATTAACATACGAATGAAATGCAAATATTGTCTGTTTCTATATATTGAATACCTTGTTTCTTTAAATAATTTATAATTATTTGATGTAGTCACCACATACCACATGTTGTAGTATGTATTTGGATGAATAGATAAATTTGTATGCATTTGTCTACAGAGGTTAATTTGCATTCAATGCATAGATACACACTTACATGTGTGTGTGTGTGTATATATATATATATATAATCAATTGTGTTGTTGCCATTGTCAGGTATTTATACTTCGATAAATACTTGAAGTTTGTACGTTTACAGATTGTAAGTAAATATTATCTCAAAAAATATAGTATTTTTTTTTATTGACTTCTTTTCAACGTAACATATTTTACAAGTTAATTTGGATAAGTGTGCCAAGAAAGATTGCAAATAGAAAGTACAACTATAGATTTTGAAATTATATCGATACATGTATGTGCAGATTGGGGCTATTAGACCTTCCTGAACTCAAGGCTTCAAACTATGAATGTCATTGATCTTTACATTTATAAATCTACATAAAAAAGTATCTTATGAATAATAAAATTAAATCGTTTTATTTTATTTTGGGTATTAATTTATAATCAAGTTCAACGTATGTTCTCTAATGAGTGATTTAAGTAATGTATTGATATTAAATAAACAACTCATTCAAAGTAAAAGTAATTGTATAATTGTAAAACTAACATCAAATTGTCTGAAATTAATTTAATTTAAAATGTTATGATTTATTCTATAGACAAGTTTTTCGATAAATTTATTCATAGTAGAAATAATACATAAACGTTTACTTAAATTAATTAGAATTGTTTTAAGAGAAATGAATTAGAGTAAACAGTATAGTTTATTGATCCTGTTAAGATTATATTGATTTCATTTTTTGTAGTTAATTTCTGTTTGTAGGTATTAATATTTTCCTATTTTAAATAAATAAAAATCAGTTCATTTTTAATAGGTTTTTATATGTGTATTTAATTACAATAAAATGATTAACTACTTAATAAAATATGCATTTGAAATTATAGTTCTTGACATGCTTAGTACAGATATTTTTACACGAATCAAACAGTTATCATACACGATATCGTTATTAACTTAAGAATTGACATATATTGTAAAGTTATTGACATATGAAGTAGTAGAATTATTGATATAGTATTAAAACTAGGGATGGGGAATGTTTAAGCAATTATTATTTGAGTGGTTATTTTAAATTTGTATTTTAACTTCATTTTATTCTAAAGTGGAATTTTCCTATCCAGATAAAAAAAACTACATTGGGATATTCAAAACGTTATCTTCTTCAAAACAAAGAAGTAAGAAAATCTTAATATTTTTCATGATTTGTATTTAATATAAACTTGAGTAATGGATTATTAAAATTTCAATTATGAACTTTTTAGAAGTATCTCATTATATAAATGTAGAATTTTCATTTAATAATTTAAGACGGATATTTTCAAGTTTCAATGAAATAGTTATTAACTAAAAAAATATATGATTTTGTATTTATTTTTTATTCATATTTCATTTTAGAAATGTGTGTTAATGAAACCAAATTATTCTACCTTTAATAATTATTGTATAATATTCTATTTTTGAAATTAAATGTGTATTAAATGGCATATTAAACTAGAATTTGTAATATTTGTGTATTCTGGCGTATGAGTTACGTTAACTGCAATAAAAATATATAAATAAGAAAACCTCTGAATTATAAATTATTTTAGCTACAATTACTAACACTTGTAACAGTTGTTTTTTTTAAGCTAACAATTATGTATGCATGTGCATAAAATATTTATACATGTCCCAAAAGTTAGACTCAATTGAATGATAATGTAAGATCTAATCATTAGGGCTTTAAATACACTCTGTTATTATTGTAATTTCGTCCATATATATATATATATATATATATATATATATATTGAATTTGCAAGACAGGTAAAAATAAAGAGTGCTTTAATAATAAAATATTTGATTTAAAAATAATAGAAACAGTAACTTTGTTTTTAGCATATTACATGCAGGTGGTGTAAAATAATGTCCTTGGTTTTTGAAGTAACAGAAGGCAGCATTTTCATTATATAACTAATATATTTTTGCTTTTTTAACTATATATATATATAGAGAGAGAGAGAGAGAGAGAAATCTCCAAATAATCGAAAATGATGTCGATAATAAAGTGTATCTTTTTTATAGTTCCTATTAGTAAAAAAATACGTTAAAAATCTGAGATTAAAGTATATTTTAAAAGTGCTCTATTCAAAATTAATAAGAAATTAACAATAAAAAAGTACTGATTTAGAAAAGAAGTACGAAATTTAACCACACAAAACGCACCAGGGAATATATTTACAAAAAAAAGAGATGCTAATGAAGAAATAATTAATATTTATCTATTTGTTGGTTGGTAGGTTATTTAGGGTTAAATGCGTTCCGACAACTAATATAGCACTTATAATGCACCCGATTCATCTATTTGTTATTTCACGGCTAATATTTGAAATAATAAATAGTTTTTAAACATGTATTTTTTTAAAGATAAATGATTTTTCTTTATATTTAAAGAAAAATCAATAAGTGTTATAATTATATGTGATTAGCATATCTTTTGTAAAACTTTATAATTGTGTAAATGCCACAAAAATTCTGTCTGTTTCATTATGAAAATTTCCAAATAGTTTTTCGTGATCTTTGAAATTCTTTTCCAAATAAACTATTCTGGAAAGATCCAAATACATGTTAGTCCACAGAATACCGGGAGTAAATTTTTTTCCTCAATAGCTTCCTTCAGGTCGTCTATTTAACAGCAGTAATTCTATTTGGTGACCGTTTAGTTATTGGAAAAGAGCACTTAGTAGATTATGAAGAGACTCACCAATCTTTTTAGTAGTGTAATATGAATTGTTTTTGTTATCATCGGCTTAAAAATCTTTCCAAATCATGTAAAATCTTTTAAATAAAAATATTTGGCATGTTACTTTGCAAATTGTTATTTTGTAAATCATATTTTACTAAAAATATGTTAAAAAGTAATAATATTACCACCAACACATAACACAAATATATATATATATATATGTACACTAATTTTTACTTTTATAATATTTATTTCATTATAAATGATAAAACTTTTTTTAACATATAAATGTTCCACATTTAATAAGTGCAAGACATAAATCAAAAGTAATATAAAATATAACAGAGTTATTTCAATATTAGAGGACCTTTTCTTATTTTTTCCAACTCTTTTAAATTAACATCTTGTAAATCTAATTGTGAATATATATATATATATATATGTAGACACAATATGCATATGTAGTAACACAGTATCGCCTAATTATTAATATATAAATAATTAAAAAAAATATATAAATACGATTTACGAAATCGCTTCATCTAATTATAAAATGAAATTATATTGTTACAATGATCAGGACAGGATTTACGCTTAAAAAATATACCGGTTTTAATCAAGGATTTGATCTAATTTCTATTCTATGATGATTCATGTAGATATTCGTGTTTGTATTACTTTATAACAAAATAAAAATGATTATATATATATATATATATATATATATGTGTGTGTGTGTGTGTGTGTGTATATATATATATATATATATATATATATATATATATATATATAATATGAGTAAATGAAAAGCTAGTGTAATATGTCGATTTAACAAAATATTTGAAATGATTTTTAATGGCAAAACATAACTCAAACATAAATAAAATGATTAAGAAACTCGTTTATCGTTTATTTGTTTTAATGTTCACTAATTGATATCTAAATACTTGTTTAAAAACGATGCTTTTATATACTTGTGATAAGTAGTATCCTATACATTTCAGTAATTCACAGTCATATTCTCTATTTGAAAAATTATATTATTTGCGAAATGTATATATATATATATATATATATATATATATATATATATGAAATTTAACGTACACTATATTCCAGGTATCTAAAATGTGCTTATATTTACTTTATAGCTGTTGATATACTTTCATATTAATCTTAATTTACATTTTTATCGTAATTAATCAGAATCCCACACAATGAGTTTGTCACTTAATCAACATTTTTTTAATAAAGCCCCTGCAGTATCGAAAGACATCGTAATTTCCTATACTTAGTATTGCGAATTTACTTTAGTTAAATTCTTCAGATATTCATTATCTACATTGTGTTGACGCCTACACTTTTCAGTTTGAAATCTTATAAGGAAATGTCTACATCCTATTAATGCGACTGCATCTTCATGACAAGAATTAAAAAAAAGTATCGCCCATAGTTTAATTTTATTTTTGATGTGTAATTTATAACTCGTTGCTTTTTCAATTGGTTTTTAATGTGATATATATATATATATATATATATATATATATATATATATATATATATATATATATATATATGTATTTATAATGTTTACCCAAATAATAATATATTGTCAATTTCAAAAATTCTGTTCCATATGCTTTTTTAAAAACATTTAGTTTATTTATAAATAAAATGATTGAATCAATCAACTGAATAGCTTCCATTTTTTCTTTTTAACATTTTTGCTTTATTCTAGCAGCATTCACAAGTTTCTATTCAAACATTTAAATTATGTGATTTAGAAACCCTTTTTAATTATGTTATTTAAAAATTAATTTTTATAATTTCCTTTATTATGACTGCCATCAACTGAATCACTTTTTAGATCTGTTTGCAAAGAAATTTTTCCTGGTATAATTTCTAGTAAATATGATAAATTGTGCAGTATTTTCCTGTTAAACTTGCTTACTTGCAGCATTGAAAATATATTTACTTAATATACGCAACAAAAATATATAAAAAAATAACCCTAAAATTATAAAATGTATAATCTGATTCGAATATAAACAATCTCTAATAAAGTATATTTCATGATCTAATTCATCGTTTCCCAATTTTTTATCCATTAAAACTAAACAGCTTCCTTTACATTTGTATAACTGAAATATCCGTTTCATTTCTCTTTAAAATATTTGCTACTATCTAGCCACATTGTATGCTAGTTAAAACAATACAACCTTGTGATTTGCCCAAGTAGCATTTTTGCTACTTATATATATATATACTCGTATATATATATATATATATATATATATATGTATATATATATATATATATATATATATATATATATATATATATATATGTATGTATATATATGTATGTATATATATATATTCTTAATTATAATCGCATCCAAATTAATTAATTCAGTTACTAATTATTATGCATTAAAAAAATATTTCTTTCTATTAAAAGTGGTTTAGGTCTCTATGAAAATTTAGACTAATTTACAAACTAATATATTGTATTTGTTTATTAGAATTTATTAGATTTAATCAAAAATAGTATAAAATTGGATTGCTACATTACCTAATTATAATTCATATACGTATATATATATATATATGTATATATATATAATTTCATTTCTTAAAAAAATGCAAACCAAACTAATTTACTCTTACTGTTTTTTTAAATATATAATTGTATGTACATACACTTTAATTACATGGTAATATCGTAAAATTAGCAACGAAGCATTGAATATACTGAAACACAGTCGTTTTTTCTGTATTTGAAATAAAATAGTCACGAGTGAACAACACGTGTCTATGTAAATTATATATACATACGTATTTGTATATCAATAATATATTTATATACAAATACAATTCTTACTATTAATATGAACTGAAATCTAATCAGTATGTGTCAATTTAATTCTTCATTATCTATCGTATGTAGTTCGATGATCTATTTGTTTCCTTTTATATTCAGATAATACCTAATGTGAGACTTCAGTTCAAAAACATCAGTACAGGATATTTTATAATGCTACCATTTCATTTCCGGTTTTAGTCATTAAAGTTATATTTTGTATACATTATGTTTGTATACAGACATGCAATGTGTATTCATATATATTCACACATTCGAATTCAACATTGTGTTTCACTTTTTCTTTTCAGTTGTTATCTATTATTGAATGAGTCATAAATGTTATTTACTTACTTGGTCATATTTTTACAAAGTAATATAATATCATTAGTTATATGCACGTCTACATCTTTTCAATAACACACACAAATATATATATATATATATATATATATATATATATATATATATTGTGTATAAAGACATGAACATTAATAAACATAAATATAAAATGCAAACCAATGTTTGAATATAGTGTACGTGGGCGGTTTGAGGAGTAATTTCGTTCAATATCAAAGGCAACATCTTCAATTTCAAACTCTACTTTATTTTTTAACAAAATCCCCTCGAAACTCAGTCTCCTTTTGCCCCAACGTTTCTCTAGCTACGTATTCCTCTCCTGGAAGTGGATTTGTTCGATCCAAATCGCTTTCCAACTAAAAAAATTTAGAGTTTTAGGAACAGATGGAAGTTTGTGGGAGCCAAATCAGGTGAATATAGTGGATGCGAAAGGATTCCAAACTTCATTTCGATCAATTTTTACTGAACGACAATACTTAAATGAGCCAGTGTATTGTCATGGTAAAATAACACTTTTTTCTGGGCCATTTCGGGACGCTTTTCCAAGGTAACTGCCTTTAAATTCTCTAAAAGTGCCAGTATTGTGTTAGTCAGTAATTTTTTCCCCTTCTGAAGGTAGTCGGTCAAGGGAATTCCTTTCGTATCACAGAAAAGTGTGGTCGTTACCTTTCTAGCCGAGTGAATCGTGTTTGCCTTTTTCGAAACCGTTTCACCGCATTCAGTCCACTGTTTTGATTGCTTTTTAGATTCTGATGTCTAATGACGAATCCAAGTTTCATTCATGGTCACAAAACGCAGCATGAAATCCGTTGGATTCTTAAACAGTTCCAAAAAGTCTACTGGTTTTTGTGTACAAACTTGTTTTTGCTTTGTAGTGAGCAAGCACGACACTCATCTTGCAGAAAGTTTTTTCATACACAATTCATTATACAAAATGAAATGCGTTCCCTCAGTTGAGATGCCTGTGATCTCTGATTCCTCTCACTTTCACTCGCCGGTCAGACAAAACCATATCGTGGACTTTATGAATGTTTTCTGACATCACAGCTGTTCTCGAGCCTGCTGAACGTTGTGTATCTTCAGTATTCGTTCTGCCACGTTTAAATTCATTCGCCCAAAGTCGAAAGGTTTCGTAGAAAGGATAAGATTCATTCAGTGTATGAAATATCCTCTCATGGATTTCCTTCGCTGTTTTCTCTTCCAAAAAAAGTACTGAATCACACTACGAATTCCGATTTTATCCATTTTGCACTTTCGCACGAAATGCTTTTGTTAAAACAACTGTCAAAGCGGGAATTATTAGCGAAATTACTTGTAATTTCACATGCTTTACTAAAACGGATGGAACTGTATGAGTACATGTATCATTGGCTCCTCTCTCAATCAGCGCGTACATGAACCAAGTTACTTTTCAAATCACCCTCATACTTCATAAGAATTATTTAGATTTGTTAATTTTTTGTTGTTCTCTCAATCGAAAAAAGTCAGTAGTCATATATTGAACATTTTTGAAAAATGTATTAATAACGTTTTGTGATTAAATGAATTTCTGAGTTGATAAAAAGTATTTATAAAAATTATATGTTTAATCTTGATTCTTAAAACGTAATTGATTTCTGAAAAACAATCAATTTGAATAATCAGTGTGATTGAAGAAAATCGGATGAAAAGACAGACCTATCCGAATCTTGGAACTTAATTTTCTATTATAATACTAGTCATGATAGGAATACATTAAATAAATTCTCCTGTGATTTGGGTTTGGAGGTTGATATTTACTAATTAAGCCTTAATAAAATAATAATTAAATAATGTTTGAATTAAAAATAAATTCTTTAACATACATAGTAGTTTCTTACTACGGTTAGGACCTTCGAACTATGTTCAAACGTTGAGTCAACTGATTCGAAGAGTTTCAGTATTGATCATATTTGTCCATATATTTCTTCAAGTGTTTGCATTTTATAGATGTAGGGATAGTGACATTTTCTCGTATATTTTTCAATAACTCCATATTTATAACATTATATGGAAAAAAATTGGGATAACATTTACGAAGTGAATCACAAATTAAATAGCTTTTTTTAAATTTTCATTTATCAAAATCGTGAATAGATTCAGTACTTTGATTAACTTGTAATGTTAGTACTTTCATTTAATTTTAGGTAAATTATGAAGACTTAATTCTTCTTTCAATACATTATTGGAAGCCCAGTAATTTTGAAACCTAAAGAAAACGGGTCAAAAATAAATAACTGCGTTCGAAAATTGTTCATTTCTAATATAAGTTGAGGACTGAATCAGCTCAGTTTATATATTGTAGCAGACGATTTTTAAGTTGAAATATATATATATATATATATATATATATATATATACATGTATGTATATAAAATGTAATTTTGAATTGCATCAGTCAACAGCCATGTAAAACCTTTTTCAAAGAAAAGATTCATGAATTTAGATCCTGATTCTTCAAACAGTTAATGAGTTTAGAGTTATAGCTAGATCTTAATCCGTTTTAAAATCGTCCAAATAAAAAGATTCAACAATAGTAATGTCATATTATATATCTATATCTAAGAAGTATATTGTATTTATTATTAAAAAGGATATGTGAGGTAATTAATTAGTTTCTTTTTCATGGCGTAGTTTATCATTTCTAAAGTGTGCATGCGTGAATATTAACTCATGCTAGACATTTTTTCTTGTAGGTTTAGCATGTCTTTTACTTTAAAACATTAAACGACCTCTTCATCTTTATATAGGCTACTTTAGATTAGAATTAAGAACAAATATAATCAATAGGAGTAATATTGATAATCATCTATATATAGAAAGTATAATTACAAGTAAAGTTCTATTTCTCCCCTTATTAAATATACATATCTATATCTCCCCTATTAAATATACATTAATACTAAAAATGATCTCAGTATTTTATAACAATGCAGAGTAATTTCGTTCATCGTAAATAAAACTTTACTAATTTTGTATATTTTATTTCCGAAATCATGAAAAAAAATGTCTTCCCATAATATTCGGGCTCGAAATATTCTTGTAATGTTATAAATTCTCCAATATAATCTTAGTTATTTACATTTTACTTATTTTCCAGCCGTGAGTATCAAAAGTCGGTTATAGCTTATTATTAGCTATGCACCAGTGAATCGACAACGGGATTCAGTTTCATGATATTATGTTTCTTAGAAAAACGTACCGTGTAATATGAAATCATGAATAGTGAAATGAGATTATTATAAATAAATAAATATATATATATATATATATATATATATATATATATATAAAATTAAACTGAAATATAAATAATAGTGTTTATTTAAATACAAATTAGAAAAATGTTTTTTTAAATTAATTTAAAATTTTTAAGTCAAAATTTTTATTTAATTAAATATAAAGCAATAAAAAATATCTAAAGAACATTATTCATTTATGTAATATTCACCTTTTTGTACATACTTCTTCCATTCTAAGCTAGTTTGTCGATATTTATCTGTCTATCTATTTTTCTATATAATAAAACCTACATTTCTCCGCACCTTACTTTGTCCGCATTACAAAGTCCATGGTGACGAGAATTTTTGGTTTCTTAGCTCATAGGTTTCAAGTTTAATTCATTAAGCTTCGATCTTAAATATTTTTTATGATTAAATATATTATGTTGTAAAAACAAATAAACCGTTTTTTCTTTCTATTTTTCATTCAATTTTAACGGGTTATATATTAGTAATTAATAGAGAAATTGATCTAGTACAATTTTGTAATATGATTAAATCACTATACTCCTATTGGAAAAATATAATCTTCAGAGCAAATTGATATTTTTTGAAAGAAACAAATGTAATTTTCTTCAAATGTCTAATATAAATATATATATATATATATATATATATATATATATATTTAAATGTATATATATATATATATATATATATATATATATATATATAATCTTCCAAATATCTTATAGTAGGTGAAACTAATCATTATCAGTATTTGTACAACTAATATAAGTCTGCGCATTATCAAATATAGACATATCTATAACAATATTTATTTTTAGGAGTTATATTTTGCACTGTAAAATCTAGGAAATTAGTATTAGAAAGTCTAAACTCCCATTGCATCTTTATAATGAACTTTATTGGTATTTTTAGTGATCAAATCTTGATTATTTGTGCCCTTATGGTAAGCATAAAAGATACAGTGGTGTTTGTGATCTTTACCCTTTTTCATTTATCAATTTAAAAATCTTAATTGTACTACTCAAACTGTGTGAAAAAAATTAAACACAGATCCTCTATTTATAGTTTTTAATTAAAATTTGCTCGGAAATCACAATTTGTGTACATTGTATCAGTTCGCATCACAAAATACAAAATCATTGAAAGTATTCTGATATTTGTTATCATTGGAATTAGCATTTATTGACAAATTGTTGTCAACAGTTCTAAATAAAAAAAAAGTAAAGAAACAAATCAATACAAGATATTTACAGCAAATTTCATTTCAAACATTTTTTATCTTATTATTATTACTGACGCATTTTGTAGCAAAAGCAATAAGTGTCATCATTGTAAAAAAATCCAATGTTTTCATCCTGTTTTACTTGATAAATGTACATATAACCTACAATACCGCAATAATTTTATTTTATCAGATTCTTTTGTTCATGTGTTTATATTATGAACACGATAAAAGCATTTTTAACTCCGAGCATATACGTGGCATTAATTTATTATACAACTTTCATGAGAAGTTTTCTAAACTACGGTTATAATAATTATTTGAAAAATGTCTTCTCTTATTTACACAAAAACACATACATTTTACTCGGTTTGAACACCGTAATATAAATTTTAAATTTTGCTTCACTTAATTATAAATTATTTAAAGACTTATTTTAAGAAATATGTTATTCAAAAATCAATTTAAAAAAAATACAATTTTAGGTCTAATATCAATATCCATTATAACCTAAATTGATGTTAACTTATACATCATAAATTTAAATAAATACTTATATATAAAACTATATATATATATCAGTAATTGTATATCTTAATTTATAATTATATACATCGGCGTGTAAAAGATGTAAACTTTGCATATACAATGTATAAAAAGATGAAAAACTACGTTTCCGTCATTTTAATGCATTTTCTGACAGCTGAACTAATTTAAAATTCCCACTTCGTTAAAAGCCACTGTGGAAGGACAATAATTCTATAATAATTATTAGAAAATTGAGTATATAATACATATTACCAAATATAGAATTAGAATGAGTGGTGTTTCGAAAACTCAACTGTGTGAAGAATTAAGGATGGTGGAAAGCGGAAGGAATAAAGAACGCTCTAAATTATACCTCTACGCACATAAATATAAATTATAAAATAATTTTCTGGTTTTAATTTATTTCGATTTCACAAAATTCGTTTCAAATAGTTATTAGAAAATTTATAGTATATCTCACACTTAGGTATATTATATTGTTTCCTTGTTAAGTAATATATTTACATATAAACATTAATTGTCTACATTACAATTCAAACAACTCTCTAATAATAAATACTCTGCTTTTGTTTGAAAAGTCTACAACTATTGATTGATTTCTGTATTTTCGATTAAATCAAGTATTCTAGTGAAATTAGCTTATACAAGTGCATTTTCCACTTACCCCACAAACCATAAAGACTTTCTGATCAGAAATGTTCAATAAATTACTTGTGATCGTTTTTTCATCTATATATATATATATATATATATATATATATATATATATATATATATATATATATATACACATAACATACACACACACACCAGAAGGCTTTTCCCCCTGCTCGCTACGCTCGACCACTTACCAATTATAAGAATGCAGATGTAACCAAACGAAACAATAAACATATCAAATAAATAAGTAGACGTTATGGATATATATATATATATATATATATACACACACACATATGTATATATATATATACACATACACGTTAGTATGTCTATATAAACATTCTCACAGATAGTTTATTTTTTGTAATGTAGTGTTTTATAAAATTTTTGTGGATAATTTTGATTATATATATATATATATATATATATATATATATATATATATATATATATATATATATATACATACCATTCATTATGAACACCTGAACATACGCTTATATTAGAAAGTAATTAAATTAAAAAAATATATTTTAGAATCCAAGCCAAAAAAGGTGTCGTTGCTAATAAAAAAAATAACCTATAACTCTTATTTAATATTTATTAAACTTTTTAAATTCGAAACATTTTCAACTCTAACTGTGACTATAAAATGATAATATTATTTATAAAACAATATTTCACTCATATATATATATATATATATATATATATATATATATATATATATATATATGTGTGTGTGTGTGTGTGTATGTATGTGTATATATATATATATATACATACATACATATTAAACATTTAACTTTTCGATTTGAGGCACAATTCTAGCTAACGCAGACAAGTCTAGCCAAAGCAGAAGTACATTATTTGTATATATATATATATATATATATATATATATATATATATATATATATATATATATATATATATATATTAAACATTTAATTTTTCGATTTATTGAGACACAATTCATGTTTTTATGTTGTTTATAGCCAAAGGAGAAGTACATTTTTAAATCAAATTAACAGTATTCATAAATATGATAAAAATGTTATTTTTTCCTGAATTCATGTTATTATAATAATAAAAAACTCAACTTTGTTAATCATTTCAAGTTGATTATTTCTCGCATATTTTCATTAATGTACGTTCATTTTTTTGATCACGGCTGTAGTATATATATATATATATATATATATATATATATATATATATATATATATATATATATATATATACACACACGCACACACATACATACATACATACATACTAGTTATATAGTGACGTCAAAGTAAACGTGTTATATTAACTGAATACAATGACTTTTATCAAACTCTCATTGCCATATTAAAGCTGATAAGCGATTTAGTATTGAGTTTGAATTATCCACCTATATACCTATTATAAATAGGTACGAAGTATCAGTGCACTGTGCTCTCTCACTTGCTGTTCAGTCGCCTATATCCATCCGTCCATCCACCACCTGACTGACTTACATAACGCAACGGTAGACAAACATTGCCAACTAATCATCTTCTCCAGTGTTAGCCGGAACACTCACCTGTGCAGCAACAATAACAATTTCGTCGCTCGACCATATATATAAATATTTTGTTCGGTGTGTGAACGGAGTGCAGTCGAATTTGTCTGCGTGTGTTTCTTTTATTTCACTTTCGCAAATCATAAAGGCGTATTTGTGTGTATGTGTATCTCACTATTTCTTATATGTTTCGTATGCGTGCGTGTCACTTGTGTATTATGCGTTTTTGTACCTGAGAATTGTTGTGACGTAAATGAATACAGAAATAATTAAATCTCGTTTCATTTATACTTGTTTTCGTCGCTTACGGACTGGTTTTATTGTTGGATCTCACCGTTTATTGTTTTAACAAAATTCAACAGATAACAAAATTTAATATCTTATTTTGTACATATATATATATATATATATATATATATAAAATGTAATCATGTTACAACTGACACGACAGCACATCAGAACCGAAACCTGTTGCTACGTCTGAAGATTAATGTTTATTGCAAGCAACGTCTACCTGTCAACAAATATCGTGTGATTCACAGTGTTTCATACCGTACGGGATTTTTCGTCCGTTGTTGTTTAGTGTTATAAACTAGTTAAAAGTGTGAAAATTTGTCATCCGGAAATAATGTACAATAGTGATATGTATAATTTATAACGAGACAATAATACGTTCATTATTTTGTTCGCCGGATTGCAAATATTGGAATTTAGACCGGAAGTTTGATTCAATCGATATAAAACTCATGTTTTGAACAGTACGTTAAAATTTTTATCGCGTAAAAAAGATAACTTGTTAAAATGTGCATAAAATAATCAAAGAGGTTATCAACTGATCCAGCAATCTTGTTGAAAATAAATAGCAAAATTATGAATACCGACTTGAAAAGAGAGAATTTCGGTCGTAAAAGTTTTCGTATCGCACCGAAAAAACGTGAAACAGGTCAGCCGATGCAGGAACCAGTACAATTAATTACTAATTCAGGTTCAAGTATTGCATCATCATCTTCTAGTGTGAAAACATTGAGTAATGATCCATTGTCAGTGCAGAAAAGGCTTCTTGACACTAGAAATACGTCTAACCAAAATCATACAGAACAGGAAGTACACAATGCAAAACATAAAAATACAAGTGATGATATTTTAACAAATGATATTAACTTTGGACGGCAGGTGCGTACACGTATACCGACTCCACCTGCCCAAAGAAATAACACTGCACGTTTCCTCGGCGAATGTACAGATTCAAAAGAAATTCATCACAAACAATATACCGATTCGGAAAAAACGAAAACAGAAGCCGAATTACTTGATTTTAAAAATGTATTAACCAAAATGAATCCAGACGGACAGTATTCCGAGTTAGATTTCAAGATAATGTTTGAGCAAAATAAATCGTCAATTATACCAGTTCAACGCAATAAATTGATTTCAAAACCTCCCTTTGCCCAAAATAAGATAGCTTCAGATATGTCTAAAAAAGTCAGCATCCCGCCAAAATCTGAAGATCATATAGTAATTCAAGACGAAATGTCATATAGAGATGAATTACTTAATTTAAGCCCCAGTGATTCAGAAAAACACATTTGCACAGATGATTGGAACCAGTATCTAGACAAACAATACAAAACGATCGAGTTCAACACGAATTTTAAAACGGATGCGTCGAAACCGCCAATTGTTACAAAGTTAAACCGTTACGATGAACACGAAAATTTACTGACGCCTGGCATTAGTACCGATGCAACGTCTATTGTATATCTACGAAATAGTTCTGAAGCAGTCAACCCATTTCAACGTGGAGAAACTACAAGGAATAGTACTGGTACGGCGACGACAACACCAGTAACGGCTGCTGTACGTGCTGCTGTGCAACCTACGATCGCTGGTGGACGTAATTTAGGGCGAACCGTATCTGATGCACAAGAGAAAGAATCTGTTATTAGTCATACTAAACGATTTATTCGTCAACCTGTACGAAAATCACCGTTTCAACAACCTGCAGAGGTATATACTTATATTTATTACATACATTTCACAAATATAGCCCTTATATATATATATATATATGTATATGTATATGTATATATATATATATATATATATACAAAATTAAGTTTTACAGCGGTACGACACTTATATTAATTTATTAAAATCAACAGTAAGAAATGTTATCGCCATACGAAAGAAATTTATTACTTAGCAATGAAAAAAAAACTTAAATTACACCGAAATCAAAGACACTCATTAAAATAATATATCAATTATCAGTATATAACATTTTATTTACATATGTATTTAAAAACGAAACCAGTTAGTAAAAAACCATACTCAATCTTTTACTAAATATTGTAACTTGGTTTCAGTAGTTAGTAGTATTTAATGTGATATTAGATCTAACCATCATTTAAATTTATTAAGAGGTAGTTTATGGATACGATTGTGTCTAGTGGCACATTAAATATTATGAATTATTGAAACCTAGTGGAAGTACTTAGTAAACGATTTGAATGTGGTATAATCTTCAGAAATCTACCAGATATTTTAGAAATAAACGCCTCAAATTTGACTTATAAGATCCGCAAATATGTTAACTTTTATGTATACAATATTTTCGTTCCATAAAACGAATTTAAATTCATTATTTTTACAAATAAAGAAATACTGATAAAAGGTAATATTGATAAAATTACACATAAATAAGTTAATAATTGTATGTATGTATGTGTGTATACACACACACATACACATATACACCACTATGATCCGTTCACTGCTCTCCCAGCCTATTAATGGGATAAAATTCGAATGTCTGTAGATTTTTATTCCACGGAGTCTTTATAACCAATTTAATATATTTTATCCAATTACTTTTTGATGACTGTGCTGAATATTCGTTTATAGTGTATTATCAGTTTTAAGTGTATTGCCGAAATTACTTCAGTGTTTTAGATCGATATCCGATAATGGTAACCAATTTCAGTTTTGTGTTCCAAACAACCACTTTCCTTTATATAAATTGCAAAAAACCGTAACAATACAAATATACCATTTTAAATGTATATACAGATTTCTAGTAAAGGTAGTTAAATGACTGGAATTATTAGAAATGAAAGCTATAAAACAGAATCATTTGTGAAAAATTAACAATCTTTTAAAAATTAACAATTTACGCCAATTATTATAACGCTACCTGTGATAGTATTGTTATCTTATTCTGATAGAATTCGTTCTATTGTATCATCTAAGTTTCTGTTCTGTACTACTAGTTTCGGCAGGTGCACAATCTTCAGATAGATTTCAGAAATTCATCTCTAAATCTGCCTGAAGATAGAAAACGTGCTGCTTAAATTAGTACTGAACGGATACGTAGTTGATTCAGAAAGATGAAGACTGTCAGGACGACACATCTATTATTATTAGTCGTAAAAAGAAGACTTGTGTATAAAGACCAATTAATCCAATCACATCGTGAGTTTTTGCCTTTGTACAATTTAAATATTTACACTCTAACACTACACTCAACTTTTTAATGTATGTGATTGGGATTCGTTCTTAATTTTTATATATATATTTATTTGGACGGGTATTAATCAACACGGTAATTTGATAAGAAATTTTCTATTGTATAGTCGTACGTTGTTTAACATCAGGGAAGTATTCTTGTAATTACAAACACAAAATGAAACAGTACTCTACTGATTCATTATGACATATATTCTATAAAAATATATTCCGGATGTAATAAATTTTTCCTACAGTCAATATAAATAATTAATGAAGTCATTGTATACTGCCTACTGGCCCAAACTTTCCTTTTATTTATAGTTTCTATTTAATCACAAAAAGGACATGCAATCATATTTCTAAAAATAACACTACAACAAAAATATATTATTTCCAGTGAAAAGACAAACAAACATTCATTTTTAATTTTATTATTTATTACTTTACTAGATGAACATTTTTTTTAAGTTGGGTAATATTCATCGCAGTACTTGAGTGTTGGATTTTGTCATACCGACAATTAATCTTTTTGTAACAACTTGTTTCTTAATACTTATCTTAAGTATTCATTAAAGATATTAATGATTACTGATAAACGCTTCATTTTTTAATCCATTCTAATTGCGAATAACATTCATAGTTTCCAAATTCGTGTGCACACGTTTATTCATTTATATCATTAAGAGATATCATGTATGTTTGTACATATATATATATATATATATATATATATATATATATATATATATATATATATATATATATATATATTGTTCATGTACGGTTGGCAATAATCGATTTTCTAATAACATACTTGTAAATTTATCAATGAAACTAGATTAAATGTAATTTATAACCGATTCCTCTTAAGTGTTAATCGATATAAACAATTTCTATAATATGTTTGTAATAGAAGAAGCTGCGTAATTGCATGAATATAATTTGAAATGAGCGAAATTATATATGAACGTCAGCATCTGCGTACAATGTAAAGAAACGTGACCTTAACTTAAAAACGTAATAAGGTCACGAGGTCAAATCTCGATTTGTATTTTTGTTCGAGATTATTTTTAAAATCAAACTTAGTGTATTTTTAAAATGAATTCTTACGGCTCGAACAAAATTAATTTTATTTTTTAAAAAAATCCGTAGATAGAGAATCGTACACTTTTTTAACTTGTTACATTTTTATCTATATTATGATTCTTTTTCACTTGTAATTTGAAATGTTCTTAATATAGATACATACATACATATATATATATATATATAAAATAGTCACGCAACGTTTCGTCTCCGATTTTATATTTGTACGCCAGTATGAGTACATAAGAGTTAAATATTAATTTTATTTTTTACCGACAGTTTCAGCCACTCTACCTCTCCTCTATCCCCCTTCTTTGTTTATATATATATATATATATATAGGTAGAGAGAGAGAGAGAGAGAGACTGACTTAAATTACCATAATAAGTTATAGGCTACAGCACATTGAACAAATAAAAAGAAAATACGCATATTTTGCATTATGTATTTTACAGTTAATAACCTTATCGTTATGGTTATATGAACACAGTGAGCTTAAACAAAAACCTTAATAATTCATAGCTTAGTTCTTTATTGTACTTATAGTATTTTGATTTATGATTTTAAAAATATAACAAAAACACTATTTTGTATCTTGAATAACACGACACCAAGAAAATATTCTAGCTTCTTAGGTTTTGATTGTAGTTAGTAATTACGTATTACATATCAGGGTCAAAAGGCAATCAGTGTTTGTCACTTTTCGATCACAATTCTTTTTCCTTTAATAACTTTAAAATATAAACAATTATGTACATGTCAAAATGACAAAATTAGCAAATACTTTATTTACCAATAAATGGCAAAAACGAATAACGTAGAAATATTATTTACAATATTTACTAAAACCTCTAGTATTTTTATTAAAAATTCAGTGATTTAGTCATAGTGACCTCGCATCCATTTGTATATCATAACACTTTTATGTACTGTTATTATCATCCAACAATGAAAACCTGCAGCAGTTATTTACGCTTGTGTACACGCATTAATTACCTAAGGATGTTGCGAAATGAGTAGTGAAACTTTATAAAAATTATAATATCATTAATATTGTATTTGATTCCAAACATTACTTTCAATTTTTAATGGAGCTGTACAGAATGGCTAAAATAATAAAACGTAACGGCAGACAATTTTATAACAAAAGCTAAGTTAGTTTTAATATTTCAAAATTTTAATCTAATTACAGTATAACCATTTGTGTTTTGATTAAAAATTTAACAGATTTCTCAATTCAGTCGTACGTTTCCGTACATTATGCTATGTAGCACTATGTTATGTTAAATATATTTGTTTATTAATACATCTAACCCTCGTATAGCACGGTTAACCTATTTCACAAAAGCACCGTGTTGTACGAGGTTCTAAGTTTATACAAAATGAATTTTATTGTTCCTATAGTACTATATTGCCTTTTCGCTGAAAAAAATAACATTTAATTATGTACTTTACTTTTAGTGAATATATCAATAGAAATTACAAAATTTTCAATAAATTATTTTAATACCTACATATCAATACCTCAAAGCAATAGCGAGACATTTCGAAAAGTAAGTTTTGTGGTATTTAACATTTAAAATTGTTTTATTAATAAAAAATCGTTGTCATGTAATTTGAATGAAATACATTTGGCAACTCGAAGATATCAAGTCATGTGTACTGAAAGAATATCGCAGTGTTTTGTCTTAATTGTGATTTTTGCCCCATTTCGTTCTCCTTGCATATATAAAACCGTGTTATAAACGCAGTATTATACGAGATCTTGTCGCAGTTCTTCAACCGTATTGAATTGAATCCGTGTTATGCAAAGGTTGTATTTATTATCAGAATTTTTAGAAATGGCCCTTCTATATTTTATGCTCATATCAGTTTCTATAAATGTAATCTCTTAAAACATTATAAATTCTTATTGTATTTTCTAACAGTTATTGGTAACAAATAAAATTAGATTCTGAAGGTGCATCATTTCTCTCCAAATTGCCACTGATGTACAAGAAATTTGATCATTTTTAAAGTTGATATTTGGTAGGTTTAGTTTGCTAATTATGTTTGAAGTGATAAAAACGTACATATACGACTGCAACAGAGTTTCTCGCACTACAAATTCACACTTATTGCTGTATCCCGTCATTTAAAAGCAACACACCACATTTTCATAAGCATCCACTTCCTCATGCACACTGTTCATCGCTGTACGCTTTGACACCTGTCAATAATGAATGGAATTATAGAATATACAGACGGATGATTCAAATTTATATTTTGTAGCTTAGATTACATTTTCTCTGTCTCTCTCTCTCTGTATATATATATATATATATATATATATATATATATATATATACACATACATACATACACGCACACACACACACACGTATATATATATATATATATATATATATATATATATATATATATATATATATATATATATAGTATAAGGTGAATTAAACATATATTAAAACAATTCGTAAAAAGTTGTCCTATTAGTTTTCGTCCTTTTGGGTAAACCAAATATTAACATTCAGCAGATTAATAAGGCACTCATATTTTTCCATGTAATCAGGAAGAGAAAAACTTTAAAAAAACTTATTCTGACATGCGATGTCATCGTTTCCATCATAACAGCGTTTACATTTGAATTGCACAGAATTACGGTGCACGTTACGCACGAAACGATTTACACATATTTTGTTGGTTGGTTATTGGGGTTTTAGGACACTTCGGCAGCTAAGGTCATTAGTGGTCATATGTTTTGTGGAATTAGACACAACGCAATAGTCCTGTTGCAAGATCCAAGTTTCTATTTATCATCAAATGCTATGAAAACATTTATTTGTACTGTAAGACCTCTAATTTGTTTTTAATATTATCTTAACCATTGCAAAACTGCATGGGTTTTCTAAACATCGCACGATCACATATTTAAGAGATTCGCGCCACTATGGCCGGTTTAAAATAAAAAGAATAGAAAAAAAATTATAACAATTACACTCAAAAATATGTTTAACATATATATTAAAACTATAATAGAAGAATTTCAATAATATAAAAACATATATATATATATATATATATATATATATATATATATATATATATGTATATATATATATATATATATATATATATATATATATATATTTGTATGTATGTATATTCATTATGAATTCATCTTCTACGCATTAAAATTTTATACATCATCAGAAAATTGTGTCATATTCCAATGTATATATATATTGAATTTTTTATAATTTTATTCGTTTGGAACAAATGAATCAACTAATAACCGTGACTTGTATAATATTAATACATCATTTTTCTAAAATAAATGATAAAGTAGTTCGTGATTATGATTACTCATTCTTCTTTTTATTACGAAAAGTGAAATTGTCAGTTTTCATTCTAGAAAGTATTTTCGATCAAGTTATATAATATTTTAAATATATGTAAATAATTTGTGTTACATAAGTATTTTTTTATAGACATTTTCTTTAAATTTTTTTTGTGATCTATTAGTTTCATATAATTTTTGCGTAAATTAGTTCATGGTATTATTATTGTTTAATAGTCTCTTTTATTGAATATTTTTTTAATCATAAAATTAAAGTTATTAATAACAATTTCAATTTGTCTTAAACAACATCTTTTAAATGGCATTATATATATTTATATATATATATATATATATATATATATATATATTCTTTAATATTAATTTTTCTGTGGATCATTTCTACTTTTTGTTCTGCTACCATTTTCAACACTTGTTTTATCTGCATGCAGTGTCATTAATATTTACATTTATTTGAGTATATATGTATGTATGTTATATATATATATATATATATATATATATATATATATATATAAATAAATGTATTAACATACATATATACTCAAATAAATGTAAATATTAATGAGACTGCATGCTGTTTCATTAATATTTACATTTATTTGAGTATATATATATATATATATATATATATATATATATATATATATGTATATATCATATTTAAATAAGAATGGCATAGCTCAGAAATGTATAAATTTAAGATCAAATTCAGTTTTTTGTGTAGTTAATTAAACAAATCATTAACGTATAAACCCAACAAGAACTAATAATAGTAAATAAAAACGATTGTTAATTATTTTAAAGCTACATATTAAGTAAAATGTTGCCTGAGTCATTTTTAGTTAGGTAGTTATATATTTTTTGCATAACACAATCGTTGTTTTTCTTACTTTTGTTAATATTACAATTAAAAAATTAGTCTTCCTTGAATGAAAAGGACACATTTAAAATACGATTATCTCAGAACAATGACGAGTTCAACTAGTGTTGTTCTAATAGAAGTATATGTATGTATGTATGTATATATATATATATATATATATATATATATATATATATATATATATATATATATATATTAGTACTTTTATGACTGTTCAGGGAGCTAAACCTACCTAGAGGCATGAAAAAAGGTTTAAATTCGGAATTTCTTTCCTCTGAAAATATTGGTGATAATGAAACGATTTTTTTTAAATGAAAGATACGTTTATTGAGATCATTTTGTCGGAAAACAGCATTCAAAAATATTTAAAAAAAATAATAGAGATATGTCCGCCAACGAAGGATGGCATTTTTTTGAGAACGTTGTCCAGCTGAAACCGACCATCTGAAATCAAAAAGTTACATAGGGTTTTAAAGTTAGTTACAAATGTAATAGATTAATGTTCGCCGGTTTTAAAAATCTTTATTTTTTGTAAAAAAAAAATGGCATCGACCGAAACTTAAGCATGAAAAAATCCACGAAAATGTCCCCATGTTTGTTATGTAAATATTACAATTTTTTAAAAAAATAAATAAAAACGTTATTCGATTAATAATGTTTCTTTGTGTATTTTGAATCAACCCAACGATCGGTTCTCGAAATATATGGCACACTGTCTTGGAAATAGTGTTTCGAGAGATAAACGTTTAAAATCATGGTGCTTTACGAAGAACCATAACTTTGTCAATTTTACAGGTATCAATATAAAATTCTCAGGATATATTTTTAAACATTAAACCTTTAGGCATTAAACTTTAATGTACCTTAATAAATTATATTTTTACTTGTGTGTAAGTGTATATATATATATATATATATATATATATATATATATATATATATATATATATATATATTATGTTGTACAAAAACATTATTTGCAAAATACGTTTGATCCTAAATCATATCCTAGTTAATTTTTTAAACAAAGTTTAATTTCGAGTTATAGTTAACATATTATATATCATCTATTAACCCTTAAAACCCCAGGTGGCCCACTTGTGAGTCGCATAAAATATATTACATAGAAACATGAGATCCGCTAATAGATCGCATAGGGTTTTACACAAGTTCATATACATGAGTATATCATAGTAAATTTTTACAAATATAGGTTAAATGTTATCATTTTTAAATATTTAGATGAATTTAAATTATTTTTTTTTATTTTTCATTAACTTTGTGAATTGTACTATTTATAAGTTCTATTAAAAAACTATTTATATCGATACAATTAATGGTATCATCATGTTATCAACAAAATTACATAGTCCTTTGATATTCTTTTTTAATACATTGTAAAATACAAAATATTAATAACAATCAACATATAAAAAAACACAATATTTCTCAAAAGTGACGTATAACAAATAGTACTAGTGTTGATAGGGCGACAGTTATTAGTCTTCATTCGTTTCAAATTACAAGATATCTAAAGGTTGTAGGGTTTATTCAGTATAGTACCCTGAAGAGTATATTTGCTCTACATAAGTATTCTATTGGGTAAACTCTTTAATTTTTAGATCTCTTGTAATTTTTAACTAAATGGCATGTAAAAAGCATGCTCACTTAACAAAAGTATAGGAGTTATTAACCTAATTGTAAGTAATGAAGCACTGGTGTTGGTTACGAAACAAAAATATTAACAAGAAGCAAATATAAAAGATAGAACTTCAATAAATGTTTATCAAATATTTTTAAGAAGTGTGATAGTATATATATATATATATATATATATATATATATATATATATATATATATATATATATATATATAAATTTATATATAAATTCATCTCTTTACTACAATTTCCCTAATCATTACATTCTTAATTAAAATAGATCTTCGAGTGGATCAGACTGTCAAAGAAAACCACTTTCTCTCATTATTGTATAAACATAATTAATATTTTTGTAAAACAGTGCAGATACTTCATTTTAAACTGTAAATGAATACGTAATGAAAATGCAGATGTATTTTCTAAAATCTCAAGTTCATAGAAACATTGGTTTAATTACAATTATTCACTAGATTTGGAAATATATTGGGAATTACAAATAGTCACATAGCTTTAATAAAAAACTCTTGTTTTTTTTAGTCGCTTATTAAAATATAATTTAGCATGATACATATTCTTTGGTGTTACCGTTTATTTTAGGTTTATAATAGTTATAAAAACAACTGACGTAATTTCTGTTATGATTCATCTCACCTTGTAAAAGTAAATTATATTTTTACAAAAAAAAATGAGTAACATATTTTTCTTATTATTATATGTTATGTACGTATATTTTAGCATAATTGTTGTATGTAATTTGCAAAAACAAATTGATTTAACCGTTACGTATGTTATATATATATATATATTTTTTTTTTTATTTATATATATATATATATATATATATGTATGTTTGTATATGTTTGTGTGTGTGTAAATTAGCTATTTGTATAGCATAAAACAACATTTTTTACTTTTTATTAAATATTCAATATGATTTTTTTGAAAAATTATTAACAGTATTTAATACTTCTGTTCATACACCCACAATATTTTTCCAATACCAATATATTAAAGAAAATCATTTTAAAATTTGTTTTTATCAAGAACATTACTGTAAAACCGTAGAAATTTATATTTATTATGTCTACAAATTAATTCGGTACCTTTTCTTTATTGAAAATGAATGTTTACGGAAAAATGAAATACATTTCGGTCCTTACAATATCACCCATTATTTTGTATAACTTCACTCGATCTGTCGGGTAACTGACGAATCCCTTGTCGAAAAGAAGATAGCGGTCTGAGTTGATGAAGTTGTAATACATTTTTGAGCCTCTCCCACTGTTTTAGCATTTTTTGTATGTTTCATAAGATACATAGTATGTTTAAATGTTAAAATCCTAAAATGACAAGAAAATATTTTAATTTAAAACAGAATTATGATTGTCGATTTAAAGGTACAAAATTAGTTTTTATAAGTGTGCCTTTATATTTATTTATACAACAATGCTGTTCGTACAATTTGAGTTTATACTGAATGTTATCATTTTGTAATGTATGTTTTGTTGTTATTAATATTTAATAATCATTTGACTTTAATAACCATGATAAGACGACTTTTCATTGACCCGACTAACTTCACTGCCGTAAAATGTTCGAAATTAATTTCTAAAATAATAAACATTATATGACATTGAGCCCAAATAATAAATAGTTTATTGTTTTCATATCAACTACCTATTAATTTTCGATATCAACGAGGTACACGGATATAATAAAAATATTGTGGAATATACGTACAGTAATGTTGCACAAATAAAAACAAATTTAATTTAATATAATTTGTTTATATAATAATTTGTTTATTTCGTTTTTTGTAATATTTATTCTTGAATTACTACTCCATTATAAACGGGAAAAAATATATAATAAAGATGTTTTATTAGAAAAATTAGCGATGTTATGTAAGTAATGTGGGTGTACGAGCAAAATTATTATGTAATATATTTATAAGTAACTTTTAAAAAAATCGTTTAATATTAAAAATGAATACAAATTAAAATAAACCGTAATTAAAATATACATATTTGTTTTCGAGTCTATGAAAACAACATGTGAAACATTATAAATGTACTCCCATTTCTAAAATAATACAAATTTGAGTAATTTTATTATAAGAATACATGGACTAAAAGTCAATGTTGTCGAGTATAAAATATTAAATAAAATAAGAATCACAAATAAAAAGTATAGAAAAGTCATTCGTATAGTAATTGTGTTATTTTCTGAGAGCTTGTATTTTTTTTATATAGTCAATAACTGACATAATGGTCGACAGTGGTACACAGTATCAGTTACCGATGACTCAAGTAGGGTTGAAAGTTTCAGAACTTGTATCATTTGAAAACCACCAAGGGAAACGTGATGTAAATCCATCACAAATAACTTGACTGATTTGAAACTTTGAAGAAAAAAAGAACTTAGTAAATCCACTTCACTACTTTTTAATATGTACATAAACAGAGTCGCTTGAAATTAATTTCGGTGTTGTTTTACTCGAATTTAAATTAGCAACGTTATTAAAAAACATTTATTATTTCTTAAAATATTTCTTACAAAAAGTATTATCTGTTCGAACATCTAAAGAACATAATTATACTTTATATTTTTATACTAATTATACTTTTTAGTAGTTTTTTTTAAGTTATATTTTATTAGCATACAATTCAATAATATGTTTTTTGATATTTTAATTTAAAAAGTATATTATTATAAAAACAAAGCCTGAAAATAAAGTATTCTTGTAAAATCTATTAAATCTCCAACTGTACTTACGATCGTACATTTTAATAAGAAGAATATAACAGTATTTTTTATTATGTTTTAATAGCACGAAATGACTAATTTTTCACTTTTTAACAAACACTGGTTTTTCCTAACGCCTTAGGAATCATGAACAATTTTTAAAATATTTAATATTAACACAACATACCGGGTAGCCGACTAATGCATCATAAGTTTAAATGGGAATTTATGAAAAGCAATTTAAATTAAAAATACATGTTAAGAATTCCAATCAATTGATTTTATTCTCATAGACACACAAACATGATTCAATAAATACCGATGGAAATTGTTCATTAAATGTATTTTCTAGTTTCTAACAGGTGTGTGTATAATAATACATTTATCTTCAATTAATCGAAATCGGAAATAATCAATTTCAGCGATTAATCGTTCGTAAGTAATCAGATAATCAGTAAGTAATACAATAATAAAATCAAACATCTTTAAAATAAAACTAATGATTTGGTTATGTATTAGAACCGGTCACCTATTTTAACGTAAAATGTAAATTTAGGAGTACTTAATTCTAAACCACCATTCAGAATTTAAATAATTTGTTAAAATAGTCATTTTTAATTTATTCCTACTGTTATGTCAGCTTTGGAAATCCCCCTTTTCATATTTCATCGTCAATTAAAGACACATCATATTTACCAAATTTCCATACTTTTGTATATTGCGCTTTCAATTTTTCTTTTTATCTCATAAAAGTAATAAATTTTCTTCATGACTTTTACAAAGTGCTTTAAAATGTCTGTTTAATCCCTTTGTCAGTGAATTGGGGTTTAAATAACGAGATGTAATTTTAAGTGAACTAAAGGCTTATTATTCATTATAAAATATGTATATAAATAATACAGGGCACGAACAAGTGGCGTGGTTGTTTACTTGCTGCTATGTTAAGGACTGACTGTTTCCGGGTACGCTATTATGGCGTTGGCGAGTTCCTTTATCTGTGGCATCAATCATCATATATGATAACAACCATACCCTTCGTCATTTGACTTTGTACATTACCATTGATTTTGTGCACTATATCGATCTTTTACATCAATATTCTTCACACCCTTAATATCAATACTGTCAATGTTTCGTGAATTAAATTGCATATTAGTTAAAAAAAATTTCGTAACGTGCCTAAATATCACTTATGGCTTCATAAATGAATTAAGTTTTCATCTCACAAATTGCATAAAAATTTTCTGATCAAAAATGTTAAATATATGATTATCGATCATTTTAATTTTGGCTTATACGCATTCCAATGGCAATGTCATCATCTTTTCCGTACCTTGATGTTAATAAGATGATGCCATTTCCATCGAATTACATGTAAGCAGCAACCAAAAATGATCAAAGTAATTTATTTAACATTTTTGACTAGAAATATTGTTTGTGGTTAGTGTGGAAAAAAAAATAAATCATTTGTGAATGTGAGTACAGTGTCACAACAGCATTTAATATTTTTTTCGCTACTTTTATAATGTTTTTAAATTCATATAAATTACCTAAACCCGAAAATTCGCCACTTCATCAAAATATAATATTATGAAGTTAGAATCCAATACAGTTGAATGCGATAATTAAATAAAACCACTTTTCGATATTTTATCCAATAATAATAAATATAAATCTGTGTATTCTAAAATCAAATATTAATAGAAAGTAGCTTTTGATATATCGATTAATATCCATTAATCATCCATTACTAATGTATATATGCAAACGTATTTTATGTAAATATCAGAGATAAGTTACATTTCTCAAATCCATAGTGGTATAAAAATAATCCAAATAAAATTACAGGAATATCTATTTATTCTGTTGTGGAGTGTTATGTGCGCGAGTTATTTTTGAAATCTCTAACTCATTTCTCGATTTTAAGTAAATTAAAAATCAACTTGTATTATTCACTCTGTTCATTGAATTTCTTTTTACATCCTTTTTTAACTCTCTCAAGTCTGGTGGTACATACGTATGCATTACCATTTTTTTACTTCAGTTGCTTGATGGTATATTTTTGTACCACCATTTCAAAGGTCTGAAATAATACAGTCCGGTGGTATAATTTGTGAACCATTTAAAGAGATGGCTTCTGGTAGTTATGTAATCTATCTAACAAATGACAGCTGTTACTTGAAGCTTAGAACAGTGGTAAAGCCTACTGGACTGCATCAAGGAGTCTGTTAAAAAAGCCTTTTACTTTTCTAAGGTCTGTTTTTAGTCAAATGTACTATACTTGAAAGAGTTAACGAAGAAAAGATAAGATAAAAAACTATTACTTAAATGGAAAAGTTAAAAAAATATATTCCCGCAGAGAATATTTTAACATTTTCTTAAGTAGGCGAGCAAAATTATAGTTTTGTTTTATAGTTACGGTGCTAACACGAACGGCTATTATTTATATAATTAATACTAACATGCAGTATTTATTAATAAATAAACTTGTAATATCTTGTGTTTTAAAAAATCATCACATAAATTAACGTAATGTGCACAAGAGGTATTTTCAGTTGAATTTGAACAACAAACAGAAGACAATTGTAAACTCCTTTTATTTCCAGATCCCTTTTTCATGTCTCTAGCATAACTGCACAAAAGTATGAACTACTTTAACGTAACTTCTACGTACTTGCGTTATATGAATATATAACACACATCCATACATGCATGTTTGATTTTGAAAGAAATTAAGAAAAGAAAGAAATAATTTTATTTCAAATTTAACATCTACATCTTCAGAAGCTGAACACATTTAATGTCATGAAAATCATTCCGATACATGTTAGTGGCGTATTGTATTCATTTATAGTAATTTTGTTGACAAATATAATGGTAGTCAGCATTCATTCAAAACCCCAGAGAAATTGTGACTGTAAAAATCTCAATTTTTTTTCTGAAGCCCATGAAGTAAAAATCGATATGCATCGGCACTCAACATGTTAAAGATATGTTTATGTGTAGCTTTATCGTGAATTACTATTATTACAAACGATCGATGCAACCACACAACCCTCTTGTCAACGTCAATCAGTCTTGTAGTCGTGACTATTACATCTACTGTGTTTTATCTTCGAATTTTCTATTTTCAGTGTTCCATTATATAAATCGATTGTTTGTTATCTTTATCGTTATATCCATCGTTATTACTGCTAATACTACCATTGAGAATAATGTTAAAACGATATGTTAGAAAAATGTTGGTATATATATATATATATCAAGTAAATAAAAATAAAATGATAATTATTACTGTGTAGTAATTTTTTATCGTCTTTTATTTTATTGGCAGTACTCAGAAATTATAAAACAAAATTTACTAAATCATCACTACTAATCATTTTTTACATAAATATATGAATTATTACTTTCTAATAATGTGTGCACTTTGTTTTTTTTTCTTCTAATTAGTATAAGACAGTATACTTCACATGACACATGCTTCACTGTTGAGTTAACTAAATTCTCTACATGACGTCGGAATTATTTATTTGACTTCTCAATTGCACATTGAAGAGTGATTTTTAGTTGGCTCACTCCGGTACTGTTTCCTAGGAAGTATGGGCATTGGTACATTAGTAAGCCAATAACAAGTTACACTCAATGTACAACTAAAACTTATTAAAATCAAAATATTATTTTTTTTTTAAACATAAGCCTTTTATATACAAGACGTTACTAAAACGTTCACATTTTTCTCAAAAATGGTTAGGGGTCTTGGAGGTGGAAGTCAATTATTAAAATTGAAGTAAATGAAGTGAAGTATATATTTATAAATTCGAATGTCCTCGGGTTTGGTGATGTGAACCAAAATGATTTATATTAATTAGAAAGAGGGTCACCTTAAGGAATACTATTAGTAGTACTCGGCGAGCTAAACAAGTTTTGTACTACAGTATTTTATAGAATCACCTGTATGTGTGCCTGTGTCTGTTTCAAAACTAATATTGTATCAGAATCATTTTCCTCACATTTGGAATAAAAAATATTTTTAATCATTCAATTATCAATCAATTAATGGATAAGAAACACGCATATTTTTTAGTAACCTTCATCGACCTTTATAAAAATAGGCTAATGAAGATAACATAATCGATTCAGTTTTACGAAATACTTGTAATTGTAAATATTTTTTTATATCTATTTGATAATTTGCATCACATTATATATATATATATATATATATATATATATATATATATATATATATATACACATATATATATATATATATATATATATATATATATATATATATATATATATATATATATATATACACATATATATATATATATATATATATATATATATATATATCTATATATATATATATATATATATAATTACCGTTTATACGTATAGGCACAACCTATTATTCATAAAAGTAAACATATTATTAATTGTTGATTGTATTTAAGAATAAATATTCTGTAGAACTTCTCAGATAAGAAAGTATTTATTAATTTCTGTGACTCATATCCTGTATATAGAATATACAAATTTAGTTAAGCATTTACTTTAATAGAATGTGTCATATAATTATATACCTTTTCTTATTTATATATTGCTTTTATTTTAATAATCTTTATAGTGGCACATTTTTGTATCCTTTCTTGGTTAAATTGTCGTTTAAATTCGTATAAAAAATAATCATAGTATTCAATTTTATATTTTTCTAGTGTACCTTGACAAAATAATCTATTATTATTTTTAATCTATCAGTTTAAATCGGTAATTTAATTATTTACTATTATATTCGTATAATTATAAAGAAAATGTAATAATTTCATATATATATATATATATATAGTTTGGTAAATTATTACAGTAATAATTTATTATTTGAGAATTATTTTAGTTTATTAATAAGCATTATTTGTATATGCATAAGTAACTACAGAGAATATTTTTGCTGTTAAAAAACACCGATTTACCACTATAACTCACAAGAAAAAAATATCTTCCTTAATTCATGTATTAAAATTATCAGATTTGCAAGTAATCTACATATCAACTTTAAAAATTGAAAATAATATTTAACTGATTTCTATTTTTTATTTTATTTTATTTTTCTCGCGTCTCACAAATCAAAATTTGTTTTTGATCAAAATTGTTCGATGATTGATTAGTTTTGATTGTCACTTATAAACATTTCAATAACGATGCCATCATCTTCACAGCATAAATTATCTACTTTCATTATATCTATCTTTCTGTGGATTAACAAGAACTCTTCAAAAAATGTATGTTTTATTGAATAAAGCGTACTTTTTAAAATTTAAAACAAATTAACTCTATATTTTTCTTAATGAGTTTTTATTTTTTCATATTTTTTTTATATCATTGACTTCAAATTTTACAATAAATCGATACTCAAAATTATGAATATTTTATAAAAATCACTGAGAAAACTTTTTATACCTTTTATTATATCAGTAATAGTATTACTGTGAATAATATTTAACCTATTTAAATTTTGAATTGTTTAATATCAATTTTTAATATTTAATTACTCAATTTTTGAAAATTACTTTAACTGATTGTGTATAAGAAGCTATATGTTGCAACATGACAAGAATATAAATAGTTGTATAATTAATAATTGACTTTATCTGCCATAAATAAAATAAATAGATATAATACTGAATTCAAATGAGTCATGCATTTCTGATATATATATATATATATATATATATATATATATATATATATATATATATATATATAAACATTTCATTTTAGTTATTCTCAGTATCTTTGCTTAATAATATTGGTTATCAGATTTTGTATTTATTTTTAATAAATTCGAAGCTCTAGGTGGTCTAAAAAAGTTCAT
>CM068318.1:36650955-36793455 GCA_034766995.1 Acanthacorydalis orientalis | reverse complement strand
AATTTTTTTAAAAGATATTGGGTTATTCTCTCAAGTTTGTAAACATGTACCTATTTTAATATGCCATTAAAAATAAATTAATTGATGATATTCAATTTTAACTTGAACCTCTTCAACATTATTTCAGTTTTCATTCTTTTATAATCGATAATTTTATATCACTTAGAAATGTGTGAATTATTTCCCGATATTCAATTATATATAGATTTAACTTCTATATATTATTCTTGAAATGTTCACGTATCCATAAATTTTAACACAGAATTAGTTAAAAAAAATCAACACAAATTTATATTATTAACATTGTATAACATCATTCATTCCACAGATATAAATCACACATTTCTCATTTTTCAAACATTATAATTAAGTACATTTAACAACAATTTATTGATAATATTGATTTTTTTTTATTAATATCCGACTTTCCTTTAACTACACACAAGTACATCAAAGTTAAGGTGATATTTAAATAACAGGTACAATTATATCCTTAGCTAACCATGACCAACTATAATTCTATGCCTTTGTGGCCTCTTAATTATTTACCGTTGCGCTATGTTGCTCGCCGTGTCTGCACACCTCTTTCGTCTCAGACATTTTCTTACTGTTTCATACTAAGTTAGCGGCTCCGTGTGTTTGTATTTGGCGATCGTTGTCGTTATTGCCATGGCGCGTACATTGTGTTTTCTCGGTCTTGCGTGACAATTCAGTACACCTCTCTCTACGGTCTCTCAGTAACTAAATAAATTTAATGCCGTACACGTACAAATACTACTATATAGTTCACTGTTATATCTGCACAACATTCTCCTATATCCATTTTGTTCTTTTTACATATTAATTGTTTTAGATTTTTTAAAATATATAATTGTTATCTTGTTTACATGATATAATTCAGTTATGACTTATATTTTTATTTTTAATCCAAATAAAGTACAGTGTGATCTTATCCATTTCTGTAGTATATAATACACTGTTTCTTTGTCTTATAATCTAATAAATATATGAATACTTGAGTGTGGATTTTAGTAAAACACATTATCATTCTATTTCCACATTTACCTCTTTAATGACTAATATTACAATAAATGGACCAACTGCAATATAACCAAATATCAACAAACATATGTAAATAACAAAAAATGATATATGTATATATATATATATATATATATATATATATATATATATATATGTATGTATGTATGTATATAAATTAAATTATATTTTAAAAGAGTTTATAACTAATAAGTTAATTTGGTCTTGTCTATCGTTCACCTATCAACGAAAATTTTCGACTAATTTCTGATAAGGACAGCTAATTATTAATAAACATCAAATTTCGGATTGCCATTTTTGTTTTACTTGTTTAATAAAATCTAAATATGATAGATCTATAGGATAAAAGATGACCATTTCTCTTAATCTTCATCTATTCCCAATTTTTATATTAAAATTATTCATTTCTCTCTCTCTCTCTCTCTCTCTCTCTCTATATATATATATATATATATATATATATATATATATATATATATATATATATATATATAATCTCAAGCAGATTTAAAATCAGCCCCAAATTTATTAATGTAATCAATTTTATATATTTATTGACAAGAAAAAAAATCTACTAAAACTGAATTAATTTAAACATGTAATATTGGTCATGTTGTGCTTTAATTGATAATTGACACTCAAAGAAATATATTATGTTCATATAAACATACATTTTAATTTGTTCTGCATTTTTAATTTACAATAATTTCGTTTCTTTTATAGACAAGTGGCGATTCAACTCCCTCCGGAGGCCGCATCAGCTCAAGATCACGCACTTCAGACGAACCACACATCGGAAAATACAAATTACTAAAAACAATAGGCAAAGGAAACTTTGCCAAAGTAAAACTCGCCAAACATGTCCCGACCGGTAAAGAAGTCGCTATCAAAATCATAGACAAAACGCAATTAAATCCTGGTTCTTTACAAAAACTTTTCCGTGAGGTGCGGATAATGAAAATGCTCGATCATCCGAACATAGTGAAATTGTTTCAAGTTATTGAAACGGAAAAAACTCTTTATTTAGTTATGGAATATGCTAGTGGCGGTGAAGTATTCGATTATTTAGTTTTACATGGCCGTATGAAAGAAAAAGAAGCCCGGGCTAAATTTAGACAGATTGTTTCTGCTGTACAGTATTGTCATCAGAAAAAAATTATACATAGAGACTTGAAAGCTGAAAATCTTTTGTTAGACAGTGAAATGAATATCAAAATCGCAGATTTTGGATTCTCGAACGAATTTACACCAGGTAACAAATTGGATACATTTTGTGGAAGTCCTCCATATGCTGCTCCAGAACTGTTTCAGGTAAGATACTATATTTTTTCTATTTTTTTCCATTCGATCCGGCAAAGGTGAACATTATTATTTAGATCTTTAAGGAATTGTAATTTAATTTAAATTATAATTAAATTAATACTTTTTTCATTCGTATGCTATTGCACCCGTTTCATATTGGTAATAACTTATTGGTAAAGTATTTAGCAAATAATAGTGACTTTACTTTTTTTAATTAATTAAAAATAAATATGCTTTGAATTTGGTACTATATTTACTGCAGCAGCGTCGTTGATCCTTTTTAAGGTAAAAGAATTATGTTGCTATATCCTTAAAAGGTCCGACTATTTTTATTTATTTTTTTAACTCGTATGTTATATTTAAAAAATTATAAAAAATACAATTGTGGTACTATATATTTTTAGCACTATGGTTAAATTAACTTTTACGAATTATTTTTTGTCTTATCCCATAAATCTCAAAAAAATCTGATCAAAAATATATAATTATTTACCGTTTTTAATTCTTGCTTATATGGATTTGTTATCATCTTCAGAGCACTGAAATGTCATTATATTTATGCTTTTTATTTCCAATTATTTATTTTTGAGTATTAAAGAATATAATTTAATAATAGGAGTACTCATTCAGGACAATTCTGTAATTTTCTTAGTAGTTAATTGCTACTAAGTAAAATATTTTTATATAATTCTTAGTGTAATATTAGATAAGAAGTGCATGTATTACAAACTAATATTTTTTTTACAAATTAAAAACTATAATCTATACAAAGGTAATCTGTCAAAATAAATAATTTAAAAAAATGAAATATTTTTGCATTCTTCTTTTTAATAAATGAAAATATTCAATATACTATATAAGAAATTAATAGTTTAAATAATTTTATCTATCAAGTTAATATAGTTTAGCAAATCATATTAATAATTACAGAACTATTTTCTAAACATAAAAGGCAACTAGATGCAAATATATGTAAATAAAATTACTCCATAGGTTGAACGTTTTTATTGTCGTATTAGCCCGAATAAAAGACGTTCCCGATTATAAGACTAGTCACAGTTTTTTTCCAAATAAATCAAGAAAAAAGTATTTTTTACGGCCCCGATTATAAGACGATACACAGTTTTTTTTTCCAAAAAAAAATAGAAATTAATGTTGATTTATGTTTTAGTAGAAAGTAATATGTACAAAAATTATACAAATACAGATTTTAAACTAGTTGATGAACATTACATGTATCAGTATATGCTGTTAAAGCCAATTATCTCTTAAGATCCGAAATCTTCTGAAGATCCGAATATAAGACAACCCTTCTTTTAAATGAAAATCTGTGGAAAAAATCTTGTCTTATATTTGGGCTAATACGGTACTGTTTTCAAAAAAATAAATATTTGTACTTAAATTCAAAATAGTATATGTACTACAAATCTTTTAGAGTGTACTCTTTTGAAAGTATCTTGAAAACATAAATTTTTAATTTTAATACATTCTGTATCATATATATATATATATATATATATATATATATATATATATATATATATATATATATAAAAATAAATGAAATGCATTTATAAAATAACACAATAAATATATTGCAGGGTAAAAAATATGATGGTCCTGAAGTAGACGTATGGTCGTTAGGAGTCATATTATACACATTGGTCTCAGGGTCATTGCCATTCGATGGTTCAACCCTTAGAGAATTGCGAGAGCGTGTTTTGCGCGGCAAATATCGTATTCCATTCTATATGTCAACGGACTGTGAAAACTTATTAAAAAAATTCTTAGTATTAAATCCTAGTAAGAGAGCGTCATTGGAAACAATTATGAAAGACAAATGGATGAACTTAGGCTATGAAAACGATGAACTGAAACCATATGTCGAGCCTGAAACCGATTTAGCGGATCATAAAAGAATCGGTAAGTGTGCGATTTTTTTTTTCTGGTGACATTTTGTCCGCTCATACCAGATTTATTTTATAGAGGCATTGGTGTGTCTCGGTTACAATAGAGCTGATATTGAAGCCTCCCTCGATTGTGCCAAGTATGATGATGTATTTGCGACGTATTTACTTCTTGGCCGAAAAAGTACAGATGTAAGTATTTAATAACTATGTAATGAGCGTATTTTTTAATAGTGGATATTTAAATTTAATACAATTAAAAATAAAAATACCAGTTCAATCAATTGAACCATGATTTTTTTTACAATAACATCTTAATTATTTTTCACCGACAGCCTGAAAGCGATGGATCTCGTAGTGGCTCAAGCTTATCTCTACGTAACATTGCTGGCGGTGTAGGTCCAGTCGGTGCACCAAATGCTGCACCGGCTGTTCAATCTCCAAGTCATCGTGGAGTCCATCGTTCGATTTCAGCAAGCAACGCCAAACCTAGTAGACGGGCGTCTAGCGGAGGAGAAACATTGCGGGGTACAGTGCCCGCAAATAATAATACTCCAGCTGGCACTCCTGCTAATGTTGTAACGACGACAGCAAGTGGCTTCAAAAGGCAAAACACTGTAGATAGTGCGACTATTAAAGAAAATACACAAAGAATGCAAGCAGCACGACCTGCAAGTGCCACGCCCAAAATCAGTGGAAATATTGATTCCAGTATGTTTTTCCAAAGCTGCTTTTATTTAAAGTTCATTTTAATATTAACATTGACTTCATTTCACATTTTATTTTCATCAGACATTACATTTTCTGTATTTTTCAAATTTATAAATTTGTTGGTTTATTTAATTTTTAGTTTAAAACAAAATATTTTAAGATTCAGGTTATGCTATTATTAAATATGTTTTTATTATATAGGTTTATCAAGTCCTGTTAAGCCTAGGATAACGACGCCTGGCAAACCTACAACAGTGACTAGTGGGACGAACAAAACTTTAACAGCTGGTGGAACTGTAGGTCGAAGATCTACTATTAGTTATGACGCAAAGGCAGCTTCCAATGAAAAGACAAATCTTACATCTGCTGATAATACAAGGTATTTTTTTTTGCTTATAAAATTTTTTTTCATCTATGCTGCTCTATCGGTTTATGGTTTTGCTTTTCTCTTTTATTACATTTTTATGAATTTTATTCTACACATCTATTTATAATTAACATTGAAATTTTCTTTAATTTCTGTTACATATAAATGAAATTTGTAGTTCTGTATACATATATATAAATTTGGAGCTGTAAAACTTGAAGTTATATTACATGTAATAATTAACTTAAATGTAGATAAGGATATACAATTATGTATATTTCTTTTTTATTAACAATTTTAAAAAAAGAATAGATAAGATAATACAACTCTATAAGTTTAATAATTTACCTAAAACACATTTTTTAAAAGTATCTGTTTTAGATTTTTTATTTAGTTGCAACTCAAAGAAAGCAATTAATGATAAATGATCATATTTCTACTATAATTGAAAATAATCTTATTATATGCAAGTAACAATGAATTACGTTTTTTAAACTTACAATTCACTAAAATAGATAACATTGATAATAATGCAGAGAAACTGTATTGTACAGTAAATAATGTGATCAATAAACAAAAATGTGGTATTGGTATATGGCATAAACTAACAGCATGTATGCATGTTTTGCTCGTTACCTCACAGTACTGGCTCGGCATCAGATCCACTGCGGCCAACTAATAAGGGTCACGTTAAATCAGCATCTATCAGCAGTGCAGCCAATACAGAAACAAATGCTGATCCATTAAGGCAAAGGTAAATGTATCGTAATTAATGTTTTTCATGGTATTGTTTCTACATCGTACTACTTGTGTAATTTATACTTAAGTATATATATATATGTATATATATATATATATATATATATATATATATATGTATATATATACATACATTTATATACACACACACACACACACGTGTGTATAGTATATTTTTAGTGTAATTAAGATATTTTATAATATTTATATTTATTATTGTTGATAAACTGAAACATAATTCATTAAAATTGTCATGAAACCATTAATAATTTTTTAGTCAATCTAGTCAATCACAAATTACATTAAAAGTGAATACAAATTGTACATGTAAATATGTAATAAATAATTATTTTAAGACTAAGTACATAACTACAAAATATTTGAAATTTTTAAAAATAATTAATATTTAACATGTGTGTGTCTCTCTCTGTCTGTTTGTCTGTCTCTCTCTCTCTCTCTATATATATATATATATATGTATGTATGTATGTACATAAACACACGCACACTGTCTGTGTCCTGATTCTACTTAAAATTACTTCAGTATTCTTTGTCTACAATATGATTTAATGTGTTTAATATATTTTTGTTATTTGTTTAATGTGTTTTTTTTTTAATACATGAAAAAGCGTTTTGTTTTAATATTTTTTGTTCATTCGGAACAGTTTTCTTTCTAATTTATAATTGCAATTTTAATTTATTTTTGGTTTTAGTATGGTAAACCGAAGCAGTATATCTCCAGCTGCAAATAGTACGAGGCAACCACCTTTTCCAAGAAATGTTCCATCACGCAGCACCTTCCATTCAGGTATACAATTTTTGTAAAACAATTTCCTAATAACCAAGAACTTCACATTCTAACTCCTTCTCATGGATGAGAATCACTGCAGACTTTATTTATTTGTTTAATTTACAAGGCATCTAACAAATTTGCCTTAACCCTTAACTGGTATTCTGTTTTTTATTCTTCGATAAATGGTTAAATAAATGAACAGTTAAATTGAAAATATGTATTCAATCCAAAAAATAAACATATTAAAAGTGAGGTATGTTATGTATGTATTGTAAAAAGTATTTTTATAATAACCATACATACTATGTTATTTAAATATGTTTCTAATAAACTCTTGTATATCTCAGTCAGTAGTACTTCTGTTTCAAATGCATTATTATAAGTTTGTTTTTTTTTTTGTATGTTAAGTAATTTCTAAACGGAAGTTTAGAAATGCAAAAGTAGTTTTCAAAATCAAATTTATATTCAACAGTTATGGTATATCATTATATATATATATATATATATATATATATATATATATATAATTTAAAAAATCAATAAATAATTAACTTGCTCCAACAGATAATTTTATATCAGATTGTAAAATTTATCCTTTAATAATCCTTTAATGCATGATATGCACATATTGCCAATTTATTATTATTAGAGCTACGTTGGTGCATGTTAATAATAATAATAACATAACCATATTTTTCATAAACATGTTATTCTGTATGATATTTTTCTTGTTCAAAAATTTATGCAAGTCAAAAATTAAATTTTTAATTTTACCAGTAAAAATTAAAAAGAAATACAAATTAAAAATTTTCAATTTCTTTATTGTAATTTGTACATTTTGTTCACATTTACAATATCTTACAAATACTTATTTTTCATTGTAAATAAGAGAATAATAAAAGGCTATTTTTCTGTTCATTTATTTATATATCAAATTGTACTGAAATTCTGTTTTTATTTTGTGATTAGGGGAAATTTTACATATTTTAAAATGATTTAAATGAATTATTTGAAAAATGTTTCTATTTAAAAAAATTATTGTTTTTCTGTTATCAAAAAAATTCTGTTTTGTCAATGAAAGTGTTTTTCAAAATTTTATATTATTGTTTTTGTTGTAAAAAATTATATATGCATGTATGTATATATGTATGTGTGCGTGTGCAAGTGTAAAATACTATCTCCGATATTTATTGTGTTGTAAATGGAAATGATTCAAACATGAATAATTATTAATAATTAATTTTTTTGAAATAATTTATGATAATTTTAAAAACAGAAATTCACTAATTTTGTCAATTTGATTAAAAATGATATTAAACTCTATTAACTTTGTTAATATTTTAAAACCTAATTTTTAAGATAATTGTCATGTAACCTGTAAAGTAGACCATTTTGATTCCAATATTAAATTTAGTACAGAATTAAATCCCATGCACTGATACCAGTTCAGAGTTAATAAAAATCATAACGCAAACTTATACTATCCTTCTGAACTAATCATTTAGTTAGTTCATGAACATAACAATCATAGATAAAAATCAACGCGTAAAAATAAATAGAGTTTACAGAACTTTTTCCCGTGTTCCCACAGTTACAGCTTACATGCTTGCGATTATACATCCATTCCATAATTATACTGCAGGACAAACACGAGCCCGCAATAATACGATGGGCGGTCCTGGCGGCGGAGGCATGTACGGCGGTCACGGTATGGCCGGTGGAGATTCTCCTCATTCTACTAGACCATCTTTCTTCTCAAAATTAAGTTCGCGTTTCAGTAAAAGGTGAGTTTTAATTTAAATTCATGTCTCATTTAGTATTATAAAGGTTGTATCTATTTTGTATAAAGAAAAAAATCTTTTAGTTTTATCAATACACATTTTAATATATATATGAATAATGTACATGTTAATCAAAATATATGAATATATAAAACTATTTCTTTGTCTATAACTATTCAAATTGTATTTATTAAATCATTTAAAGGATATTTCAGATAAAAAATGAGTGCTTTAAAACTAGACAAAATATAATGTAAATTGTAAATATAAAAAAATATATTTTTATAATTTTCAGATTATTTGTATGATTTGGTATAATTAATAATATATATTATCAATTACACAAAATGTGTTTGTATACTATTTTTGATGTCGAATTAATTAAAATACAACCTTTGAATACTGTCTATATGGTGTAATGGTGAGCTGATATGTTTGACATTAATTATAATTTCAATGTAGGGATGCACAATGTTTTTATGTTTAGAACCAGAATGTTTGCTCTTATTATTTAAATACATTCATATAGATATATGATAAATTGTACATATTAGCAAACATAAAATATATTGTTTCCTAGTTGTCAGATGACATTCTCATACTTGTACATATATTTTTTTTTTTTATTATTAAATTATATTTGTAGTCATTGAAATTGTTGTTAGTAAGTATATTCGCATATTGTTAGTAAGCATGTAATATCTAATGGAAGCTATTTATCTTTTTATTTATTTTTATAGTTAGTCAAATAGTAGATTAAATGTAACAACATACTGATAATGACATAATTTAAAACAACAAAACTATTAATGCTTTGAATGAATATATTTGATATTGTATGTTCACAATGATAGTAATTAAATTTTGATGAAAAGTGTTTACAATATTTGTTGTATAACACTTAAGTGATTTTTTTTTTTTATACGATGCGCTTTCATATTTACGTCTGCATGTAATACATGAACAGGTATATATCATTACTAATAAACTTCCATCTGCATGTGCTCACATTTGTAATTTATTTTTAACAAGTATTTTCAAAAATATTTTTATAGTATTATTTTCAACTCTTAGTTTAATCCTATTAGATTGTTGAATATTTTAATAAACATGTTTTAAGTCCCACAGGATAATATACATTATAATTTATAACAAAATTTTGGCACTGTGACTAAATTCACTTTCACAAAAATAATTTCACTCATCTCAAAAAATTTTTTGTATCTTATTAATGCTCAGAGAATGTGTCATTGCCATCAAAATATGCACAAGTAATAATAAGAAGTAATCAGTTATTGAATATTTTTCATCGGAATTTTTTTATGGTTTATGAAAAGTGAGGAATTTATTTTTCAAAGTTGTAATTTACAATTATCAGTATGTTTGTGGTTCATTATTCAATTTTATTCATTTACGTATTATTAGTATGTAAAAGTTACATGTATATGCGTGCGTCCGTGCGTGTGGTTACTAACAAACTTTAAAAACTAATGAACATAAAGTAGACATACATTTTTTGAAACAAATCAATATGATTTTAATTTTAATGAGAACTTTTCTTGTACCAAAACAACACTAAAATATTTTTATTGTGTAATTACAAAATTTCTTATAAAAATACATATGTATTAGAAATTAATATTTTTAAAGGATTTATGTATTATCTCCATAATTTATTTTAAAATTGTAATGTGAATCCTGAAGATTGATTACTTAAAATCTTTAATTTAAATATTATTTAAAAAAGCTGCTTTATAATCACTTTTCATTAATTTAAATTTAGTTAATAGATCATATTTATATATATATATGTGTATGTGTGCGTGTGTGTATGTGTGTGTGTACGTATGATGTATGTTTGTATATTGTTGGGTAAATGCTTACGAATGCTTTTGAATCTTGGCATGTGCATGCGCATTAGAAGTAGACAGGTATCATTGAGAACCAAAAATTAAAACATAAAGAATCCACTAAAATATTTTCTCTATAGTTTAATGTATAATTTTTATAAATTTATATTTAACCTATTTTTTAAAAATATAAATTATTAGAAGCATGAATAAATAAAGTTTTTTTTTAATGTATTACAATTTTAAATTTGATTTTAAATTTTATAATAAATAACATTTATACAAAAACTCTATTAATTTTTTCATGTAAAATTAGTATTAGTTTTGTAAAAGTATATTAACATTTTATTTTAAATTTTTTCCTCTGGTGTGTATGTGTCTATGTATGTATGTATATATATATATATATATATATATATATATATATTTATATATATAATATATATAATATATATACATACATATACACAAACACATATATACATACATACATATTTACATACATATATGAATAAATACAGATTTCATGAAGGTGATGTGTTGACTAGAAATCAATTTTAAATTTATGATTTACTCATTAACTTGTAATTAATTAATTCATTAAAATTCATTATAGTGTAATTGAATGTGTTGTATTTCACAAATTCTTTGAGAAAAACTGCACTTGATTTATTTATTTTCATATACTTCTTACTTTACTTTTTAAAAATAGAAATGGAAAACAATCCCATTATAAACAAAAATTATATATATATATATATATATATATATATATATATATATATATATATATATATATATATATATATATATTCAAAACAGGCTTGTTTTAGATTTTTGTTGTATTATAAAACTTTTCTCCTTCAGTTTTTTTATATACATCCAAAAAACTTTCAAAATGTTATAACTAATTTTAATTTATATAATAATTTGATACAATGAAATTAATTTAAAAATATAATTTAAAATCAATATAGAAGGTCAATACAAAACTGGAAAATGAAAAATCTAACTATAATATAATATAAAATCATTAAAGATGATGTTAATTACACAGTTTAGCATAAGTACTTAGCAAAATTAGTTTTTAATCTATTAAATTTTTAAATAGCTGTCTTCATTTTTTTTTAAAAAAAATTGTTATTAACAGTTTAATGTTTTTATTGTTTTTAAGCCATTTCGTATATAAGAAATAGTGCTACAACTATTATATTCTGTGAAGTATATTTCAGTACTACATATTGAGAAAATAAGGATATAATATTATTTTTTAAAGATTGAATAAATTAAATGTACTATATTTCTATATAGGGACTTGCATTCTTTAAATTATTTAATGTAAACTATAAACAATGTGAAGGATAAAAGTAACAACTTTAAGAATTTATAATACAATATACAAAATATATTAACTATACTCAAAGAAAATCATAAATAGTAATAACTATTATTGAATTACATTTTGGAAATATAAGTGGCAATAATTTAATAACGTTTTTTTAGCTGTACAAGAATGTAAATTGTGTTTTAAATAATAAACTATATTTATAAGTATTACAAGTTAATATAAAATAATAGTTGTATATCAATTTTATATTTTTAATAAATTTCAAGATTTTTTTTAAAAAAAATCATTAATCATTATAATTTATATTAAAATATGTTTTTTTTATTTAAATGATTCATTTACTTAAAAAAAATATATTGGAACGTTGTATGAAAATGCAATTTTGCACGCTTTCATAAAATCATATGCTTTTATATAAACTTCGTGCATCTTATTTAATATTATATCTGTAAACTCTATTAGTCTCGCAAAGTACTGCATTCAATTCTACTTTTATCTTGGTGCTCAATAAATACATTTGCTTTATTTACTAATTATTTAACTGCAGTTGAATATGCAAAAGATATTTTAATGTTAAATTAATAAACTTAAAATTAAAAAAAGTATGTATGTATTTAGTTCATATTTAATTGGTAATCAATTACAATACAAATTAATAAGTAAAATATAATGAATATTTGTCAAGTAAAAAATTTTAGTTACTTATAGTAGAAATAATATTTAATTATAATAATTCTTTAGTGTCAATTTCTGTTTTGACTTAACTTTTTGTATATTTAGAAAAATTGCTCCTTTTCAATTTTTAGTTATTACAAAGTATTCTAAATTTTTTTATTTGGTGCAATTCAATTATTTATTTTGTTTGGATTAGAAAAAAAATGTTTTAAATATATATATATATATATATATATATATATATATATATATATATATAAATTGTTAAAAATATAAATTGAAAATGTTATTATTTTAATAATATTTTTATTAATTTCTGTTTGTTATTTTTTTTTTATAAATAATCATTTACTGTCCCATTTATTTAGTTAGTTTAATATTAAATAAAATTGAAATAAATACAATAATCAAAGAACTTTCTGTGAATAAGTATTAAATGAAATATTTTCATTTTAGAATACTATAAAAGTTAAAATGTAAATTTTTATTAATAAAATCAATCTAGTGTATTTCATTTGTAATAAATTTAAATATATTTTCTTTAAGAAACTTAAAATATGCATTATTATGAAATCTAAAATAGGTTAAAAAATATTTTTTATTTTAATCTAGTAATTTGAAATATTGAAATGTTATTTATTTTAAAAATTAATCATTTATTAAAAAATTAAGCATTCACAATAAAATATCTGCATATTATTTTTCTCTTACTGCTTTAAATAATTTGTATATATTTTTCTCTAGATATTATGACATTCTTACTAAAAATATAAATACAGATTTTTCAATATAAAGCTATTGTTTATATATGACTAAAATGTGCATCCATAAAATTGAAAATATAATATTGTTAACATTGTGCATCCTTGAATGAAATGCGTATCTTACAATGAAATATATTTAGTTACTAACACAGATTGATAAATCCCACAGTACTTTGGTAGACAAATTCCCATTTTCTGAATATCAATACATTGTGCATCACTACCTGCAAACATATATGCAAACGGTAATCGTACTGAATACGATTAAAAGTCATCGTTTTGTTTCGGTTCGTTGTTTTTTCGAAAATAGAAACGAATTGTTCTGTCAGTCGAACCGATCGGCAAGTCATCGTTACATTTATACACCAATGAAATTATACTTATTTATTTATGTACTAAATCGAGTATTATTGTTTATCATAGGATCAACTGAATGTCCATTCAGTCCTCGTTCTTCGATCGAAGAAAATGACAGACCGCATTTACATTAATCTAACACTGTGGGATTTATCATTCACTTTTATTGAGTTAGAAATAATAAATTTATACTTTTATTATTCATAAGTACAATATTCGAACTTAACATACATGTTCAGCACCAAAATTTTTTAATTTTATTTGTTTTTTTAATTCGTTTGTTTTCATTATTTTATTATTCTTTTCTGTCTTCAGTTTATTTTTAATCAAATTATTTTAATGAACATTATGTTATGTTAGCAAAATGTATTCTTGTCTTGTCTAAGGATTTTACAGAGGTAAATATCAATGGTTTATTTGTAACTCTTCTGTGCCTGAAGGCTTTGATTTTATTTATAAAATAAAATAAGCACTAAAGACTGCTATATGTCGTATATGTTACTACTCACAAATAGCATATTTCAGTATATACAGACATATACACATCTACTCATTTAAACACACAACCATATACATTTCTACATAACAAAATACATTAAACATAAATTTCAAGTTCAAAAATAATGTGAATATATGTTTATATATGTGTGTGTGAGTATGTATATTTGTGAGTGAATGGTTGTATATACATATATATTTAATTTATTTATCCAATGTAAAATTCACATTGATGAAACATATTGCTTATAAATATTTATTGTAATATTTTAACAAAAAAAATTTATATTCAATACCATAAGTTTATTAGCTATTTAAATTGTTAGTAATTGAATAATATAGCTGATCAGTTTATTGTCAAAATACGATTGTACGACTTAAATTGTATAACATCCGGTTTAACAGGTGTTTTTTAATTTTCCACAGAGAAGAATGAATTTAATTCTTAAACACAGTACAAACAAATTGATCAAAAAAATAAAGTTGTTAAAATTCACGACTGAAATTAATAAGATGAAAGTTAATTGCGTTTGAAATGTTTAATTTATTTGTTTCCTATTTACATTAAAAATTTGTAGGTATGTAATCAGAAATATTAAATGGGACTCTAGTAGCAAATAAGTAATTAATAATTAGACTGGATTGTTTTATGAAATTAATTTGATCATTGAAATCAGTAATCTTAAAAATAGAATAAAAAATAAATTCTTTTTTAATTAATTAATCTTATAAATTCTTTAAACATTTCTCTTGTAGGACTATTTAAAAGTCTGTTCTCAGTATTTATGTATATATAAAGCATTCCAATTTATTAAAAATCTTTGTATTCATATGGTGGCTATTCGATAACAGGTTTGATAGATACATTCTGGACTATTAACTTCAACAAAGTAATCTTTATGTGTATTTTTTATATAGTTTACTTCTTTAAAAAGTTTATATCAGTGCTATAAAAATTCATAATGAGGCAGCCATAAGTTAAAATACAGAGAAATAGAAAAAATTAAGAAAACTCAATGTATGAAGTCTTGAAAAATATAAAGTCTTGTGTGATAAATTTTGATTCAAGTTTATTCTGATTAATTTTGTAATGAAATAAAATAAGAGAATGAAAAAAAGAACAATATATATATATATATATATATATATATATATATATATATATATATATATATATATTAAGTTTACTACATTTTAAAAATAATGGTGAATTTTAAAGAGTTGTTATGAAAATGAATACAATCAATATTATTAAGTCACTTCATCAGTGACTTCTTTACTGTTTTTACTCAATTTTGTGTCATTAAGATCCTAGTGTTTCTAAATATCCATAAAGTACAGTAATTGCAAAATTTTCAGATATTCATAAAGTACTCATTGGAACATTAAATATTTCTATCAGTCGATCACTTTTTGTGGTGGATACTGTACCATTTTATTCAGGATTCTAATTATTCTTGCTACCTTCCTCATCTTGATCAACAAAGAATCTAATTGGCATTCAAATCCTATATGACTGTAATCTTGATTCAGACATTCTAACATTCATTCATGTATGTGTGTATATATATATATATATATATATATATATATATATATATATATATATATATATATATATATATATATCAAAAGACATGAACATTTCTTTGTTTCTATGTAGCAAAATTATTCTTTAGTTAATTAATCTAATGTTTTCTATATTTGTTTAAATTCAAAATACGTCTACAGATTTATATAATTATGGTATGAATATTGATAATAAAATATTACCATTATTTTTTAATTCAAAAATATTTATAAGATAATATAAGTAAAAGTAAAGTCTAATAATGCAATTTAAGATAGATTTAAAAAAAATAAATTGAGTTTTTAAAAAAGTTAGTTTTCTTTAAAAAAATTGATTGCTACTCATATTTTTAACTGGTTGTGTATATATCAACTTTGTATAAGTGAATGTGCACTTGTGTGTATGTTTCTATATGTGCATATTCCTAAATAGGTTCAGAAGAGGTTTTCCTGTACTTTGAATAATGTTCTTTATATTATATATGTTTGAAATGTGGATTACATTTAATTGTATTATCCAAAGAACATTATTTATATGTACCTTTTCAAAAATATAAAATAACTATATTTAAGTTAATATTTTCTGTACAATAATTTGAAATATATAATAATTATGTACATGTGAAAAAATATATTCATATGTATATGTATGTACATATATATATATATATATATATATATATATATATATATATATATATATGTGGCTTGAAAATGTCAAGATTTTAAATAAATCCTTTTTCCAATTAAAGTTAACAAATGTATATAAATACAGTGTTAAGTAGTGTTATTCTGTGATTTTTCAATTTTCATTTAAATTGTATTATTTATTATTGTTCATATATTTATGACATTTCAAGCCTTGCTGTTTTTAAATCAGATAAAAAGAAATGAAATGAATTAGTATATACACATGTATGTATGTATGTGTGTTTTATATATATATATATATATATATATATATATATATATATATATGTGTGTGTGTGTATATATATATATATACACATACACACATACATACACACATGTATACATGTATATTACAAAGACTGTAAATAATTTTAAACGTTTCTTTGAACTACATTATATCAATTTATTGTTATTGGAATTCTTATAGTCATTTATTTTTATTTAATTGATGAATGTATAATGAAATATTAATATAAATAAATAAATGTAAAACATTTCCATTTAAAAAATATGGCGCCAATTGTCTCTTTTTATATGTTCAATTTTTTCTATCTTAGTTTGGGCCTAATAGATGGTTGGTTATAGCATTTTTCATTGTTAGTATGTTAATTGGATTATCATAAAAGTATTAAGTATGTAGACTGAAAATTATTATCAAGAAAGACATTTTTAAAAGCATCATTTTATGTTGATAAATGAAAGAACTATTGTTCATTTTAAATTATGTGCAATATAGTCAGTATTTTGACTGTTTATTGGCGTTGAAGTTTTTTTATTGAAAGTTGTGTATCCATTGAATAAATATACAGTTCATATTAAAAAAGCATATACAATACTACTCTATAAAAAAATTCCTCAAAACTGAAGTGTATATCTTCATGTTTTTATATTAATAGAATTAGGCTAATTATTAATTTGTCTTTTTTAAATAAATTCATACATATTTATTATTAAACTAGTGCAGTTTAAAAATGTGATGACTTTTATATATTTTCTTTAAATAACTGCAGTTTTAACACATATTTTATATATTATTGTTTTTTTTTTTTTAATTAGTATTTAACTATATTACTTGGCCCAAATTACATTTGAAAATAAATTATTTTTGTTGATACCTATGTAATACCTTATATGCAATAAATATTTTTTAAATATATGTATTTAATAAGAGCATGTACAGAAAAAAGTAATACTTCTATTTTGTAACTTAAAAATTAATATTCTTTAAAATTAAGTATTTATTTGTGAAAAATAGCTACAAATTAACTTTAATGTACATATGCCTTTTGGAGTGTAAACTGAATTTTTAATTTTTTCTGGACATGCATTTTAATTTATGTGACAAAACAATTTTTGGTGAATTGTAGCTACATTACTTTAGGTGTATAGTCTTTAAAAATTGCACCTTAAATATTTATTATTAAATTCAAATATTTAAAGGTAATTAATTTTGTTAAATTACAAATATAATAATATTGAAAGTTATAGTAGAATTATTTTTATAACTAGTTACCTGAAATTATTTACCCTTATTGTATAAATTGACTAAATTGTAAAATAATTTTATACAGGTAAACAAATCAATAGGTGTGTGTATACATTCGTCTAACATCCACACAGCAAACACACATACATATATACAATTACAAAACACACGTGTGTGTATATATATATATATTTATTATAATAAATTTATTATATATATATACTACAAATTAAACAATTTTATAAATCATTTAAATCTACAAAAACAATTCACATTAACAAATAAGTGTTAATACCGGTGTGTTCACCGCAGAGCTCTCACACCGGTATAATAAACGCTTTATGTTTCAGGGCCTTGGAGCCCGGCCAGGTTGGCAAACATGGACAGTCACCACTTCCAGTAGTTGGGTAAGCAATTGAAGAATAAATCCATATTCGGTGTTTTTCCTAAAAAAGTGTGATATGTAAAATCAGGTTAATAAAACAAATTGAGTGCTGTAAAATTAATCTTACATATGCAGTTTACCCGACAAGAAATAAATTTGCCATCCTGGTCATTAAAATTCTACCGATCAACATTTTGTTGTAAATATTGAGTTCATTTTATTTGTATTTTTTTTTTTTTTTTTATTTAATTTATAAACTTAATTTTATAACCATTTGAGAATTTATAACTTTATCAGTGTTATATTTGTATAAAATAATGAATTTTAGTATTTTGTGACAGGCATGCTTTTAACAGTTATCGTTTGGAATTTGTATTTTTTGTTTAAATTTAACTGATTTTATTTATACATCCATTTCAGGGGTCAAGGAAATGATGAACATGTGAAACCACGCTCATTGCGTTTCACATGGTCGATGAAAACTACTTCCAGTCGAGATCCTTCAGAAATCATGGCAGAAATACGCAAGGTAAATGAGAAATATTCATATTTGAAGTACTAATTAAGGAAAGTGAAATAAATCAAAAGTATATGTTTATCACATGTTTATGAATTTTAAATAATAGTTATTTTAATTGTTATTGCATGATCTTAAACAGAAAATCTATTTTAATTAACTACTGAATGTATTCAGGTACTCGATGCAAATAAATGTGATTATGAACAAAGAGAACGTTTCCTATTACTTTGTGTACATGGAGATCCGAATACAGACAGTTTGGTTCAGTGGGAAATCGAGGTTTGCAAACTTCCTCGTTTATCACTTAATGGTGTACGCTTTAAACGTATTTCAGGTAAATTTATACTTAAATATATATTTAAATTTATAAAAATATTAATTGATCAATACAAAGCTTATATATACAAGAAAGTTACTCTTAAAGACTTTTTTTTATTACATTCAATTAAATTTTATTTTACAGGAACCAGTATCGGTTTCAAAAATATTGCTAGTAAAGTAGCAAATGAGTTAAAACTGTGACTGCCTGTCGGCGAACCGATTTCATCACCCGATTGAGTACCATCACTACCGACCTAGATCATCGAATCTATTGTTTTCTTAAAGTTTTGAATATGAAACGTACGATTGAATAATTTTATATATACTTTTTCTGTGATAGAATCACATTAGAAGATAATAAATATGATCTGCATGTCACGTTTAATAAAACACTGTCATACTGACAGTACAGAAAACAGTATTTTACGGTTGGTAGAAGCTTTTATTAGAGATTTCTCTGGTACAGTATTTAAGTTAAAATAATACATTTTTATAATAAATGTCAAATATATGTTCATCACAGTATTTGTTGGAATTTGTTTTAAGCAGCTAAAGTATTTCTTTTCTTCGTTTCACTGGAATCGTTTTTTCACTGTAAGTTTTTCTCTTTACTTTCTCATTACAATCATGAAATCATTATCATTAAAAATAAATAGTTTTACTAAATTGTATACATTAAGTCATTCGGCTAATGATTTTGTATATTATTGCTTTATGTATATATATTTGACAATTTATCATTCATTACAATAAATTATAATAATGATGGCATAATATACTGACATACACCATTCACACGGAATGAGCTATTACATTGTATATACTATATTAAAATATTTAGGAAGTTTGATTGTGCATTTATGTGCGTAAATTCGAATGCGAGTCTAAATACAATCGAATGAAAGAAATGCAGTGTTTGTTCCTTCACAGAGTGTTTAGGTTATTGTGCAACAAACAATGTGTGAGCATTACAGTTATTTTTTTAAACAAATGTACTTCATTGAAATTTCTGTTTGTGAATATTTCGATCATAATTAATTAACTTGTTATATAAAGTGTGAGAGCATACATACATACATCCATATATATGCATGCGTGTATGTGCATATGTATATACACACGTGTGTATATATATTTATACATACATACGTACATACATACATTCATACATACATACATATATATATATATATACACACATACACAATTTTTGTATTTTTTAAATAACTCCAATGGGTTCAGTAAAGAACATAGTTTTTATATTCTGTAATAAATTGTGAACAGCAAGTAAACAAACAGATATCTCAATGACCATTTATTACAATGATAGATCTGCAAAAAAATCAATGTGTGTACTTACTCAAATGATAAATATGCAAAAATGAAATTTTGCAAATATATGTAAAATAATTATCGCTGTATTAAATTAAAAAAATTACATTCTTTTACATTATACAGGTAAATAAGATTGAGGTGTGTTACATGTACAATCATTGTTTTTGTTGGCTAAACTGTTCACTGATACAGTCGAATTTATATAGTTTTTATATTTTTTGTTTTGCGCCAACAAAATGAAGATGTGTTTTCATGTCACAACTCATTATTATTAATTATATAGTTTAAAAAACAATGTAGTCCTAAAAAATTGTTGTAATCTTTGTTTAAGAGGTGCTATTTCTATTTAAAAATTAAATTAATCAAAACTGGACTGAAAATTATAATTTATGAACATGTCAGGCAACCGATTTTATACTGTTTTTTTTAGACATGAAAGGAAACAATTCAGCTTAATATCTATATATAATATACGTATATATATATATATATATATATATATATATATATATATATATATATATATAACTTCAAAACAATAGTGTCAATGGTGCCATCTCTTTTACATAAATTACACAATACTACATCGCTTATAAAAGTAGAAATGTTAATTTATTTCAACACTGGTCGATAAAATAATTTAAACATCAAGATTATCTGATCTGCGGACGATTGATTAGATGTCAACATTTCATTTACATTTTTGGTCAGTTCTTTATACTAAATTTATCGACCATTGTCGATAGGAAGTAGTGACTGTTGTACAGCTGTCTTGATCTCTTTATCTCTGTTTTATTCTACAGGATGGAGTGATTTCTTAGACTACATACTTAGTATATGCAATTCACAAATGCACCGCTAGCTATAATATAATCTATGTACAATATTAAGATATCGTGTATTTAGATATTAAATATAAGTGGATGTAATCGAGCATAAAAATAACTGCCACACAAAATGTTGCTGTTATAACTCGTGTATCGTTGAATACACACTGACATGAACTCTCGCTAGAATGAATATTTAAATACAATCGGGGACGGGACATAACTCTCATTATTATATGTTAGGAAAATTTAAACAATTTCTAATAAAGTGTAAATCAATATTGTCTTTTATTTAATCTGTTTTTATGTTGTTACTATTTGATAGTGTGCCAGTTTGTGAAACATCTTCATTTTATAATAATATGCTTCTTGTAGATATAACAAAAGTAAAATCTGCACTAGATCTTTGGTTATTAGAAAATTAAAAATTGCCCTTTATTTGCACTGAATCAATATATATCGAGAATGGCTATAGTTAATTCGATCGATTACACATAAATTGTATCATTTTACGTTCATACATTTGTACATGGATATCTAGTGTGCATGCATATGTTATTTTTATAAAAGAAATGTATAGATATTATTTTCATTTGACAAAATTTATATATATTAACTAAATATTTGTACATTTATTAACTAAAATTGCAATAGTTTTTATGAATGATGATTACTTTTTCGATCGTTTGTTTTTCAAAAAATAAATCTAATAAGAGTTACAACATACTTGCAAGTTAAATTTACATGCTTTAATGATGCAATTCATTATAAAATTAATATTGTTCACTTTAATATGAATTGGCTTTTATAGAGTAGTAATTTAGAAGGCAGCTTAATTTATCTAATAACCTTAAAATCTGCAGTTCTAGTGTAAAATTTCATCTCTAAAATAATACTTACATATGATTTGCGTAACCCAATATTCTGATAAATATTCTTACCTTCCTAATGTCCTATGTCCACCGATAAGTATTTTACTATTATTACTATAACTTATTTTAAGAGTTCATCTGAACAATATTTTGAATTTAGCAGTCGCAGTAGTAAAACCATTTTTCATACATTTCCTATTCATAAACTCAAATTTAAATATTTTTATCCAGTTAATTTTTATCATATATCTTATTTTTATATTTTGATTCACTCAATTTTATTGATAGTATATAATTTAATTTTTTTTATAAATATGTATATTGAATAATGTCATTTGATATGATTATATTAAATGATAATCCCATAAAAATATTGTAAGTAGGTATAATTATGATATTTATTTTAATAATATCATTTATAGATTTCCTCTCTTTAGCCAAACGCTTGGAAAGTAATTCTTTTTTTAATAGAAACAAGAACATGTTTTTATTTTGAAACAAACCAATAATTGTCTGGCAAAAGTTGAAGAAATTTGTAAAATTTTTACATTTTAAATTAAAAGAAAAATATTTCATCACAGATCTAGTTAATATTTAATTGTAAAATAATTTAATAAATAATATTTTATCTACAATATTCATGCCTATGTGAAATGTACTGAAATTTTATGTATAAGGTACGCAATGAATTTTTTTTTCTGAAAACGAATCGAACGCATTCATGAAAAAAGTATGCTCCTTGAAAATCTTATTGGTTCCGTCGACAAAATTTGAAAAAATTGTCTAATATTATTGTTATTGTATAATGTTGTAGGTATTTTATGTTATGACAAACTAGGTTTCCTTATTTACATCTTTGAGTAGAAACATAGTACGACAGTTCAGATTCGAATTTAGGTTCCGATAACTAATCGGTCAAGTGTACAGAGACAAATGAAAATTCACATTACAGTAACTAAACTACTCCTGTTCATCTCTGTGCATTTAATCGTTTAATTACCTGAACCGAAATCTAATCTACCACAATGTGTTTTACCCTTAGTTACTTATGTTAATTTATGTATAGTGACTATTTTCTAATGATAGTAATAAGTTGTAATCATATTTTATTTTTATATTATTCACATTATGGATCAATACAATGTAGTGGATTGATATACACCATATTAATGATAAAAATGAACAATTACTCTTATAAAATATTATATGAGTACTATTAACATATGCGTAAGATTTCAAGAAAAGGCATATTATACATCACTTTATATAAATATTAAACCATATATAATTTCAATGAAAACAATATTTTAACTTTAATCTTAACAACAGAGTTTAACAAATTTTAGTTTATAAATATGTACTTATAACTAACGTGTGTGGATACATAAATAACTCAAATGCATGTGCTGATAGCACCTATGCTAAAATGTATATAACTTACAGAAAGTAAATAATTTTCACATATTATAGATATCAAAGGTAAGTATTTATTCAAAAAATTACATATTTTTATGATAACAGCAATTTTTGTATTTATGCATATTGTATTAAATATCGAAGTATCATTCTGTTAGAAATATACTCCTTAACTCATCCATTTGAATTGAAATTCATGATTCTTTAATTATCCCACAATGTTAAAAATACTGGATCGTTTCAAAGTACATTTATGTCTAATAAATTAAGAACAAATATGCAACTAATTAATTTTCAAATGTATTTGAAATTATCAAGTTTTCACAAAGAGAACTCATAAGAACTTTTTATAATTATATAGTTAATAAATAGAGAAACCTGTTAATGAAAGTTTAAAATCGCTCTTTACAATATATATTTGGTATTGTTTTTTCAGCAAAATTCTAATTATGATTTCGATGAATGTAATAGTTCTAAAATTTTAGTTAAATTTGAAACTCACTGAACAAGAATGCTGAAAATTAATCTTAAGTCATATAACAATAACTTTAAATTTATAATTGTAGAGTAAATTACAGTTGTCTGAAATAGAATTCAGTCGCTAAGAAGTTAATATTTTTAATCTTCATAAACAAAAACAGCTTATTGTGTATCTGTTCAGCATCTATTCTTCACTCAGCCCGAAAGATTAATGAACGGCCTGAAGCTCAAACTAACTTCCATTATTTCAAAATGTTACTTATTAAAACCTTCACATTCAATTCAAAAAAGTTGAAATAAACCCTATCTTTTTTCTAGTAAATTGAAGAGAAAAGCAGATTAAGTAAAACGACGTATTTATTGGTAAAGAGCAAAAAATTTTAGATGGGAATAAATTCTCGATTTCTCATATTCTGTACTGACACTCTGAAGAGGATGACATTAGTAACGAAATGCTCATAAGCAACAATCAAAAATGGTAATATTTATTCAATATTTTTGATTAGAACATTTTTTGCGATTTATGGGGTGAAAAAATTCATTTGTCAAAGAAAAAATCTTTTAATGTTTCAGACACTTAATATGATTTAAAAAGAATAAAATCAAAAAACGGTATTTAAAATGATTACGGTTCAACAATGTTTAAATTATTATTGTCTATAATAAGAAAATCAAATTCATAGAAATGAAAACAAATGGCAGAAAAGAACAAGTACTACAAAGCTAATTTCTTCATCGATTTTTGATTGTATATGAATCAGAAATTCTTACCAAGAATGATAAAAATATACTTGAGCAAAATAAAATAAAGTTATTGGACTGACTTCTCATCTATGGAACTTGTAGGATATAGAGCCCTCTCACTGCATACCGTTTTGAATATGTATCAATAATTTTATTAATAATACATTATGTTTTTTTATATTTCAAACTTTTAAATGATCATCACATATTATAATCAAGCTACTATGTACACTTCAAATGATATTTTTATAATAATGATTTATTATTATTATTTTAATATATGTATATATATATATATATATATATATATATATATATATATATATATATATATATATATAACCGATTGTTTTAAAACTAGTGACAAAATTTAAAATATCCATCTTATTTCGTAACTAAATATTTATAATTAAATAGATGGCCGATTTCAATTATAATTATATGTTTTTATACTTGTGATCCTGTTAATATGTGGCCTATTAATCTTCGACTTTTTGGATCAGCTAAATGTCTATCATTCACTGTTAGTTTCGATACAAGTGCCATTTTCAGGTGGCTGTAACAGTTTTCAACATCCACCTGAGGATGGCACACGTGCCAAAACTACTGATGGAGAACAGACACATAACTGATCCAAAAGGACGAGGAGCAACATGATAATACAACATTGATTTATTAGAATTTACGAATGTAAAGTATAGGATATAACACAAACGAGTAACAAATATTTCCTTCGACAAAACTCAAATATTATATATTGACAGAGATTGCTGCTGCTGCTGCCTATATATACATATATGTATATATATATATATATATATATATATATATATATATATATATATATATATATATATATATATATATATATATATATATATATATATATATATGTAGCAGCAGCAGCCTCTGTCAATTCATTGCTGGATAAAGGCCTCTTCCATGATTTTCAATTTTATATGATTGAATGCTTCTCTTTTCTACTGATTTCTAATAAAAATTTTAATTACATTATCCCACCTATTCATTAGTCTTTCTTGGTCTTTTTATATTTCTTGGTTTACAGTTAATAGTTTCTGACATATATATATATATATATATATATATATATATATATATATATATATATATATATATATATATAACAGATTGATTTTTTTAAAAAATGATTCTCTTATACAAAAATAATTGATTGAAACTCAGTATTTTTTTCTAGTTTTTACTAACTCATACAGTTTATAATTTTAGATAATGAAAAGAAACTGCAACAGATACTAGGGGGCTACGCTCACCAATCCCCGGGCTTGCTGCGCTCGCCCACTTATCAACTATAAGCCTCTACATGTAACCGACAGAAACAATGAACAATTTTTTTAACTCATTTATGTTTATATAATCATTATCGCAGACAGATTGCAACGTTGCTGTTTTATATATGAGATAAACATATTTGGATACCATGGAACCCAACGTCATCGAAAATCTTTTGTGGATAATTTTGATTTTATGTATATAGAAAGATAAACACAGCTAGTTCTACGTGAGTCAGTCCATATTACTTGATTACGGGTAGCAAACAAAAGTGACAGTTAATTTTTGGTGTATTCAAAAGCACACATTGCTCTAGATCTCTAATAATACAATTCTAGCAACTGATATAAACGAAACTTTTATGACAATATCGTTCTGACATGTTAAATTCAGTTAAGCAAATGAACATATTTTTCTCTTCATTGGATTTTGAAAATTATAGCATTGACATCGAAATGCTTATAAGTAACAATGAGAAATGATCAATAATGATTTATAGAACATTTTAGACCAAACATTTTTTGTGGCTTGTGGAATGAAAAAAATATGCATTTATGGACTTCAAGAATTTATTTCCAATCATTAAAACATAATTATTTTGAAATTGTCTAAAATATGATTACAAAACTTTTTTGTTACTTATAAAAATTAAATAATGTTTGGATAAATTTTCCGCTGATTTAGTATTACAGAAAATCTGTTTAAATAACTCCATACATTTCGAGGGAGTATCAATGAACCTATTTTGTTAGAATATTATAAGTAATTATTAAATTGACACTTTTGTAATATCATTAAAATGTAAAATACTTTTCGAATTGCGCTCTCAATACTTTCCATCTCAGATCGATTAAAAAACATTAGAAAATAGATAACTAAAGAGTTTTTTTTATTAATTTGGTTGATATTTTCTTTCATAATTTTAAAAGTTAAAAGAATACATTTGTTCTAAAATGCAAGTTTTGTCATAGGCGTAGTAATTTTAAAACGCTTGGCATATTAATATTTTTTAACAAGTATTTTTTGATTCGAATTTTGTATTTAACATATTTGTTATTGATTTTTGTAAATTTAAAATATTAAACATTAAAAATTCTATTAAAACATGTAAGTATGTATGTATATATATATATGATTATTTATATAAATATCTATATTTAATTTGTACATACTTATGTGTTAGCACTTGTGTGTTGCTGGTAAATAAAAGGAATTAATTTGAATGTAATTAAAAGTTTATATTTCTATCATATTTATAAAAATACTGAACAATCAGCTTCTTATACAATAAATGTCTAAAGAACACAGATAACACATTTACTTTGGATATGTAAAATACATAACAAAAATAATTGTCTGTTTAAAAAAATAACTAATTATTTTTTTTACTCTACGCCAATGTTCACATGGTCAAACATTAATCTTATCTTTCTGTTCACACTTTTGCGCGTCTTCTATTTACATAGTCTAAGATGCGGTTGAACCATTAGGATCTTGTTATCGCAATGTGTTAAACACTCGGCGATACAATTCGATTTGAACGAAGTAGGTTTCACACTAGAGCCACAACTTCGTATAACTGGATGCTTTGTATCATCAAATGATTGTTTTTGATATTCAAGAGAATTTCTATAGTACTGCATACAAAATATGCCACTTATAAAAGTAAATTATAATCATTATTATAAATTCAGTATATTAAATTATTAAAATTACCAATTGGTAATTTTAAAACATACATAAATGTACTACGGGATTAGTTAATAATTTTACTTTTACCATAATTCTTACTGCATTGTGTTCAAAATTTAATTTATTGGTTGCTGATAAAATAAAAGATTTTAAAATCAGTTGATGTTACATTTTGTTGTAACTTCAATAAAATAAATTACAGTACAATTGTAACCATATAATAAAGTATATCAAGATGATATTATATAAAGAATATCTGACTTTTGTTTATGCATTTAATATCTAGATAACCTTCACCCTCATATAATGAGAGAGTTGTGAAGGGATTTAGGTTACAAGGATTGCTACAATTTCTGAACTTCCTTAATATGAGGGACATATATATGAATACGCACATACATACACACACACACACACACACACACATATATATATATATATATATATATATATATATATATATATATATAATCAAAATTATTAACAAAAAATTACTATGTTACAATGTATGTCTGATAATAATTATATGGGCACATTGAGTTTTAAAAAATATGTTCTTTGTTTTAATTGGTTCATGTATAAGCTTATAATTAACAAGTGGCCGAGCACAGGGCTGGTGAGCGCAGCGAGCAGGAGGCGAAGCCTCCTAGTGTGTATTTATATATATATATATATATATATATATATATATATATATATATATATATATATATATATATATATATGTATATGTATAGTTTGTATGTATATAATAAAAGATTGTGAAGTTTACAAAGCTGAAATCAACTTGTAGGTCATAATAGTGACTTATCTACAAATAATATAACTTCTTTAGAAATTTCAGCCTTTTTAAATTTCATTAAACATTCATGTATACATTTAATGAGACGGTATCAAAATTTAAATCTATTAATTCATGAAAGATTATCCTTTCTAATCTTGATATACTTACAATGAAATCATAAAAAATAACTATATCATTTATTTATAAATTACATGCTTAAATTTATAATTATGCTTTGTATTTATAAAGATATATTACCTGATTGCCTTAAAGTCTCGTTTTAATGAATTTATTTTGAAACTTGTGAAAAGCCAGTTAAGAAGTGTATAGGGAATTATATTTGATCAAGTTGCGTTTTAATGTTCACTATCAGTTGTCACTGGAAGGTGTGTCAAAATTGATTCATAATTTTAAATTCTTATTTATTTATTTTTAAGTGTTTATAATGGATAGTCAAGGTAGAAAAGTTATAGTATGCGACAATGGTACCGGAGTAAGTTATTATTAATTATTTATACGAATATTCAAACGTATTTGTTTCTTTTACCGGTTGCACACCCAACTCTTAAACAATTCTAATTAAGAATTGAAATATGTTTTCAAGTGTTAATCAATTCCAATAAATATTTATTAACATTTATGTTTAATTAGTTCGTCAAATGTGGATACGCTGGCAGTAACTTCCCAGCATATATATTTCCATCGATGGTAGGTCGACCAATCATAAGAGCTGTAAATAAAATTGGAGACATTGAAGTAAAGGTCAGTTTAATATTTTGACTAAATCTATCCTTAATTTTAATTATTGATACGTTTTCTTCGAAAGGATGTAAATCAGGACGATAATTCAATGTTTATTTTTCTATACCTATCTATATCTTTTCTTGATATTTACTCCTCTTTCAGGATTTCCATGTAGATGTAAGTTGGAATCTTATTCAGTAAGCGTATTTTTGCTTTTTATGAGTTCTGTTTTTAAATATGTATTGTTTGAATTAATCGAAAGTTTGTGTGGTTTTTATATTAATTGTATGGTTTTTTTGATTTTGCACGCTTCCAGGAGTGTTCCAATACATTACCTGTAAGTAATATCTCTGGTTTATATATAATTATAATATTTGTTGATTTTTTTATTATGGTTTGTGCTTTGTTATTTCTTGGGTATAATATAGATTAGTCGAGTTGACTTTATCTAATATGTTGTTTGTTTTAACTTGATTCACACAAATTATTTCAGAATGAAGTTAATGTGTTCATATATATTATTTATTATTATGGTAGTATAAATTTATGTAAATGTAATTAGTTTTTTGTTTGAAGTAATTATAGTACACAGTTAATACATAATAAAGAAATTTTTTAATTACACATTAAAAAAATAGTTGTAATATAATTATGAACTTATGTTTGTGTGTTATATATAAATGAATATATATATATATATATATATATATATATAAATCTTTATTGAAAAGTATTATGAGTTTATTAATATAAATTAATACATATTTATTTATGTATAAAAGTTACAATTAATAACATATAATTGACACTTACGTTGCATGCTTTTGAAGTAATTAACTAATAGAAATAATGTATAACCTGGTTTACATCCTTTAGTGTACTAATTTATAGTGTGTGTGTGTGCGTGCATATGTGTATATATATGTATATATATATATATATATATATATATATATTTGTATAATACATACGCATATACATAAAATTTAACATTTGCATGTATATTTGTTAATCAAAAATTACTATTGAAGTTCAACGTTGATGTGATGTGGGATATGTAGTATATTTACACACTCAACGTGTAAATTAATGTTATTTATAGGACTTAATGGTAGGTGATGAAGCATCAGCACTTCGTTCTTTACTCGAGGTGAGTTATCCTATGGAAAATGGTGTTGTCAGAAATTGGGAAGATATGCAACATGTTTGGGATTATACATTTGGACCAAAAAAAATGAATATTGACCCTACAGAAGCTAAAGTATTGCTTACAGAGCCACCTATGAATCCTACAAAGAACAGAGAAAAAATGATTGAGGTTCGTAGTATGTTGTTTATATTTTTTTAATATTTTACTGAAGATTATAAGGATAAGGATATTATCATAAATTATCATGCATAGTATGTTTCATATTGTCAGTATCCATGACCCCCCACTGTGTAGGAACACTTTGGTGGATAATCCTTATAAATATAATAATTACTAGCAATTTTAAGTTTGATAGCGTGTCAGCAGTAGAGGTTTTATACTACAATTGCATGTAGAATTTATGGCCACTATTGATCCCTGTGGCACTTTGCATACTACAAGTTAAATTTAATTAAAATTTCATTATTAAAATATTTTAATTTTTTTTTATAAAGTATACAGTGGACAAAACACATATCAACAAATGTATACATATGTCATTCTACTAATTATTATTTTACTTACTTTTTGAATAATTATTTTTTTTTGCTTAAAGTATAAAACTAAAATAGTTTTCTTTTACAATAAATACATCAATTATCATAATAACATTTTATAATATTACCATAATAACATGATATTTCATTATTTCAAATTATTTGCTTAGAAATTATATATTGTTATTTATTTGTAGGTGATGTTTGAGAAATATGGATTTGCAGGAGCATATGTCGCCATTCAAGCTGTACTTACTCTATATGCTCAAGGCTTACTCAGTGGTGTAGTAGTAGATTCAGGTGATGGTGTAACTCATATTTGTCCTGTTTATGAGGAATTTGCACTACCACATCTCACTAGACGACTGGATATAGCTGGCAGAGACATAACTAGATACCTAATTAAAGTAATTATTTGTGTGTCCGCATATACATATTTATAAATAAATGTGCGTGTGCATTTGTGTGTGTAGAGGGAGAGAGCAAGAGCGGTAGCAGAGTTGTGATGACCCAACCAAAACAGCCGATGAGTTGTTAGATTCTCAAAAATGTTATTGTATGTAGAAATAAACAGAGTAAAATAAATCATAAATTTGAAATGGAACATAACTACAAAAACAAATTTATTAACCATTATTCTACAGTATAAGTAGCATAAGAGAATACAAAACTATTGTTTAAAGTTAAGGATGTTATTTGAAAAGTGTATAATTAACATTGAACCCATAAAATATTCTATAGACTATGCTGATCTATCGAAGGTCATAGTATCACGACCCTTGTATGTGTGTGCATGTATTTATTTATTTGTTTATGAAAATATTATTTAAATAAATTAATTTTTTGTAAATACATTAAAATCAATTGCAGCTGTTATTGCTCAGGGGTTATGCATTTAATCATTCTGCTGATTTTGAGACTGTTCGTATGATGAAAGAAAAACTATGTTATATTGGCTATAATATTGAAACAGAACAGCGACTTGCATTAGAAACAACTGTTTTAGTAGAACCATATATTGTAAGTATATAATTTAAAATTTGCATATTTTACTTTAAATTAAAAATAAACTTATTTTGAATTAAAAATACTTTTCCAGTAAGCTAATGAATAAACATATCCAGATTACTTTTTAAAACTATTTTGCTTAAGTCGATATATAATTTTCAATATTTAACTTAATTTAATTTTATAAAACATGATAGAATTTAATTTTTATAAGATACAAGACCAATCTACTAAGAAAATATTTCCACTAATCATTGATGTTCACATAGTTCAATTTTTAATGTATTTAGTTTTGTTTTCTTTTTATGAAAATAGCTACCTGATGGCAGAGTTATTAAAGTTGGAGGTGAAAGATTTGAAGCTCCAGAAGCACTATTTCAACCTCATTTAATAAATGTAGAAGGACATGGTATCGCTGAATTAGTGTTTAATACAATTCAAGCAGCCGATATGGACATGAGATGTGAATTATATAAACATATAGTTTTAAGTGGTGGATCTACAATGTATCCTGGTCTTCCATCACGATTAGAACGTGAAATCAAACAACTTTATCTTGAGAGAGTACTCAAAAATGATACAGAAAAATTAGCAGTAAGATTTTTCACTTACATTTTAAATAAATTCAAGCATTAAGTATTAATTTTACATTTCATTTTGTTAAGAAATTCAAAATACGGATAGAAGATCCTCCTCGGCGTAAAGACATGGTGTTTATTGGTGGTGCTGTTCTTGCAGAAGTCATGAAAGATCGAGATAGTTTTTGGCTCAGCAAACAAGAATATGAAGATCAAGGTCTTTCAGTTTTACGTAAATTAGGTGCCAGAGCATCGTAACGTTTCAACAAAGCTTTTATATTTTAAGTTTTTTATTTGTATAATTTTAAAAAGTCAATAGTTTTTTTTTATATTTTCATATCATAGAGGAGTGTTAGAGAACAGGTATTTCATAATTTTATGCATTTTTTTTTGTTATTAATTTTTGTGATATTATGAATACAATATTTGACTGATAGTTACAATTGTTATCAGTGTTATTTGCGTTGTGAATATTGTATTTCATCAAATGTGTAATTAAACAACATTCCTTTTTTGAAGGAAATAGTGAATATATATATATGTATGTTTGGAACCATTGATAATCATTTTTTATGTAATTCATTTAAACATTTCTTATAAAACTGTTATGAAAGAGATTTAAATAAAATACAATTCTTTTTAACTAATAATAGAGTTAACCTATTCCAAAATTACTAATGTTTAAAATTGTATGTTTTTATAAATGTGATCCTGTTGGTTTTTGTCCATTTGGATCAGCTAAGCATCTGTGCTCCACTAATAGTACCAGCACAAGTCCCATCTTTAAGTAGATCACCTTAAAGTTTTTAACATCTACCTGATGATATTTGTGTTGAAATTATTAGTAGAGAAGAAACGTTATACTGATCCAAAATGATATAGATTAATTGGACAGTCAATATTAATAGTTAAACTTGTTCATGATTTTCCTGGCTATGTATATACTGCACATATTCATTTTGTTTACCTACTTTTTAATATCAATAATCATCAATAAATTGATAGCAATTATGATTATCTTCGACTTTGTCGTTATGTCCACGTTAATATATATATATATATTTTGTTATCTTCGTACTCTAGAAGAGCTACAAAAGAGGATAGAAGAATTAGATGATGCTAGTCAAAAAATTGGCCTAAACATAAATCCTACAAAAATAAAAGTGTTATTCAGTGGTTTTGTCTGCCGGAATAAAATTGAAATAAAATACATAGAAGAAGTTATATATAGTTATAGAAGTTATATATAGTTAGGCCATCTTCTCAACAAAGATAGATCATTCATTGAAGAAGTAAACAAGAATAAAAATGGGATGGAGCTCATTTGGACGAAACGCTTCTATATTTAAATCAACAATCCCACTCTGTTTGAAGAAAAAAATATTTGATCAATGATACTACCAGTCGTTATCTACGGCAGTGAAACGTGCATGTTTGACACCAAAATCATTCAGACACCAAACAACACAGAAGTATGGAAAGATTCATGCTAAGAATAACAAGAAGAGATAGGAAAAGAATAAAATGGATATGAAAACAAACAGGAGTCAGATGTAATAAGAAGGGTAGAGAGTCTGAAATGGAAATATGCAGTGCATGTTGCAAGTAGAAAAGACAACAGAAATTATTAACTGGGAACAAAAGAATATAAAAAGACCAATGAACAGGTGGGATAAGGAAATTAAAATTTTTATTGGAAATTTGTGGAAATGAGAGGCATTCGATTATACAAAATGAATAACCATGGAAGCGGCTTCTATACAGCAGTGAATTGACAGGCTGATGATATATATATATATATATATATATATATATATATATATATATATATATATATGCAGACACACACACACACACATACATAAATAAAAACTAATACTGCCTTTCTTCAACTACTGAGTATTTAATCTATAGTCTATTTTCACTTTCATTTAGAATAAAATTTATGTTGTCAATATAACATTTACAAATGCACAGCTTCACTACATTTATTATTTACAATAATGTATATCGTTTAACGGTTCTGTGGATGTAGTAAAAGACAATATATTTATGCCTATGTATATAGTGTATGTGCCTATATATATGCCTATGTATATGTATATAGCATTGAGAGAAGAGTATCTGTGATGGATGAATGAATTAATTAATGTATTGAACCACAATATATTATGACTGTAATGATGGCTTTAGGCACTGGGATAAAATTTTAACAGCAACGCACACAATTAAATTGCGAATCGATATCCCTTACTTGATTGCAAGTTAGGGCCAGTATCCGTGGTTGAAACCGTTGAAACAAAAATCAATTCGATTCATAATTTCTAACGCTTTTTTAAGCGGATGACTTAGGCACGTTATAGAAATGGTACTAGATGGCTTGAACTATCAGAAAAACATGCCTTGTCTAGATATTTATATTATTTGCTATCCAAATTGAACTAATTTATTCTATGAATACCTGTGATACAGCAAAAAAATCAATTTGTAAAAGTATTTTCCTGTGTTTTTTCCTAATTTTTTGGATGTATTGGTATCGTAGTACAATTACATGCGTCTAATATTAAATGTTATGCTCTTTCAAAAAGTTTACAATACAATATCCTAATTCTAATTTAAAAATAAAATATTTCAAACAACTGTGTTTGAATAATTAGGTTTATATATGTGTGTATATATGCGTGCTCATGCGTTAACATTTTTCAACATTGTTAGAAAATTTTAATGAAGCTATATTAAAGGAATGAAATAAAGTGCAATAAAAAAATAATTGATTCAAATAAATTACATGTAATTTTGTTAATATTTATATAAAAGTCTCGTTAGTTGGTGATATTTTTGGCCAGTGTTATTTAAAGTTCGTCTCTGTGGTCAGTTACATACAAAGACATTAAAAATTTTATACATGCATGACGATTTTTTTTATATATATCGAGAATTGAATTGAAATATATTAAGGTACGTACACATATATAAATTATTTATTTTCTAATTCTGTCATGATATAAAACTAATATATTTTTTCAACAGAAATGTTTATATGATTTGTGAATAATAAAACACAGAATATTAAAAGATAGTAAATGTTGTGCACTTATACATATTTAATAATTTTTTGTTAATACATATTTAATAATTTTTTGTTAATACATATTTAAAATTCGCGCTATACTGTGAAAGATAAAGAGGTAGTATATCTCTTCATGAGTGGCGTCGCGTGTTGGCGGAGATTATTGTGTTATCTATGATTGTGATGTTGTTTTCAGACTGTCGTTACCTTTATGTCGTTATACTTTATCTATGGTCGTTACCAAACTTGTAATGCAAGACCGTGGATTAAATATCACGTATACGTTTTTATTGACATGCCGTTAGTATTACGTTTTGGATAGTAGTTACTAAATACTGTATACATACAGAGGTAATAGTTATCACAAAAGACCTCTTTCTGAACTATTACCAAAATGATTATCGATATCTTAAGAACCGATAACTTACATCCAACTAGAATTTTATACAGTTTTCAATCATAGTTAAAAGGTGTTCATGGAAACGAATATAAAGTTCTGCGCAAACGAAAAGTGTTGAAACCTACAGTAGTGAGACTTACGAAATGGAAAAAGCTAAAAAAAAGAGTCTGTTACTTATACAGATTTCTAAATAGGAAAACGAAAATTGTATTGTCAAGAAGTTAAGTTTGTTTGTATAAAGGTATTGTATATTTAAAGATTTTTAATTTTTATAATCATTATTATGTATTCCTTTTTAAGTAAAAGATCTATGTTTATTATTGAAATCATTTTTATTCTTAAAAAAATTCAGTTATTTTTATAAAATCATGTTTCATTATATAAAATGTAAATGAAATGGTATTAAATCAATATTATTAAATACATATACAAAATTGTCAAGAATATTATTAATTAGAGGAATATGTATATATATATATATACATATATATATATATATATATATATATATATATATATATATATATATATATATATATAAATTAGATAACGTTTTTATAAAGTAGTCAATATTATTTTATATTATTTCTGTCTCAGAAAACACTGTGTAGTCTCTCCGTCACATTGCACCATACATACAGAAGGACATGCTTGCAAATTTTCTTATGTGGAGCTCTTCGATTGTACGTGTTAGTATTTATGAAATATTATAAGGTAGGATGTTTCCATTATTAATTTTGTTTTGCTGTATACACCATAATTGTGTAAAAGTAGTAAATGTTATTACAGTTTCTAAGTCTAGTCAGTTTATTAACTAAATATATAACTTGAATGTTTTGTACAAGTAAATAAGATGAATTCATCGCTCATTTAAGTTATAAAGTTTTATATAATGTTTACAATAAATATTTTATATTTTTTATTTAAACCGCACTTTTCCAAAACTTATGTATGTGATAAAAATTGTATTTTATATATATACACATACACACACACACATGCATACACACATCAGATATCTATCTCTGTGTGTGTGTGCATGCGTTTAGTTTATTTTCATTGGTACATATATAAAAATTGTAAATATCCAAAATAGTGAATATTCAAAAATTATTAGTACACAGTAGGGACACTGTAGTTGAAAAGAGGAAATCTGTAATTGTTTTATACAGGTATTTTTATGCCTTCAGCCTACAAATTTTTCACTAACTTAAACTCAATGATGTGCAATTCGATTCGATTATTTTCCAAAATGGCCTTATTTCGGCCAAAAAACCCATTCTTCAATGAGTTTTTCGGCTATAAGTAGTTGAAATTAAGTGCGAAATGGGTATTTCGTACATCATTAGATGCGTCTTGAAATTATCTAACACGTGGTGTGCGATTTGATCCCATTATTTTCCAAAAAAGGTAATTTTACCCAAAAAACCCATTTTTCAATCAGTTTTTTGGCTATAAGTACTCGAAATTAAGTGCGAAATTGGTAATGTCGTACAATATTAGATGCGTCTTGAAATTATCTATCACGTGGTGTGCGATTCGATCCGATTATTTTCCAAAATGGCCTTATTTCGGCCACAAAACACATTTTTCAATCAGTTTTTCGGCCATAAGTAGTCGAAGTTAAGTGCGAAATGGGTAATGTCGCACATCATTAGATGCGTCTTGAAATTATCTATCACGTGGTGTGCGATTCGATTGAATTATTTTCCAGAAAGACCTTATTTTTGCCCAAAAACCTATTTTTGAAGCGGTTTTTCGGCTATAAATAGTCGAAGAAAAGTGCGAAACGGCTAATGTCATACATCGTTAGATGCGTCTTGAAATTCTCTATCTCATGGTGTGCAATTCGATTGAATTTTTTCCAAAAAGACCTTATTTTTGCCCAAAAACCTATTTTTGAAGTGGTTTTTCGGCCATAAGTAGTCGAAGTTAAGTGCGAAATGGGTAATGTCGCACATCATTAGATGCGTCTTGAAATTATCTATCACGTGGTGTGCGATTCGATCCGATTATTTTCCAAAATGGCCTTATTTCGGCCAAAAAAACCATTTTTCAATCAGTTTTTCGGCCATAAGTAGTCGAAGTTAAGTGCGAAATGGGTAATGTCGCACTTCATTAGATGCGTCTTGAAATTATCTATCACGTGGTGTGCTATTCGATCCGATTATTTTCCAAAATGGCCTTATTTCGGCCAAAAAAACCATTTTTCAATCAGTTTTTCGGCCATAAGTAGTCGAAGTTAAGTGCGAAATGGGTAATGTCGCACATCATTAGATGCGTCTTGAAATTATCTATCACGTGGTGTGCGATTCGATCCGATTATTTTCCAAAATGGCCTTATTTCGGCCAAAAAACACATTTTTCAACCAGTTTTTCGGCCATAAGTAGTAGTAATTAAGTGCGAAATGGGTAATGTCGCACATCATTAGATGCGTCTTGAAATTATCTATCACGTGGTGTGCGATTCGATCCGATTATTTTCCAAAATGGCCTTATTTCGGCCAAAAAACCCATTTTTTAATCAGTTTTTCGGTCATAAGTAGTCGAAATTAAGTGCGAAATGGGCAATGTCGCACATCATTAGATGCGTCTTGAAATTATCTATCCGGTGGTGTGCGATTTGATCCGATTATTTTCCAAAATGGCCTTATTTCGGACAAAAAACCCATTTTTAATCAGTTTTTCGGTCATAAGTAGTCGAAATTAAGTGCGAAATGGGCAATGTCGCACATCATTAGATGCGTCTTGAAATTATCTATCCGGTGGTGTGCGATTCGATCCGATTATTTTCCAAAATGGCCTTATTTCGGACAAAAAACCCATTTTTAATCAGTTTTTCGGTCATAAGTAGTCGAAATTAAGTGCGAAATGGGTAATGTCGCACATCATTAGATGCGTCTTGAAATTATCTATCACGTGGTGTGCGATTCGATCCGATTATTTTCCAAAATGGCCTTATTTCGGCCAAAAAACACATTTTTCAATCAGTTTTTCGGCCATAAGTAGTCGAAATTAAGTGCGAAATGGGCAATGTCGCACATCATTAGATGCGTCTTGAAATTATATATCCGGTGGTGTGCGATTCGATCCGATTATTTTCCAAAATGGCCTTATTTCGGACAAAAAACCCATTTTTCAATCAGTTTTTCTGTCATAAGTAGTCGAAATTAAGTGCGAAAAGGGCAATGTCGCACATCATTAGATGCGTCTTGAAATTATCTATCACGTGGTGTGTGATTCGATCCGATTATTTTCCAAAATGGCCTTATTTCGGCCAAAAAACACATTTTTCAATCAGTTTTTCGGCCATAAGTAGTAGTAATTAAGTGCGAAATGGGTAATGTCGCACATCATTAGATGCGTCTTGAAATTATCTATCACGTGGTGTGCGATTCGATCCGATTATTTTCCAAAATGGCCTTATTTCGGCCAAAAAAACCATTTTTCAATCAGTTTTTCGGCCATAAGTAGTCGAAGTTAAGTGCGAAATGGGTAATGTCGCACATCATTAGATGCGTCTTGAAATTATCTATCACGTGGTGTGCGATTCGATCCGATTATTTTCCAAAATGGCCTTATTTCGGCCAAAAAACACATTTTTCAATCAGTTTTTCGGCCATAAGTAGTAGTAATTAAGTGCGAAATGGGTAATGTCGCACATCATTAGATGCGTCTTGAAATTATCTATCACGTGGTGTGCGATTCGATCCGATTATTTTCCAAAATGGCCTTATTTCGGCCAAAAAACACATTTTTCAATCAGTTTTTCGGCCATAAGTAGTCGAAATTAAGTGCGAAATGGGTAATGTCGCACATCATTAGATGCGTCTTGAAATTATCTATCACGTGGTGTGCGATTCGATCCGATTATTTTCCAAAATGGCCTTATTTCGGACAAAAAACCCATTTTTCAATCAGTTTTTCTGTCATAAGTAGTCGAAATTAAGTGCGAAAAGGGCAATGTCGCACATCATTAGATGCGTCTTGAAATTATCTATCCGGTGGTGTGCGATTTGATCCGATTATTTTCCAAAATGGCCTTATTTCGGACAAAAAACCCATTTTTTAATCAGTTTTTCGGTCATAAGTAGTCGAAATTAAGTGCGAAATGGGCAATGTCGCACATCATTAGATGCGTCTTGAAATTATCTATCCGGTGGTGTGCGATTCGATCCGATTATTTTCCAAAATGGCCTTATTTCGGACAAAAAACCCATTTTTCAATCAGTTTTTCGGTCATAAGTAGTCGAAATTAAGTGCGAAATGGGCAATGTCGCACATCATTAGATGCGTCTTAAAATTATCTATCGGGTGGTGTGCGATTCGATCCGATTATTTTCCAAAATGGCCTTATTTCGGCCAAAAAACCCATTTTTCAATCAGTTTTTCGGTCATAAGTAGTCGAAATTAAGTGCGAAATGGGCAATGTCGCACATCATTAGATGCGTCTTGAAATTATCTATCACGTGGTGTGCGATTCGATCCGATTATTTTCCAAAATGGCCTTATTTCGGCCAAAAAACCCATTTTTCAATCAGTTTTTCGGTCATAAGTAGTCGAAATTAAGTGCGAAATGGGCAATGTCGCACATCATTAGATGCGTCTTGAAATTATCTATCCGGTGGTGTGCGATTCGATCCGATTATTTTCCAAAATGGCCTTATTTCGGACAAAAAACCCATTTTTCAATCAGTTTTTCGGTCATAAGTAGTCGAAATTAAGTGCGAAATGGGCAATGTCGCACATCATTAGATGCGTCTTGAAATTATCTATCACGTGGTGTGCGATTCGATCCGATTATTTTCCAAAATGGCCTTATTTCGGACAAAAAACCCATTTTTCAATCAGTTTTTCTGTCATAAGTAGTCGAAATTAAGTGCGAAATGGGCAATGTCGCACATCATTTGATGCGTCTTGAAATTATCTATCACGTGGTGTGCGATTCGATCCGATTATTTTCCAAAATGGCCTTATTTCGGCCAAAAAACCCATTTTTCAATCAGTTTTTCGGTCATAAGTAGTCGAAATTAAGTGCGAAATGGGCAATGTCGCACATCATTAGATGCGTCTTGAAATTATCTATCCGGTGGTGTGCGATTCGATCCGATTATTTTCCAAAATGGCCTTATTTCGGACAAAAAACCCATTTTTCAATCAGTTTTTCTGTCATAAGTAGTCGAAATTAAGTGCGAAAAGGGCAATGTCGCACATCATTAGATGCGTCTTGAAATTATCTATCACGTGGTGTGTGATTCGATCCGATTATTTTCCAAAATGGCCTTATTTCGGACAAAAAACCCATTTTTTAATCAGTTTTTCGGTCATAAGTAGTCGAAATTAAGTGCGAAATGGGTAAAGTAGCACATCATTAGATGCGTCTTGAAATTATCTATCATGCGGTGTGCGATTCGATCCGATTATTTTCCAAAATGGCCTTATTTCGGACAAAAAACCCATTTTTCAATCAGTTTTTCTGTCATAAGTAGTCGAAATTAAGTGCGAAATGGGCAATGTCGCACATCATTAGATGCGTCTTGAAATTATCTATCACGTGGTGTGCGATTCGATCCGATTATTTTCCAAAATGGCCTTATTTCGGCCAAAAAACCCATTTTTCAATCAGTTTTTCGGCCATAAGTAGTCGAAATTAAGTGCGAAATGGGCAATGTCGCACATCATTAGATGCGTCTTGAAATTATCTATCCGGTGGTGTGCGATTCGATCCGATTATTTTCCAAAATGGCCTTATTTCGGACAAAAAACCCATTTTTCAATCAGTTTTTCTGTCATAAGTAGTCGAAATTAAGTGCGAAAAGGGCAATGTCGCACATCATTAGATGCGTCTTGAAATTATCTATCACGTGGTGTGTGATTCGATCCGATTATTTTCCAAAATGGCCTTATTTCGGCCAAAAAAACCATTTTTTAATCAGTTTTTCGGTCATAAGTAGTCGAAATTAAGTGCGAAATGGGTAAAGTAGCACATCATTAGATGCGTCTTAAAATTATCTATCGGGTGGTGTGCGATTCGATCCGATTATTTTCCAAAATGGCCTTATTTCGGCCAAAAAACCCATTTTTCAATCAGTTTTTCGGTCATAAGTAGTAGTAATTAAGTGCGAAATGGGTAATGTCGCACATCATTAGATGCGTCTTGAAATTATCTATCACGTGGTGTGCGATTCGATCCGATTATTTTCCAAAATGGCCTTATTTCGGCCAAAAAAACCATTTTTCAATCAGTTTTTCGGCCATAAGTAGTCGAAATTAAGTGCGAAATGCGTAATGTCGCACATCATTAGATGCGTCTTGAAATTATCTATCATGCGGTGTGCGATTCGATCCGATTATTTTCCAAAATGGCCTTATTTCGGACAAAAAACCCATTTTTCAATCAGTTTTTCTGTCATAAGTAGTCGAAATTAAGTGCGAAATGGGCAATGTCGCACATCATTAGATGCGTCTTGAAATTATCTATCACGTGGTGTGCGATTCGATCCGATTATTTTCCAAAATGGCCTTATTTCGGCCAAAAAAACCATTTTTCAATCAGTTTTTCGGCCATAAGTAGTCGAAGTTAAGTGCGAAATGGGTAATGTCGCACTTCATTAGATGCGTCTTGAAATTATCTATCACGTGGTGTGCGATTCGATCCGATTATTTTCCAAAATGGCCTTATTTCGGCCAAAAAACACATTTTTCAATCAGTTTTTCGGCCATAAGTAGTAGTAATTAAGTGCGAAATGGGTAATGTCGCACATCATTAGATGCGTCTTGAAATTATCTATCACGTGGTGTGCTATTCGATCCGATTATTTTCCAAAATGGCCTTATTTCGGCCAAAAAACCCATTTTTCAATCAGTTTTTCGGTCATAAGTAGTCGAAATTAAGTGCGAAATGGGCAATGTCGCACATCATTAGATGCGTCTTGAAATTATCTATCACGTGGTGTGTGATTCGATCCGATTATTTTCCAAAATGGCCTTATTTCGGACAAAAAACCCATTTTTTAATCAGTTTTTCGGTCATAAGTAGTCGAAATTAAGTGCGAAATGGGTAAAGTAGCACATCATTAGATGCGTCTTGAAATTATCTATCATGCGGTGTGCGATTCGATCCGATTATTTTCCAAAATGGCCTTATTTCGGACAAAAAACCCATTTTTCAATCAGTTTTTCTGTCATAAGTAGTCGAAATTAAGTGCGAAATGGGCAATGTCGCACATCATTAGATGCGTCTTGAAATTATCTATCACGTGGTGTGCGATTCGATCCGATTATTTTCCAAAATGGCCTTATTTCGGCCAAAAAACCCATTTTTCAATCAGTTTTTCGGCCATAAGTAGTCGAAATTAAGTGCGAAATGGGCAATGTCGCACATCATTAGATGCGTCTTGAAATTATCTATCCGGTGGTGTGCGATTCGATCCGATTATTTTCCAAAATGGCCTTATTTCGGACAAAAAACCCATTTTTCAATCAGTTTTTCTGTCATAAGTAGTCGAAATTAAGTGCGAAAAGGGCAATGTCGCACATCATTAGATGCGTCTTGAAATTATCTATCACGTGGTGTGTGATTCGATCCGATTATTTTCCAAAATGGCCTTATTTCGGACAAAAAACCCATTTTTTAATCAGTTTTTCGGTCATAAGTAGTCGAAATTAAGTGCGAAATGGGTAAAGTAGCACATCATTAGATGCGTCTTGAAATTATCTATCCGGTGGTGTGCGATTCGATCCGATTATTTTCCAAAATGGCCTTATTTCGGCCAAAAAACCCATTTTTCAATCAGTTTTTCGGTCATAAGTAGTAGTAATTAAGTGCGAAATGGGTAATGTCGCACATCATTAGATGCGTCTTGAAATTATCTATCACGTGGTGTGCGATTCGATCCGATTATTTTCCAAAATGGCCTTATTTCGGCCAAAAAAACCATTTTTCAATCAGTTTTTCGGCCATAAGTAGTCGAAATTAAGTGCGAAATGCGTAATGTCGCACATCATTAGATGCGTCTTGAAATTATCTATCATGCGGTGTGCGATTCGATCCGATTATTTTCCAAAATGGCCTTATTTCGGACAAAAAACCCATTTTTCAATCAGTTTTTCTGTCATAAGTAGTCGAAATTAAGTGCGAAATGGGCAATGTCGCACATCATTAGATGCGTCTTGAAATTATCTATCACGTGGTGTGCGATTCGATCCGATTATTTTCCAAAATGGCCTTATTTCGGCCAAAAAACCCATTTTTCAATCAGTTTTTCGGTCATAAGTAGTCGAAATTAAGTGCGAAATGGGCAATGTCGCACATCATTAGATGCGTCTTGAAATTATCTATCCGGTGGTGTGCGATTCGATCCGATTATTTTCCAAAATGGCCTTATTTCGGACAAAAAACCCATTTTTCAATCAGTTTTTCTGTCATAAGTAGTCGAAATTAAGTGCGAAAAGGGCAATGTCGCACATCATTAGATGCGTCTTGAAATTATCTATCACGTGGTGTGTGATTCGATCCGATTATTTTCCAAAATGGCCTTATTTCGGACAAAAAACCCATTTTTTAATCAGTTTTTCGGTCATAAGTAGTCGAAATTAAGTGCGAAATGGGCAATGTCGCACATCATTAGATGCGTCTTGAAATTATCTATCCGGTGGTGTGCGATTTGATCCGATTATTTTCCAAAATGGCCTTATTTCGGACAAAAAACCCATTTTTTAATCAGTTTTTCGGTCATAAGTAGTCGAAATTAAGTGCGAAATGGGCAATGTCGCACATCATTAGATGCGTCTTGAAATTATCTATCCGGTGGTGTGCGATTCGATCCGATTATTTTCCAAAATGGCCTTATTTCGGACAAAAAACCCATTTTTCAATCAGTTTTTCGGTCATAAGTAGTCGAAATTAAGTGCGAAATGGGCAATGTCGCACATCATTAGATGCGTCTTGAAATTATCTATCCGGTGGTGTGCGATTCGATCCGATTATTTTCCAAAATGGCCTTATTTCGGCCAAAAAACCCATTTTTCAATCAGTTTTTCGGTCATAAGTAGTCGAAATTAAGTGCGAAATGGGCAATGTCGCACATCATTAGATGCGTCTTGAAATTATCTATCACGTGGTGTGCGATTCGATCCGATTATTTTCCAAAATGGCCTTATTTCGGCCAAAAAACCCATTTTTCAATCAGTTTTTCGGTCATAAGTAGTCGAAATTAAGTGCGAAATGGGCAATGTCGCACATCATTAGATGCGTCTTGAAATTATCTATCCGGTGGTGTGCGATTCGATCCGATTATTTTCCAAAATGGCCTTATTTCGGACAAAAAACCCATTTTTCAATCAGTTTTTCTGTCATAAGTAGTCGAAATTAAGTGCGAAAAGGGCAATGTCGCACATCATTAGATGCGTCTTGAAATTATCTATCACGTGGTGTGTGATTCGATCCGATTATTTTCCAAAATGGCCTTATTTCGGACAAAAAACCCATTTTTTAATCAGTTTTTCGGCCATAAGTAGGCGAAATTAAGTGCGAAATGGGTAATGTCGCACTTCATTAGATGCGCCTTGAAATAATCTATCACGTGGTGTGCGATTCGATCCGATTATTTTCCAAAATGGCCTTATTTCGGCCAAAAAAACCATTTTTCAATCAGTTTTTCGGCCATAAGTAGTCGAAATTAAGTGCGAAATGCGTAATGTCGCACATCATTAGATGCGTCTTGAAATTATCTATCATGCGGTGTGCGATTCGATCCGATTATTTTCCAAAATGGCCTTATTTCGGACAAAAAACCCATTTTTCAATCAGTTTTTCTGTCATAAGTAGTCGAAATTAAGTGCGAAATGGGCAATGTCGCACATCATTAGATGCGTCTTGAAATTATCTATCCGGTGGTGTGCGATTCGATCCGATTATTTTCCAAAATGGCCTTATTTCGGCCAAAAAACCCATTTTTCAATCAGTTTTTCGGTCATAAGTAGTCGAAATTAAGTGCGAAATGGGCAATGTCGCACATCATTAGATGCGTCTTGAAATTATCTATCCGGTGGTGTGCGATTCGATCCGATTATTTTCCAAAATGGCCTTATTTCGGACAAAAAACCCATTTTTCAATCAGTTTTTCTGTCATAAGTAGTCGAAATTAAGTGCGAAAAGGGCAATGTCGCACATCATTAGATGCGTCTTGAAATTATCTATCACGTGGTGTGTGATTCGATCCGATTATTTTCCAAAATGGCCTTATTTCGGCCAAAAAACCCATTTTTCAATCAGTTTTTCGGTCATAAGTAGTCGAAATTAAGTGCGAAATGGGCAATGTCGCACATCATTAGATGCGTCTTGAAATTATCTATCCGGTGGTGTGCGATTTGATCCGATTATTTTCCAAAATGGCCTTATTTCGGACAAAAAACCCATTTTTTAATCAGTTTTTCGGTCATAAGTAGTCGAAATTAAGTGCGAAATGGGCAATGTCGCACATCATTAGATGCGTCTTGAAATTATCTATCCGGTGGTGTGCGATTCGATCCGATTATTTTCCAAAATGGCCTTATTTCGGACAAAAAACCCATTTTTCAATCAGTTTTTCTGTCATAAGTAGTCGAAATTAAGTGCGAAAAGGGCAATGTCGCACATCATTAGATGCGTCTTGAAATTATCTATCACGTGGTGTGTGATTCGATCCGATTATTTTCCAAAATGGCCTTATTTCGGACAAAAAACCCATTTTTCAATCAGTTTTTCGGTCATAAGTAGTCGAAATTAAGTGCGAAATGGGCAATGTCGCACATCATTAGATGCGTCTTGAAATTATCTATCATGCGGTGTGCGATTCGATCCGATTATTTTCCAAAATGGCCTTATTTCGGACAAAAAACCCATTTTTCAATCAGTTTTTCGGTCATAAGTAGTCGAAATTAAGTGCGAAATGGGCAATGTCGCACATCATTAGATGCGTCTTGAAATTATCTATCACGTGGTGTGTGATTCGATCCGATTATTTTCCAAAATGGCCTTATTTCGGCCAAAAAACCCATTTTTCAATCAGTTTTTCGGTCATAAGTAGTCGAAATTAAGTGCGAAATGGGTAATGTCGCATATCATTCGATGCGTCTTGAAATTATCTATCATGTGGTGTGCGATTCGATCTGATTATTTTCTAAAATGGCCTTATTTCGGACAAAAAACCCATTTTTCAATCAGATTTTCGGCTATAAGTAGTCGAAATTAAGTGCGAAATGGGCAATGTCGCACATCATTAGATGCGTCTTGAAATTATCTATCACGTGGTGTGTGATTCGATCCGATTGTTTTCCAAAATGGCCTTATTTCGGACAAACAAGCCATTTTTCAATCAGTTTTTCGGTTATAAGTAGTCGAAATTAAGTGCGAAATGGGCAATGTCGCACATCATTAGATGCGTCTTGAAATTATCTATCAGGTGGTGTGCGATTCGATCCGATTATTTTCCAAAATGGCCTTATTTCGGCCAAAAAACCCATTTTTCAATCAGTTTTTTGGTCATAAGTAGTCGAAATTAAGTGCGAAATGGGCAATGTCGCACATCATTAGATGCGTGTTGAAATAATCTATCACGTGGTGTGCGATTCGATCCGATTATTTTCCAAAATGGCCTTATTTCGGCCAAAAAAGCCATTTTTCAATCAGTTTTTCGGTCATAAGTAGTCGAAATTAAGTGCGAAATGGGAAATGTCGCACATCGTTAGATGCGTCTTGAAATTATCTATCAGGTGGTGTGCGATTCGATTCGATTACTTTCCAAAATGGCCTTATTTCGGCAAAAAAACCCATTTTTTAATCACTTTTTCGGCTATAAGTAGTCGAAATTAAGTGCGAAATGGGTAATGTCGCACATCATTAGTTGCGTCTTGAAACTATCTATCATGTGGTGTGTGATTCGATCCGATTATTTTCCAAAATGGCCTTATTTCGGCCAAAAAACCCATTTTTCAATCAGTTTTTCGGTAATAAGTAGTCGAAATTAAGTGCGAAATGGGCAATGTCGCACATCATTAGATGCGTCTTGAAGTTATCTATCACGTGGTGTGTGATTCGATCCGATTATTTTCCAAAATGGCCTTATTTCGGCCAAAAAAGCCATTTTTCAAACAGTTTTTCGGTCATAAGTAGTCGAAATTAAGTGCGAAATGGGTAATGTCGCATATCATTCGATGCGTCTTGAAATTATCTATCATGCGGTGTGCGATTCGATCCGATTATTTTCCAAAATGGCCTTATTTCGGCCAAAAAACCCATTTTTCAATCAGTTTTTCGGTCATAAGTAGTCGAAATTAAGTGCGAAATGGGTAATGTCGCATATCATTCGATGCGTTTTGAAATTATCTATCATGTGGTGTGCGATTCGATTCGATTACTTTCCAAAATGGCCTTATTTCGGCAAAAAAACCCATTTTTTAATCACTTTTTCGGTCATAAGTAGTCGAAATTAAGTGCGAAATGGGCAATGTCGCACATCGTTAGATGCGTCTTGAAATTATCTATCAGGTGGTGTGTGATTCGATCCGATTGTTTTCCAAAATGGCCTTATTTCGGACAAGCAAGCCATTTTTCAATCAGTTTTTCGGTCATAAGTAGTCGAAATTAAGTGCGAAATGGGCAATGTCGCACATCATTAGATGCGTCTTAAAATTATCTATCTCGTGGTGTGCGATTCGATCCGATTATTTTCCAAAATGGCCTTATTTCGGACAAAAAAGCCATTTTTCAAACAGTTTTTCGGTCATAAGTAGTCGAAATTAAGTGCGAAATGGGAAATGTCGCACATCATTAGATGCGTCTTGAAATTATCTATCATGCGGTGTGTGATTCGATCCGATTATTTTCTAAAATGGCCTTATTTCGGCCAAAAAACCCATTTTTCAATCAGTTTTTCGGTCATAAGTAGTCGAAATTAAGTGCGAAATGGGTAAAGTAGCACATCATTAGATGCGTCTTAAAATTATCTATCTCGTGGTGTGCGATTCGATCCGATTATTTTCCAAAATGGCCTTATTTCGGCCAAAAAACCCATTTTTCAATCAGTTTTTCGGTCATAAGTAGTCGAAATTAAGTGCGAAATGGGCAATGTCGCACATCATTAGATGCGTCTTGAAATTATCTATCAGGTGGTGTGCGATTCGATCCGATTATTTTCCAAAATGGCCTTATTTCGGCCAAAAAACCCATTTTTCAATCAGTTTTTCGGTCATAAGTGTCCGCAATTAAGTGCGAAATGGGCAATGTCGCACATCGTTAGATGCGTCTTGAAATTATCTATCACGTGGTGTACGATTCGATCCGATTATTTTCCAAAATGGCCTTATTTCGGCCAAAAAACCCATTTTTCAATCAGTTTTTCGGTCATAAGTAGTCGAAATTAAGTGCGAAATGGGTAATGTCGCATATCAATCGATGCGTCTTGAAATTATCTATCATGTGGTGTGCGATTCGATCCGATTATTTTCCAAAATGGCCTTATTTCGGCCAAAAAACCCATTTTTCAATCAGATTTTCGGTCATAAATAGTCGAAATTAAGTGCGAAATGGGAAATGTCGCACATCATTAGATGCGTCTTGAAACTATCTATCATGTGGTGTGTGATTCGATCCGATTATTTTCCAAAATGGCCTTATTTCGGCCAAAAAACCCATTTTTCAAACAGTTTTTCGGTCATAAGTAGTCGAAATTAAGTGCGAAATGGGCAATGTCGCACATCATTACATGCGTCTTGAAATTATCTATCACGTGGTGTGTGATTCGATCCGATTATTTTCCAAAATGACCTTATTTCGGCCAAAAAACCCATTTTTCAATCAGTTTTTCGGTCATAAGTAGTCGAAATTAAGTGCGAAATGGGCAATGTCGCACATCGTTAGATGCGTCTTGAAATTATCTATCAGGTGGTGTGTGATTCGATCCGATTATTTTCCAAAATGGCCTTATTTCGGCCAAAAAACCCATTTTTCAATCAGTTTTTCGGTTATAAATAGTCGAAATTAAGTGCGAAATGGGCAATGTCGCACATCATTAGATGCGTCTTAAAATTATCTATCTCGTGGTGTGCGATTCGATCCGATTATTTTCCAAAATGGCCTTATTTCGGACAAAAAAGCCATTTTTCAAACAGTTTTTCGGTCATAAGTAGTCGAAATTAAGTGCGAAATGGGAAATGTCGCACATCATTAGATGCGTCTTGAAATTATCTATCATGCGGTGTGTGATTCGATCCGATTATTTTCCAAAATGGCCTTATTTCGGCCAAAAAACCCATTTTTCAATCAGTTTTTCGGTCATAAGTAGTCGAAATTAAGTGCGAAATGGGCAATGTCGCACATCATTAGATGCGTCTTGAAATTATCTATCACGTGGTGTACGATTCGATCCGATTATTTTCCAAAATGGCCTTATTTCGGCCAAAAAACCCATTTTTCAATCAGTTTTTCGGTCATAAGTAGTCGAAATTAAGTGCGAAACGGGCAATGTCGCACATCATTAGATGCGTCTTGAAATTATCTATCACGTGGTGTACGATTCGATCCGATTATTTTCCAAAATGGCCTTATTTCGGCCAAAAAACCCATTTTTCAATCAGTTTTTCGGTCATAAATAGTCGAAATTAAGTGCGAAATGGGCAATGTCGCACATCATTAGATGCGTCTTGAAATTATCTATCATGTGGTGTGTGATTCGATCCGATTGTTTTCCAAAATGGCCTTATTTCGTCCAAAAAACCCATTTTTCAATCAGTTTTTCGGTCATAAGTAGTCGAAATTAAGTGCGAAATGGGCAATGTCGCACATCGTTAGATGCGTCTTGAAATTATCTATCAGGTGGTGTGTGATTCGATCCGATTATTTTCCAAAATGGCCTTATTTCGGCCAAAAAACCCATTTTTCAATCAGTTTTTCGGTCATAAATAGTCGAAATTAAGTGCGAAATGGGCAATGTCGCACATCATTAGATGCGTCTTGAAATTATCTATCACGTGGTGTACGATTCGATCCGATTATTTTCCAAAATGGCCTTATTTCGGCCAAAAAACCCATTTTTCAATCAGTTTTTCGGTCATAAATAGTCGAAATTAAGTGCGAAATGGGCAATGTCGCACATCATTAGATGCGTCTTAAAATTATCTATCTCGTGGTGTGCGATTCGATCCGATTATTTTCCAAAATGGCCTTATTTCGGACAAAAAAGCCATTTTTCAAACAGTTTTTCGGTCATAAGTAGTCGAAATTAAGTGCGAAATGGGAAATGTCGCACATCATTAGATGCGTCTTGAAATTATCTATCATGCGGTGTGTGATTCGATCCGATTATTTTCCAAAATGGCCTTATTTCGGCCAAAAAACCCATTTTTCAATCAGTTTTTCGGTCATAAGTAGTCGAAATTAAGTGCGAAATGGGCAATGTCGCACATCATTAGATGCGTCTTGAAATTATCTATCATGCGGTGTGCGATTCGATCCGATTATTTTCCAAAATGGCCTTATTTCGGCCAAAAAAGCCATTTTTCAATCAGTTTTTCGGTCATAAGTAGTCGAAATTAAGTGCGAAATGGGCAATGTCGCACATCATTAGATGCGTCTTAAAATTATCTATCTCGTGGTGTGCGATTCGATCCGATTATTTTCCAAAATGGCCTTATTTCGGACAAAAAAGCCATTTTTCAATCAGTTTTTCGGTCATAAGTAGTCGAAATTAAGTGCGAAATGGGCAATGTCGCACATCATTAGATGCGTCTTGAAATTATCTATCACGTGGTGTGTGATTCGATCCGATTGTTTTCCAAAATGGCCTTATTTCGGACAAACAAGCCATTTTTCAATCAAGCAAAAAGCCTTCTTTTACCCAAAGAACTTGTTTTCAACCAAAGTCCAAAAATCGTCGTTAAAGTCAAGTCATTTTTAGACAATGTCCAAAAATCGTAGTAAAATCCAATTCATTTTTAGACAATGTCCAAAAATCGTCATTCAAGTCGAGCCATTTTTGGACATTGTCAAAAAATAGTCTTTGAAGTCGAGACATTTAAGACAATGTCCAAAAATCGTCATTCAAGTCGAACAATTTTTAGAAAGTGTCCAAAAATCGTCCTTAAACTGGAGTTATTTTTAGACAATGTCCAAAAATCGTCGATAAATCGGAGGCATTTTTAGACAATTTCCAAAAATCGTCATTAAACCGGTGTCATTTTTAGACAATGTCCAAAAGCGTAGTAAATTCCAAGTCATTTTTAGACAATTTCCAAAAATCGTTAAACTCGAGTCATTTTTAGACAATGTCCAAAAATCGTCATTCAATTCGAGCCATTTTTAGACAATGTCCAAAAATCGTAGTAAATTCCATGTCATTTTTAGACAATGTCCAAAAATCGTCGTTCAATCGGTGTCATTTTTAGATAATGTTCAAAAATCGTCGATAAACACAAGTCATTTTTTGACAATTTCCAGAAATTGTTGATAAATCAGATTCATTCACACACACAGACCCATACACACAGACCCACAAACCCACACACACACAGACCCACACACACACAGACCCACACAGACACAGACTCACACACAGACACAGACTCACACACAGACACAGACTCACACACAGACACAGACTCACACACAGACACAGTCTCACACACAGACACAGTCTCACACACAGACCCACACACAGACACAGACCCACACACAGACACAGACCCACACACAGACACAGACCCACACACAGACACAGACCCACACACAGACACACGCCCACACACACACACAGACCCACACACAGACACAGACCCACACACAGACACAGACCCACACACAGACACAGACCCACACACAGACACAGACCCACACACAGACACAGACCCACACACAGACACAGACCCACACACAGACACAGACCCACACACAGCACAGACCCACACACAGACACAGACCCACACACAGACACAGACACAAACACAGACACAGACCCAGACACACACAGACACAGACGCACACACAGACGCAGACGCAGACACAGACCCAGACACACACAGACACAGACCCAGACACACACAGACACAGACCCAGACACACACAGACACAGACCCAGACACACACAGACACAGACCCAGACACACACAGACACAGACCCAGACACACACAGACACAGACCCAGACACACACAGACACAGACCCAGACACACACAGACACAGACCCAGACCCAGACACACACAGACACAGACCCAGCCACACACAGACCCAGACACACACAGACACAGACCCAGACACACACAGACCCAGACACACACAGACACAGACACACACAGACACACACAGACACAGACCCAGACACACACAGACCCAGACAGACACAGACACAGACCCAGGCACACACAGACCCAGACACACACAGACACAGACCCAGACACACACAGACACAGACCCAGACACACACAGACACAGACCCAGACACACACAGACACAGACCCAGACACACACAGACACAGACCCAGACACACACAGACACAGGCAGACACAGACAGACACAGACACAGACACAGACACACACAGACAGACACACACAGACACACACCCAGACACACACAGACACAGACCCAGACACACACAGACACAGACCCAGATACACACAGACACAGACCCACACACACACAGACACAGACACAGAGACACAGACACAGACACACACACACACAGACACAGACCCACACACACACAGACACAGACCCACACACACACAGACACAGACCCACACAGACACAGACCCACACACACACAGACACAGACCCACACACACACAGACACAGACCCACACACACACAGACACAGACCCACACACACACAGACACAGACCCACACACACACAGACACAGACCCACACACACACAGACACAGACCCACACACACACAGACACAGACCCACACACACACAGACACAGACCCACACAGACACACACAGACACAGACCCACACACACACAGACCCACACACACATAGACACAGACCCACACACACATAGACACAGACCCACACACACACAGACACAGACCCACACACAGACACAGACCCACACACAGACACAGACCCACACACAGACACAGACCCACACACAGACCCACACACAGACACAGACCCACACACAGACACAGACCCACACACAGACACAGGCCCACACCCACACGAACACTAATCCACGATTTTTGGAAATTGTCTAAAATCGTCGTCAGAACCGAGATAATTTTAGACAATGTCCAAAAATCGTCGTCAGAACCGAGATAATTTTAGACAATGTCCAAAAATCGGCGTCAGAACCGAGATAATTTTAGACAATGTCCAAAAATCGTCGTTTGAACCGAAATAATTTTAGACAATGTCCAAAAATCGTCGTCAGAACCGAGATAATTTTAGACAATGTCCAAAAATCGTCGTCAGAACCGAGATAATTTTAGACAATGTCCAAAAATCGTCGTCAGATTCGAGTTAATTTTAGACAATGTCCAAAAATCGTCGTCAGAACCGAGATAATTTTAGACAATGTCCAAAAATCGTCGTTTGAACCGAAATAATTTTAGACAATGTCCAAAAATCGGCGTCAGAACCGAGATAATTTTAGACAATGTCCAAAAATCGGCGTCAGAACCGAGATAATTTTAGACAATGTCCAAAAATCGGCGTCAGAACCGAGATAATTTTAGACAATGTCCAAAAATCGTAGTCAGAACCGAAATAATTTTAGACAATGTCCAAAAATCGTCGTCAGAACCGAGATAATTTTAGACAATGTCCAAAAATCGTCGTCAGATTCGAGTTAATTTTAGACAATGTCCAAAAATCGGCGTCAGAACCGAGATAATTTTAGACAATGTCCAAAAATCGTCGTCAGAACCGAGATAATTTTAGACAATATCCAAAAATCGTCGTCAGAACAGAGATAATTTTAGACAATGTCCAAAAATCGTCGTCAGAACCGAGATAATTTTAGACAATATCCAAAAATCGTCGTCAGAACCGAGATAATTTTAGACAATGTCCAAAAATCGTGGGTGTGGGTTTGCGTGGGTGTGGGTTTTTATGGGTATGTGTGGAGGTGGATGTGGGTTTGTGCGGGTGTGGGTCTGTGTCTATGTGGGTCTGTCTGTGTGGGTATGTGTCTGTGTGGGTCTGTGTCTGTGTGGGTCTGTGTCTGTTTGGGTCTGTGTCTGTGTGGGTCTGTGTCTGTGTGGGTCTGTGTCTGTGTGGGTCTGTGTCAGTGTGGGTCTGTGTCTGTGGGGGTCTGTGTCTGTGTGGGTCTGTGTCTGTGTGGGTCTGTGTCTGATTGGGTCTGTGTCTGTGTGTGTCTGTGGCTGTTTATGTGGGTCTGTGTTTGTGTGGGTCTGTGTCTGGGTGGGTCTGTGTCTTACGTCTGTGTCTGTGTGGGTCTGTGTCTGTGTGGGTCTGTGACTGTGTGGGTCTGTGTCAGTGTGGGTCTGTGTCTGTGTGGGTCTGTGTCTGTGTGGGTCTGTGTCTGTGTGGCTCTGTGTCTGTGTGGGTCTGTGCTGTGTGTGTCTGTGTCTGTGTGTGTCTGTGTCTGTCTGTGTCTCTGTGGGTATGTGTCTGTGTGGGTCTGTGTCTGTGTGTGTCTGTGACTGTGTGGGTCTGTGTCTGTGTGGGTCCTGTGTCTGTGTCTGTGTCTGTGTCTGTGTGGGTCTGTGTCTGTGTGTGTGTGGGTCTGTGTGTGTGGGTCTGTGTGTGTGTGTGTCTGTGTCTGCTGTGTGTCTGTGTCTGTGTGTGTCTGTGTGGGTCTGTGTCTGTTTGGGTCTGTGTCTGTGTCTGTGTGTGTCTGTTTGTGTGTGGGTCTGTGTGTGTGTGGGTCTTGATCTGTATGTTTTTGTGGGTCTCTGTGTGTGTGGGTCTGTGTAGGTATGAATATGGATGTGTGGATATTGCAGGCATGGTAGATATTCTGGATATGCTGAATATGATGGATATTGCTGACATAGCGGATATTTTGGGAGCTTGCGAGCTTGGAAGCTTTTAGGAGACATTATTATTTTTTATTTCGTTATAAACAGGCGATAATTGTGTATATATATATATATATATATATATATATTTGTATGTATATATATATATATATATATATATATATATATATATATATATATATATATATGTATATATATATGTATATATATCTGTCTTCAAGTAGGTCGAGTCAACGTAGGGAATTCGAATCGTTCGAGGGCTGGTAAATGTTGGCCCCTAGTTTATAATTAATACTCCATTAATACTTTGATGCGCGCTTCTGGATTGTTCGGAGAAAAAAGGCTCAAAGTTTCAATGTAGACTGAATACCGGTCCCCACACGACGTGAATCAAATGATTATGCAGCGTAGGTAGTTACGGATGGCGGCCGTAACGCTGGAGGTCTCTGGTTCAATTCTTATTGTCGGATTTTTTTTTAATCTAACATTCATTGACCTTACGCTGTACGTGGTCGCGGGTCACCACTCCATTCTTGGTCCGTCACTCTTCGTGCTTAACTGGATTTGCTTGTTGTAATCTTTTCGAGTTTGCTATGTTTCACTGGATCTGTAGTCATTTTATAACAATGTATTATATATATATATATATATATATATATATATATATATATATATATATATATATATATATATATGATTATACTAGATGAAAATGATTATACGAGTGCAAAACGTCATCGTATGTATCTAGTATATCAATCGAACAGGGCCGAATCACTTTCATTGTGTTTACATGATAGTCGCATAAAACACCGTTACATTTCCATTTACAGTGTGTTCGAGTCCGATAATCGACGGAATGAGTCCGGCGCGTGGCGGTGAAACGAACTGCCGGCCGACGATATCGTCCGGTCGTACGCACACACGATTGATCTACTTGCGCCGAAGAGAACATTTCTATTAAGGTAAAATTATTCATACGTGGGTCTGCGGATCAGCTCGCTTCCGATGCGGCGAAAAAATTGCCAAAAACGCGAACAATTTTTTTTGCGAAAAATTAATTATTGCAAATCGACAGTGTTTGCATTGCGAAGCGATACCAGACGCCCATTTAAACTCTGAAACAGTTTCAGTACATCGATAACGCGTGCGGTGCCGGAACAGTCGCGTTTGCAATTTCGCACTGACGTCACTGGACATGTCAAATTTTCGTAAATCGACCATTTTTGTTGTGTGATGCGATACTAGACGTCTATTTGAATACTGAACCGGTATCGGTTTGTCAATTTAGCGTACAGGGTCGGAGAAATAGGGCCCGAATTTTATGACTGGCCCACTTTGCAAGTCGATTCAAATACATTTTAGAGGCCGATGTCACTTTTAAACACTAGTACGTGGGCCTGCAAACCGACCCGCCTCCGATGCAATAAAAAAATTGCGAAGAAAGCGAAAAAAAATATTTTGCAAAAAATTATTTTTTGCAAATCGATAGTTTTTGTGTTGCAACGCGATACTAGACGTCCGTCGGAACTCCGAACCGGTTCCAGTTCATCGGTAGCATGTGTGGTTCCCGAGCAATCGCGTCTGCAAATTAGCTCTGACGTCACTGAAAATATGGAAATTTTGCAAATCGGCCATTTTTGTTGTGCGATGCGATAGTGCACGTCCATTTGAACACTGAACCGGTGTCGGTTTGTCAATTAGACGTACAGGGTCGGAGCAATACGGTACGAAAATTTGCGGCCCGGCCACTTCGAGGGCCGATTCAAATACTTTCTAGGTTCCGATTTCACTTTTAAACACCAGGACGTGTATCTATGGACTGCCCCGCTTGCGATGCGCGAAAAAACTCGAAAAAAAGTTTCTCAAATTCACGTATCCCTACCTGTGATCACGATTTTGGAACGCGAAATTTTTTTGGCAAATTTGCATTTTTTTCGCCGCAGATGCAAACTAGACGGACGTCTGAACTTCGAATAGTTTTCGGTTTTTCGATAGCACGCGTAACACCGGAGCAATGGCGTCTGAAAGATTCCGCGGGTCCGAAAATTCGCATATTTTCGCATTTTTCGCACATTTCCCACCGTTAAATTTGCTTCCAAATGCGGAAACTAGGTGCGCCGGATCCGTCCGCTCCCGATCCGCTGAAAAAAACATCGAAAAGTCGAAGTGCAAAAATTTGCAATTTCGCAAGTCAGAAGTTAGGGCGTGGCATTTCTCGATGTTTGTCCGTAGATTTGATGGTGGAGGCGCAACGAGATGATGGTGGAGGCGCATAAGGTATTAACGTGCTCGGCGGGTGTTTTCCTTTTGGAAATCGCTTGATTCTAGATGTATGTACGGACTGTATGCCAGTGCCGGTGTGTGGCCCGCACAGGCCCGGTGCAGCAGGCGCGAGAAAATTTGTAAAAAAACGAAAAAATTACAAATCGGAATTTTTTTCGGCGCGATGCGATATTAGACATCCGTCGGACCTTCAAACCGACGTCGCTTCCTCGCTCACATGTACAGGGCCGGCACAGAGGCCCTAAAATTTGTTGACGTACGGAATTTTTTTATGTCGTTTCTAGACGTATATAAGTGCCGGCGCCAACTTTTATCGCGTAATTACAAATGTTCGAGGCCTTCTCATATATATATATATATATATATATATATATATATATATATATATATATATATATATATATATATATATGTAAATTAATAGAATAGAATGAACAATTTAAAAAAAAAATATTATTGTAATATTAACATAGTTTTATTCTTTCATCATATTTAAATATAATATTAATTAAAAATTTCATTAATTTTATTATAAATGTAATGTGTTTTTAAATTATTTATGAAAACATAGTAATATATTTTTGAAAATATACAGAATGTAACATTTTAATAAGTAAAATTATATATATGTATATATATATATATATATATATGTATGTTTATATATATATATATATATATATATATATATATATATATGTATATATATGTATATATATGTATATATATGTATATATATATATATATATATATATATATATATATATATATATATATATATATATACGTAAATTAATAGAATAGAATGGACAATTTAAAAAAAAAATATTGTAATATTAACATAGCTTTATTCTTTCATCAAATTTAAATATAAAATTAAATAAAAATTTTATTTAAAAATTTTATTATTTTTATTATAAAAATAATGTAATGTGTTTTTAAATTATTTATGAAAACAGTAATATATATTTGAAAATATACGGAATGTAACATTTTAATAAGTAAAATTATATATATATATATATATATATTTTAATGCTGTTTGTATCTTTTTCCAGGTTTAGAGAATATCTATCAGTAAGCTGATGCTGTTGTCTTCATATAATGGTGTTTCTGGAAAGACTTCACAATACCATTTAAATATATATATATATATATATATATATATATATATATATATATATATATATATATATATATATGTATAAATATTATACCTGTAGAGTGTATATATTTAATATCAATAAATATAACTTAACATTATATATGAGTATTTATTTCTTAAATGTATTTGTATGTATTTCAGAGATCGATGTTACAAGTATACTGCAAGTTCATGTAAAGTCATATTCTGAAATAACATTATAATGTCCACTGTGGTATGTATTGAACTTGTAATATACAAGTTCAAGTGTAATGTATTCATGCATACTGTATTATGCATGCACCAAGTACCCATACAAACATGTAAGAATAGATGGATACTTGGTGCATGCATACACAGAGATAGGCATGAACACATTACACTTGAACATGTATACTATAAGTCCAATATATACCACAGTGTACATTATAATGTTATTTTAGAATATGACTATACATGAACTTGCACTAGATACTTATAAGTAGCATCGATAAGATTACTAGTTAGATATGAATGTAGAGCGGTCAGGTATAAACGCTCTACTGCTGTCGAAGAGCAGCGTCCGTACTGTCGGTTCGACGGAGACGTCGAACCATCCTAGTTATCGGAAGCACAGGAGGTATCGGAAACTCTTGTGGTATCGGAGGCTGAAATAAACAGGACAAAAGCAAGTTCCGAGACTATACTACATTAGAATGACGTGGTGCAGTGGATTGCACACACGTCCAATTACTATTGCTGGCATGGTCACTGTCTTCGGATCGAATCCGACGGCACGACGGCACGACGGCAGTACGGTTATCGGAAGCACAGGAGGTATCGGAAACTTTTGTCGTATCGGAGGCTGAAAGAAACAGAGTAAAACCAAGTTTTTAGTTTATACTACATAAGAACGACGTGGTGCAGTGGATAGCACACACGTCCAATTACTATTGCTGGCATGGTCACCGTCCTCGGATCGAATCCGAGAATCGGTGTCTGTCCAGGCCTATACGGCGGTATATGTTTGAAAAATAACATGTACCGTATAGGAAAATTGCCCGTCTACCTCGGCCTCCGTGGTACCTGGGTCCCGACCGCCTCGGTTCGCCCGCCTCGCTCTGAGCGAGGCGGACGGGCCAGGCGGCTCGCCGCGCCTCGGCGCCCGGCCTCGCTTGAAAAAGCGAGGCCGGGTAGCCGGGGCCGGCGAGCCGCCTGGCCCGTCCGCCTCGCTCGGAGCGAGGCCGGGCGAGCCGGGCGGCCGGGGCCCGGGCACCACGAGGCCGGGTAGGCGGGCGCGTTTTCGCCGCCGCCGCATCAAAGAGGTTAATTCATGGTTTTTTGATGACGTTTCAAGATGGCGGCCGGTGACGTCGCCGAGTGACGTTTTGCCGCGTGACGTCAGAGTATTTTTGGAAAAATCTGCTAAGTCCACGAGCATGCGCAGTGCGCTGGTCACGTGACCTGGAAATTTGGCCAGAGTTTCGCCCCCACCACCCTGAAAAATTTGTTATATCGGATAAGGGTTGCGGACGAGATATATCGTGTGTCGGACGGAGTCTAAGTCTCGACTACGATATATATGCATGCGTAATCGGATACGATTTATATACTCGTGTATCGCGCTCGGAGAGCTTATATTACGATCGGTTATCGGACAACGGAGGCGATACAAGTCATCGGGAAATAAATCGTAGACCACATTACGCATATATATATTTTTATATACGAGTAAAACGCTTATGTATTTTGAAATCGGAAAGAGTATTTTATTTAAGAAACGCTCGTGAATCTTATTACTGCGATTACGAACATAAAAAGCCTAACGATACAATATAAATTATAAGTGAAAAACATTGCGATATCGATTTTATTCTTTATTTTAAGTATATAAATCGGAAAGGTTTAACGTACTACTGGTTACTTTGTTAATCGGTCTCAGGTAATCGTTTATCGTACAAAAATATCTACACCGTTTCGGTTACTTACACGACCGCACCGTCTGTTTTCGTTACTTACGATATTACTTATACTTTCGTTTACCTACGATGACCACACGGTCTAAGTTACTTACGGTACACACTGTTCGATGACAAACGACATACGGTGCAAAAGATATATTACGGTGTACGAAATTTATCACTGATTGAAAAACTTATTATATATTAATTTAATTATTATTTTAAACGATTACCATGATCCGATACAAAAATAACAGTAGTACATAGCTAGAGGTAACGTAACAATGTGCGAAAAAATACATATTTATAACGATTAATGTTTATCACAAACAAATATGCGATTTAAATTGATTATTTTAATATTACCGTAATGATAAAAACAACCATGAATTAAAGTTTTCAGAAAATCTATTAAACACCGACGAGATGACATCTCAAAACTTCGCACTACCACTTCTCAGATGTTAATCGAGCATACGCAACATTCGTACATACGCAACATTCGTACATACACGACATTCATACGACACACCGGCGTTCCGACTGCCGCCCTATCCTACCCGACGCGTAGCTAACGATATAAGCCTACCCGAGTCTGTATCTAAACGATCTATTTAAAACCTGCCTGATATCACAGAACTAAACGATCTACTCCTACCCGAGATGATTCGAATCTAAACGGCCTGAACCGATATAATTAAATGTCGGATACGAGCTAAGCGAGCTATTGACACAAACACTTGTTCAAAACACACGTATCTCAGTGTTCAAACATGTAGACTTTCTGAAAACTTTTGCGATTATATTATAAAACGAAAAGGAAATATCGTTAAATATTCATCCGATGAAAGATCGCTTTCAGCGATTCGTATAACTTAAAGGCGAATTATTTTTCAATTATATGTATTGTATATCGCACATTGAAAGTTACCCATATTGTTGAACATCACTTTTCTATATTTGATACATATATCAAGTAATAAAGTTTATGAAATAATCATTTACATTATACATGCTCTTACAGGTATGTAAAAATTTGAATATATATAACGAAAAACAATTTCAATACGGAATTTTCCATTAAATATGAACTTTGTTTTTTTTTTTATTTAATTTTGAAATAAGAATACGATTTAATGTTTAAATGAAAAAAGCATCTGATTAATATCGATTCTATAAATCGACTTCCAATAAAAAGTATTTAATGTTACAAAATGAAATTGAATATATTTAAAACATGCAGCTAAATAATTTTAATTTACTTATAAAAAAACATTATTATTCCTGAAATGTTTTCATTTAAGCAAAGATAAAGAAACGGAATTATTCAAAGCAAAAAATAATTAAAATAATAATATGATTAGTTAATTTAGTCACGTAAAACATTATCTGATAATACCTGTTTACTTAGAAACAAATATTTTCTATCGAAATGATAAATTGAATTAATGTTTAAAAGAAAAACATTACAGTAAATAAGAATAAAACATTTTCTATAAAGAAATTAAATTGAAAAATCACTGCTTATAAATTTCACAAAAAAAATCTTCATTATTAACTAAGACATGAAAATAAATTCATTTCTTTAAAAAACGACTATTTAAATAACATCAATTTCATTATCGTTAAAAAAATACCTGATAGTTTGAAAAAAAATTAGTATTCGAATAAGAATACGATTTCATAATTAATACAATAGCAATTAATTCATTTACTTTACGATTCATTCAAAGATGTTTACTAATTATATTCACTGATTTAGTTAAATAAAATCTAAATTTTTGTGTTACTTATGACAGTTTAAAATTTAATATATACCGATTGAAATTTAGTTCATATTTAAAGAAAAACAGCATTTAAATGTAAAAAAAGGTATGTATAACCTTTAATAGAATTACTAATGTATCGTTAAAGATAAATTTTAACGATCTACTATTTATAGTCATTAGAAAAATTTGTACTTAATGTGTAATGATAAGAAGCCGAATTCTTATTTAATAATTAAAGAGCATTTACATTTTAATAATGATTATTTCACCACCTTTGAGAAAATTCATTTGCAATTTTCTAACATTTATGAACTTTACCAATAATTAATTTCATATAGAAATAAGAAAATTTAATAATTTCATCATTAACTAAAATGTTAAAAGTACGGAGTATTATTTAATTCACAAGTAAAAATTATTTTAAACTATTTAAATACCATTGAAAAGCATTATAATTATTCTACAGATATGAAATTTAATTCATATTTAATAATAAATAACGTTCATTTATTATCAACTATTATTTTATCAATAATAAGTAAATCATTTGTAATAATTAATTTGTTCATCGAAATAAGAAATTGAAAAAGTTCATAAAAAGTTCATGACTTAAATTTTGTCATGTTTAATAGAAAAAGAGCATTTCAATATTATAGTGTTATTTAAACTTTAAACAATAATTCATTTGAAACAGTCTTATGAGCATTGACAAAAATTTGCATTGAAAGTTCATAGTTAAAAGAAAAAGTATTTAAACAACATATACAAATCATTAATGTATCTATAAAAATTACTTTTAAATTTCTAATAATCAGTAGAAATGATTCTAATTAATGTATTTATATGAAATTTAAATCACGTTTAATAAAAAAAAAAAAAACAGCATTTACATTATTATCAACTGTCATACGATCATGAAAAAAATAATTCATTTGTAATTTTTCATCAGTTAACGAGCATCAACAACATTTTATACAGAAATAAGAAATTTAAAAAGCTAATAAATCAAAAGAAATGATATTAAAAATATGTTAATGTCATCAATTTGGTTATTAAATGACAATTTTTTATTACAATTTGTAAACTTTTTAATTAATGCAGAAGCAATAAAAAAAATAGTTCATATTCAATCAAAAAGAGCATGCCATCATAATCGAACATTACTTTAGCCTTTTGAAACAAACTACTAAATTTATAATTTTCAATCATTTACCGGTTTTAATAACATTGATTTCATTCAAAGTTGGATTGTTGAAAGTTAAGAAGTATTTCAACATTATTAAACTATTAATTTATATATGAAAATACTAATTGTTAATTATTTATTAATTGTTAATCATTAGAAAAGTTTAAACTTTATTTGTAACAAGAAAAGTTACTTTATATTTAAAATAATTAAATAGTATCTAACTGTTAAATTATTTCATATTTAAAATAAGTGATTTGTAAATTTCTATTGTTTCAAATTTTGACAAAGCTATTTTTATATAGTAATGAGAAATTGAAAAATTTCACTCTTAAAATAAATGTCAAAAATATTAAAAATATTATCAACCATTAATTTTGCTTATAAAGATTACTTCATTATAATCATTAAAAAATATTATAATTAATCTAATGATAAAAATTAACATTTAATTAGAAGAGTAATTAAATATTACCAATTATTTCACTTTATGAACAACATTCTTAACCTTCAACTATTTATGAAATTTAGAACAACTTTATACAGAAATATGAAATTGAACAAGATTGTAAAATTAAAAAGTATTTAAATGTTACTAATGCCATTAATAATTCAACTATGAACATTTGATTAAAAGTTGTACTATTTATGAAAAACATTCAATCACTGCAAAAGTAACAAATTGAGTTCATATTTAATAAAAAAAATTGAACATTATTGATTCTCATTTTTTTTTTTTTAAAACAATTTTCTACTTGTAGATTTTTGAAATGAGTTATTAGAAATAAATTTAAGTTCTATTTAAAGAAAGTATAAAGTAATTACTTTTACATTTGATCTGTTTATGAAAGTAAATTTCTATTTTAATATATGTGAATTTTAGAAACAAACTAATACAAAAATATTAACTACTTATAAAATAAAAAAAATATTTTAAATTTTACCAACCATATTAATTATTATTTATGAACTTCAATTTGTTTTACTTTGTTTACAAACTGTTAATGTAAAAAAAACTTTAAGTATTTAAATTTAATTAATACGTAATCGAACCGATTGCTCTTTTTTATTTCTTATGAACTTAATTCTTCTTTAAGAAGAATCAAATATACTACTCCTATTAATTTATCTTTAAATAATTTGCAATTTTCTTTTATATACGAAAGTACTTTTTCATTTAGATTATTATAAAATGTATCATTTCGATTAATTTATCATTTAAATAATACGCAGTTTTCTTTTACTTATGAACTTGAGAGAATTAAAAATTTGCAATTTACTTTTAGTTTTAATGAATCGTTAAAACAATCTTTTAGACGATTCGTTGCAAATGCTACTAAAATTTTGCTCTTATAGAAAAAGTGATGTTGCAATCAATACCTTATTATTCGAATATCGCAATTTTTAACCAAATATATAGAAATATTTGGGTTAACAATAATAAATTATTATAATTAATAACTAAAACTATAAATAAGTTTCTTGGTTCTGGTTTCTGGTTGTAACTGCTGTTGTCCGCACTGGAAACAAACTGAACAGATATCTCTCATGTTGGCAAATCTTGATAGTCCTATTTAATTTCTAGAAATTCTTCATCTTCTTCGGATGATATCTGAAAACATTTTCATATTCTTTATATAACACTTTCATTAATACTTTAAAATAAAATATATAAATACAATTTACAATATTTCATGCATACAACCTATTTCAGTCACTCATTTTCAACTATAAAAAAATTACCAAAAAAGAAAAGAAAATATGAATAAGATGTGTTTTTACTGCAAAAATTTATAAGAATTTGGTTGTGTCAAATTTTAACTTTAAAAATATATATATATATATATATATATATATATATATATATATATATATATTGATACAAAATATAACAATGGATATGAATGAAACATTTTAAAAAACTATTTTCAATCTAACAATTATGTATGTTCAATAGGAGAAAAAACAATTTCAACCTAAAAAATTGATAGAATTGGTGTAAAACTGATTTCGATCATTTACACTCTTAATAAATTTCATTACTAACATATGAAAAAGAAACTGAAGTTTGTTATAAAAAGAGCATTTAAAAGTAGAACTTAACATTTTTATATAATAAAGAATAGAATTAAGGAATTGCAGTTTTAATTTTAAAATAAACAAAAATGAAATATTTTAAATCTAATTATATATGATTTGTTTATATATATATGATCAAATATTGAAAAGGACACTGAATAAAATAAAAAATTACAAATTACGAACCAAAATCAGTAAATTAATTTAAGATTAGCATGAAAATCTATTACAAATTAAAGTTCAACGAATATTAATTAAATGCAAAAAGAATAAAAACTGGCAAAATAATTAGAGACTAATCATATTAACAATTTCATATTTTTCAATCGAAATTCACAAATTTTGAAAAAATGTTACAAAAAGGGGATGCAATTAAAGAACCACAATTTAAATTATGAGAAATAGAAATCAAATATAAGTCAAGGTACAAAAATATTATATATAAAAAAAATGTTAAAATGCTGAAACAGAAACTAAAAAGTTAATACGAACAAAAGTAATTAAGTTAACATTCATTAAATATTAATAATGAGACGTGACAACAATTTAAGATTAATTTTCTCTATTTCTTATTTTTCAATCTAATTTCCATTATATTTGAAAATAGTACAAAAAAAGAAACATTATTATGAAAAACTAGTTTAAGTTTAGAAATGAAAAATTAATATATGAATATTTAATCAATTCTAATATATGGAGCGTGTTACAAAATTATGTATATAACAAAGTAGTAATATTGAAGAAGAACCCAAAATAAACATAGAAAATGGAAACAAATATCAAAAAAATGAATGAAAACATGATTAAGAATAAAGCATGTTTAAAAAAAGGTTCATTAAATGTGTAATTGAAACAGAAATAATATTAAAAAGTAAAGAACCGATGAGAAGTAATAAAATTTATAGATTTTAATCTATTATTAATCTGTTTTTAAGTATATATAATGAATAAAAGATTGGAAAGAAATCGGATATCAATAATAATACTATAATAAAAACCAATCATTATTAGATACATTCATTAATACTTTGACACATACTAATATTTCATTTAAATATTAGTAATATTTAATTATATATATATAAATTTTGTATGAAAACTATACATGTTGAAAAAATTAAAAATTATTTTAATACTTTATTTTTGAAGTGAACATTATTAAAACTAATTTAAAATTAAGTAGTCATTAATATGAACTACAATTAAAAAAATTTACTTCTTGAAACAAATTAATTTTGAAATTAAATTTTAAAATATCAATAGTATAAACAAAACATGATCTAAACATATTTTACTATTTTAAAATATTTAAATATAACCAAGTGAATTAAAATATTTAATAAACAATACAAGTTAGTTGGTTATTAGGGTTTTAGGGCACTTTGACTGAATAATACAGATTTTATAAATAAATATTTTTTTAAAAATAACAATTAGCTTAGTATATAATTTTAAAAGTGAAATTCAGTGAAATTAAAAAAAAGTATTTTAATAATTGGAACAATATTTCAACACGTTAAATTATTTTTTTAGAAAATTATATTACTACTGTAAAATATATATGTGTCAAAGTTAATTAACATATCAAAAAATAAATAAATTAAATAAAAATAAAGATATCTAACTTATATATGTTGTGGTTTAAATTTAAAAAAAAAATTAATTATTTAACAGAATATTTCAACATTCTAACATTTCTCTTCATTTTTAACATTTTTTAAAATGTTATTTTAGATAGTTTCAATTATTAATAGAGTAAAAGAAAGAAATCAGTTTTATTGCATTATCCAATAAAATAAAAATCGAATTTAAAGTAGAGCAAAATAAAAGATGGGGAAAAATATACTATATAAAAACAAAGTTCAATACTAAACAATGTTTCAACAGTTAACCAGAAATTAAAATATTATTTATGGAACAAATTATAAAAAAATACCACTTGCACATACTATTAAGTACACACATTACATACATACATATATACACACAAACAAGATTTTCTTAACAATGAATGGAAAAAGTATTTATGGTACACTTAATTCTATATGATTTTTAGAAATGCTTCCAATAAAAAGAATTCATTAATCAAATAATTAATAAAAATATGAACACTAATTTACAGCAAGAAAAATAACTGATTTCAAATTACTATTCTCTAAAATCAATAGCAATGAACACTTATAAATTTCTAAATTGTTTATAATTTTGATAATAAATTTGTTAACAATTTAAATAAAACGATATTTCAAAAGTTAGACAAATAGTATTACAAATAAAAAAATTAATATTTATAAATTAAAATTTAATTTAAAACCTGAAAAGAGTAAAAATGAAAAATATTTAAAATTAAATTCATGTAAAAGCAAACAAATTGGTAAAAGAAGATAACAGAAGATTTTACATTTAAAGAAATAAATCAAACTATGAAATTAATGAATATAAACATTAAATACTAATTTAATTAATTTAAAATAATCCATTTTTTTTTAAAAAAGTATTAAATTTAAAAAGAAATAAATTAATCCAGTATCAAATATATAAAATAGAATAATTACTGGGCAACTAAACATTTTTTTTAAATATATGAAAAATTAAAAAAATATTTGTAATACTAAATATTAAAACAAAAATATTATTTAATCTCAAATTATTAAAAAAAATATATAAAAATCTAAAAAGAATATTATAAATGTTATGGATTCATTAAATATTAAAAACAATTTAAAGTAATAAAACCATTAAAATACGTTAAAATAGAAATCAGTTTCATCAAATAAAGGTATGAAAAATTTGAAATACAGTAAAAACTAAAAATTAAAATTGAATCAAGATAAAATTAAGAAATGAAAAAACGTTACAATAATATTTACCATTGAAAATCATATAAAATTAAAAAAATGTACAGAATTCATTATATATATATATACATATATATATATATATACCATATATACCATACACCCAACTCGCACACAAAAATATTAATTTACTGAAAATAAAATAACATTTTAAAAACAGAAAATGTTTACCAATTTTCATGCATTTTTTCAATCATGAAAATTCTCATGTATGATTTTTGATAAATACTTCAAATTCAACGAAATACAAAATACATTTTATGAAGGTCCAATTTCTAATTCTCAAAAATAAAATGTTTTCATAATTTAATGTACTTTTTACAACAATTATTTAGAAACTAAACTATGAGATTCAACTATATTATTATTAGCAATATATTGTTAATAATCGGAGACATTATTATAAAACAAAGTTTATAATATTATTATAAAGTATAATTACTACTATTAAAATAGATACCAAAAATGAAAAAAATATAAATAAAAGAAATAAAATTTGTTTTCAAATTATTGTTGATAATGAGTGTTTCAAAAATATTGAAACAAATTTACTGAAATATTAAAAAAATAAGCTTTGCAGAAGTCATTTCAATACATCCAAATTAAATTTGTAAAAAAAACTACAGCTATTGTTTAAAGATATTATAACGGAAAAATAAAATATTAAAAGTAGAATTATCATCAACAAATAATTAGCAAAAATTTCAACATTATATATATATATATAAATTGAGAAAATAGAATTTATTTTAAATTACTGAAATAATATTTAAAAAAAATATGGTGATATACTAAGTTTAAATTTTGCAGAAAAAAAATTAAAGAAAAGTGTAGACAAAAATAACAATTATTTAAATATATATATATATATATATATATATATATATATATATATATATATATAGAGAGAGAGAGAGAGAGAGAGAGATGTTTAAAACAGAAAAATTAATGATATTCATAATAAAAACTAAAATATCAAATTATTAAATGAATAAAAACAATTATGTTAACTAAACGACAGTCTTAAATGAAATAAAATTAAATACTAATAAAAATAATTTAAAAAAATTAACATTTAACAATAATTACTTGTTGATAAGAAATGCTTTTAATAATAAACAAGAAAATATATTAAAAAAAATAAATTAAAATCAAAATTTTAAGTCCAACTTGGCAAACTTCATGCAATAAAATTATAATATTGAATTAGAAAAAAAATTACTGGTATTACTTATGAGGACCAACCTCAAAACAAATATTATTTCATAAAAATTTAATCATTAAATAAAACCAGGAAAAGTTTCATTAAACATGAAAGATAAATATTTTAATAGCAATGAAAGCAAATTAATAACATCCAAATATTGATCAAAAATCATTAATGTAAAACATTTACCTGAAAATAAAAGCACACATATGTATGAATGTATATATATATATATATATATATATATATATTTTTAAAAAAAAATAGAAAATTTAATAAATCATGTATTTTCGAATCATGAAAATTTTCATGTACGATTTTTGATAAATAATTTAAATTCGAACAAATGCACAATACATTTTTTTAAAATAATTGAAAACAAAGATTTGAAGGTATTATTATTAGCATATTGATAAATACCAAATAAATTATTATAAAATAAACTTAATATTCTATTATTAAAGGAAAAATTATTATCAACTAATATACTAAAAATGACAAGAAAATATAAATGAAAAAAATAGAATTTGCTTTACAAGTATTGTCAATAAAATTTTTCTTTAAAAAAAATATTTAAAATTTACTGAAATATTAAAAAAGAAATTAATTTAAAAACATTAAAGACATTTAAAATAAATTGCAAGTGTCAAAACTCAAATTTTTATTATAAACGAAAATTATTATTAAAAGTATCATTATTATCATCAAATAATATAGCAACAAATAAATATATAAATGAATATATAAATAATAAATAAATAAATATTAAAATGACATTTTTTAGAAAAAAGAAATGAATTATTTGAAATATTAATAAAAATAATGTGTATGAAAAATTAATTATGACAATTATTTAAATGAATCTACATTTTTAAAACAAATAAAGTTGAACGAATGTAAGAAAAACTAAAATATCAGCGTAGTAGATAAATAAAATATTTAAATATACTCTTAAAATGAATTAAATTAAAGGCAAGAAGTAATAGTTTGAAAAATTAGCATTTAAACAATGATAATTACTTGAAGATAAACGATATACTTTTAATAATAAAATAGAATAAAAAAAACGCAACCATTTTAAAATTAATCATATTTTAAAAATATAAATTGCTAAATTCATGCATTTAAAATTACAATATTATTTGAAAAATATATATATAATTTTGATATGTTTATGAAGTTTACAATAAAACAAATTTTATTTCATACTAGTGGAATCATTAAATAAAACCAGTGAACAAAAGTTTCATTCATTAGACATTGAAAATAATATTTGAAATTTTATAAGAACTTTTAAAAGATAATTTACATAAAATTAAAAAAATTAATGAAAACAAATATTAAATAATTTATCAAAAATCAATGTAAAAAACATGTACCTGAAAATAAGTTTACATACATACATATATAACAAAAAAATATGTAAAAAATAAAAATATTTTATAAATAATGAAATTTTTCATATACTACAATTTAAAAATATCAAAAAAAGTGTTTTTAATTTGCAAAAAGTCAACAAGAAGTATTCACTCAATATTAAAATATTAATGTAAATGCCAAATTTAAATAAATTGTTGCAATAGAATATATTGACAACAATAATGAATAAAATATTGCAAATTCAGTGTTGAAACAACTAAAAAAATATTTAAACATCCTATTATTAAAACTATTTTTGAAGAAAATGTAATAACTTGTGTACAAAATAATTAAAAATGAATTTAAAACCAATTAAATAGTTAGACATAGCTGATTGTGTATTTTTATAAAAAATAATTAATAAAAAGTATTAAGGTGGAAAAAATTAATAAGACTGCATATATATAATAAACAGTAAAAAAGTACAATAGATATAAATATTAGGCATTTACAAAATTATAATAATTGATTGAGAAAAAAGATTTAAAATGAATACAAAAAAATAGGCAATTAGTATAATAATTGGAATTCTTTTTAAATATAATAAACTTAAAAAAAAAAACAACAAATTGATTTATAAAATAAATTTGAATGTATGCGAGTATATATATATATGTATACAAGTAAAAAAGTTATATATATAAGTAAGATATATATATATATATATATATATATATATATATATATATATATATATATATATATATAAGTAAAAAAATATTAAAGAAAGTAAACAATTAAAATTTAAAAAAATAATTTTAAAGTTAAATATGCATAATTCGTTAATGAAAAATAACTAAACCGTTTTTTCTTATCCAATCCTTTAATGCTTAAATAATTTATGCAAATAGATTCAACTATTAACAGGCAAAACGTTTAAGAAAGAAAATCAAATAAAAATGTTTAAAAAAGGAAGAAAATTTTAAAAAAGTAATGTTTAAACATGAAACTATTTTCTGTATATATTTGATTATTAAATATCAAAATTTAAATATTTCAGTTTTTAGACTATACTAATTTATATACAATTTTTATTTCCTCAAATGGTTAAAAAGTCAACTCAAATTCAAAATGATTTTATACAAATTAATGAAACAGTTTGATCTGCAGCACAATTTTATAGAATATTTTTTTTGAAATACAATTAAATAAAAAAAAATTAATATAATTTCAATTACTGTATATAACATCAAAAAACTTTACTAATGATTAATTTATAAATATAATTTGATGTAAATTAATTTAAGTATTAAATTAAACTAATTATGAACTTTCTTAATATTGTTGTTAATGAAGAAAATTTAATTTCCAGATTAAAACAAATATATACTTTAAATAGAATCAAATTTAAACAATAAAACGAAAAGAGCAAAAATGATATTTTAATAATAGCAAAACAATGTAATTTTTTTCTTTTAATAAGGAATTGAAAAATACATTAAGAATACTGCAAATGAAACATCTGCATATTTATTATTGAATGATAGTGAAAAAAATTTGAATTATAAATTATTGTTAGAATGAAAATTTATTTCCAATACTAAATAATTTGATTAAAAAAAAAACAGTCTTATTTTTGATTAGCTATATAAATTTGAAAATTAAAATTACACTTAAAAATAAAGTTCAAATTTTAATAAAAAACATTAATTTTAACTATTATAATATACATAATATCTCAAGAAAGTCTACAAATGGTAATAAGTAAATTTATTTCAAAATATAATTATAAATTAAAATGTATTAGATTAATTATTTAATCTATTATCAGTGTAAAATTATAAATGAGAAAACAATTTATATATTTAAAAAACGCACAGATGGAATCAAAATTAAACACTAAATTAATATTTCAACAATAGCAACAAAGACAAGATTATATTTTTAAAAATAAGTTTGAAAATATAGTGATATCATGATTGAAAAATCTGCATATTTATTATCGAATGAAATTAAAGTGTTTGATATAAACTGAACATTTGAGATATTACGTTAATTTTATAACAATCAAAATACATGAAACAAAAAAAATGTAAATATTTAATTAAATTAAGAAATTCATATATATTACATAAAATGATTTTTTTTTAAATCGCGAAGTTTAATAACATCAAGTTTCCAGGCATATTTTATTTAAATGAATTGTTTACTTTCGTAATAAAATTTGAAATTTTAAAAGAGAAAACTTACTTTGCCATACAGCGCTTTTAGTTTCTGGTTAATTAACTGCAATCTCTCTAAATTTTATCTGATAGTTATTTTATTCTTCGATTATTTGTAAATTCTGCAATGAGTTGAACAAATCCTAACGGAACATAAAAATTTATTAGTTAATATTGTCAAGTTTTTTTTAATTATTACTTTATAATTATTAAAAGTATATTTATATTACAATTTTAAGCCACATATTTATTTTTTATTAATTAAATTTTTAAATGAAATACTTACACTTTTAAAATGAAGACTGGATAAAAGACTACATTATTCTATACAAGCACCGAAACAATATAATTTAGTAATATAATTTAGTAACCCTTGTTCAGCATCTAAAAATTTGATCCATCGTACCCTTCGTACAATACTAAAACTAATAATTTAGTACCTAGAACAAAATATTATTACTACAAATGTTTACATATGCATATTTAAAAATAGTATTTTATATTTTAACTTTTTTCCTTAACACTTAACATCCTGCCATACATATCCTGTAGTAAAGATATAAATTTCAATGCAATGTATTCACAATCTTCATGAAAAACTGGACCCATTTGGTATCAAAAGAATCTGAAAATTTATGATTTTTAACCACACTGTAATCAATGAATCGTGTATTTATTTTTTCTTACTTTTTTTATGCCATTACGTTATAGTTATTATCTACATCGGTCTGACGATCTTCAAACGCTCGTTTTGAAGTATAGAGTAGTGTAATAAAATGATTTTAAGATTTAATGAATTGCGCGAACTTTTATTATTATGTTTGTGTTAAATATTCGATGTGGAATCTTAAACATTTATCATTTTACAAAATATATTGTTATAACAGTATCCTCTGATTACACATACGATGTGCAGTATACATCAATAACTAGAACCATGGTTCAAATAATGTGGTTCAGTGGTAGTGTGGTCATGTTGGGTCAACCACAGTGTTTGCTGTTTAGTGAAACATTTTCAGAATAAACCCAACCCCAGTAATGAAATGTTAAAAAAATGAATTTAAAACTACAAGCAAAGCAAAGTACGAAGCATCCGAGTAACACCCGTGTAGGATTACAGGCCCGGGGATACCCCAGCCACGTGCTAGCCCGCCACTCTCGCCTCACGCTCTGCACTTCTCAACCGAATGTACGTTTTCGTGATGTCATCGAAGAATGTGGATATGGTTCTCATCGAAACCTGAAACCCTAGTCAAAAACCTGAGCTACAAAAAAAAAAAGAGAGCGCTCTCATAAAAACCTACTCTAAAGTCTAATCTAAAGCACAAGTGAGAAGTGAGACAAAAAGTGTCTCACAAAATAAAGGTTAGGGAAAACAAAACACAAAAACCCTGAAAAAAAGGACAAAACAAACAGACTGCCTAGAACCTCCAGGTTCAAGGGCTTCTCGGTGGCGAAAACGTACAGACGGTTATAGTTAGCAAAGGGGGCGATCGCTTAAGTACTACCTAGAGGTGAAACCAAAATATCCTGTACCCTTAACGCAATCCCAGCTTTACGTTTATTAGACATCTGGTTCGTACTCACGGACAATCTTAAAATGAATTTGAAGAATTCACTAAAAGATTATGAATTAACAGTTAAAGTGATCGGGCGATCACGATATAAAACCCCAAGGCACTTACATTTACAATATTGAAAACTAATTTTATGATCTTTTATCAATCACTAATTTTCCTCGATCACAATGTTTTAACGTTGCTTCAGTGCTTCTAACAAGTTATGTTAGAAATATATATCGTTATACGATGAATCTTCAAATCCTCTTCAGTAATCAGAGGAACATATATAACAAATTAGAATTTAAAAAAAATGTATTTTAAAATAATTAAAAAAACAATTTATCAAATTTCATTTGAATTAAACAAAACTACTCTATACTTAAATATTCATCAATGATGGTAGATTCTAAAAAAAATAATAAACAATGTAAAATAACTAAAAATTATTAATAATTTATTAAAATTTTCTAATTTCATACTATTTAAATGTTTAATAACTTTAATGTAAAAATCTGATAATTTTTACCACTCAAATATGCTGATCTGATGAAAGTTGAGACCGAGTGATACAAGCTCAAACTCCAGTGGCAAGATGTACAGATTTAGTCGAAGGATCTCGTTAATTTGGCATCATAAACGGATCCAAGTTGCACATGACCAGTGACGTCCATTGCTGTTTTACCATGCAACATACAGAAAAGTGTTTTTCAGTAAATTTAATTTTTATGTCTCAAATATATACGTATATTATATAATATACGTATTATATATATATATATATATACACATACATTTTTCATTGTGTATTGCAAGGAAGTATCATAATTGTACTATCTTCCAGCAGTCTATTTTGTTCAAGAAAATCCTTCAGCGTTCAACTAGTGTCTAGATTCCTCTAAGGAAAAAATCTTTTGGTCGTGTGCAAAACCACTCTCGCACCACCCATTGCACTACATCTTCAACCAACTTGAAAGAACTTTATTCTGCTCATTACTTCTGACTAATCGAAAGAGATGGTAATCACTTGCAGTGACGTCCAGCAAGTATGGCAGATGAGAAAGACACTCAAAATGCAGTTTCTCAGTGGTCGTTGCATGGGCAAGTATGGAACAGAGGATTATAGTCTTGTAATAAAACATCAGTACTTAGAATAACTTATCATTCGGAAATGATTATTGATTGAAGACAATTCCTGGTAGCAATATTGTCCACCAGAAATCATTTCTAATCAGTAGTTAGGTCCAAACGACAAACGATTCTAAGTACTGATTTCTTGTTACGACATGACAATGCTCGAACTTGTACTGCCCGAGTAACAGTAGTCATCATCGAGAAACTACAATCAGAGTGTCTTCTTCATCCACCATATTTGTTAAACTTCGCTACGAAGGATTACCATCTCTTTAGACCACTCAAAGAGGTAATGGGTGGTAAATCTTTCCGATTAAATGAAGAAGCACAACAGATGGTGCATGAACGGCTGTGCACACAACAAAAACACTTTCTACAGGAAACTAGGCATTGGTTAAGCACTAAAGGACTTCCTTTGAACGCAATAGACACTATGTTAGAAACAAGTCCAATTGTATGACTGAATTTGAAATTGTAAAATATTTTAGAAAACTAACAAATATTGCGAAATAATTATAATTAATAATTTTTAGAATTAAAAACAATTATTAAAATAAAAAATGAAATGTAGCTACATGAATGTGTGTATGCACGTGGTGTGTGTGTGTGTCTGTATGCACGTGGTGTGTGTCTGTATGCACGTGGTGTGTGTGTGTGTCTGTATGCACGTGGTGTGTGTGTGTGTCTGTATGCACGTGGTGTGTGTGTATGTGTGTCTGTATGCACGTGGTGTGTGTGTGTGTCTGTATGCACGTGGTGTGTGTGTGTGTGTCTGTATGCACGTGGTGTGTGTGTGTGTCTGTATGCACGTGGTGTGTGTGTGTGTGTCTGTATGCACGTGGTGTGTGTGTGTGTGTCTGTATGCACGTGGTGTGTGTGTGTGTGTGTGTGTGTCTGTATGCACGTGGTGTGTGTGTGTGTGTGTCTGTATGCACGTGGTGTGTGTGTGTGTCTGTATGCACGTGGTGTGTGTGTGTGTGTGTCTGTATGCACGTGGTGTGTGTGTGTGTGTCTGTATGCACGTGGTGTGTGTGTGTGTGTGTCTGTATGCACGTGGTGTGTGTGTGTGTCTGTATGCACGTGGTGTGTGTGTGTGTGTCTGTATGCACGTGGTGTGTGTGTGTGTGTCTGTATGCACGTGGTGTGTGTGTCTGTATGCACGTGGTGTGTGTGTGTGTCTGTATGCACGTGGTGTGTGTGTATATACACACACACACATGCAGTAAGATATTCTACAAAAATAATACAGAATACAAAATAATTATTCAATAATCACAAATAATTTTCATAAATTATTAAATGTTTCTAATTTTAATATCTAACGAAAAAATAAGACTTCTTACCGATTAAAACAAGTATATAAAAAATAAAACTGTTAACTACAACATGTTACACGTTCAGCTTCCACTAGCAAAATAGGAAGAAATCTTATACGGAAGTCTAGTCGGCACGAATTGTAACGGTACCACCAGTGACGTATATAGTGAAAGGGGGGGATTTTACATAACATATTTTACGACCATGGTTCAACTATAGAAAACGATATTCTAACATGAAAAATATCACGTAACGAACGAATACAGGCAATGTTTAATCTCTTCATTATATTTGCAATAACAAATACTATATATTTACATACAATAGAAAATACATGAAATATTAAACGTAGAATATTAGTAGAAAGATATATAGTTTTTCAAAGAATTATTTTTAAAATATTTGTAATTTAATAAAACAAAAAAAAAGACTACTATTGATCGAAAATAATGACATATTGTAGAAAAGAAAAATATTAAAATTTTAAACAAATTAAATATTTCTAATTTGATGAACTAAATAAAATCCATAATCGTAAAATATTCTAGAATGTGAAATGAATGCGCAAATGAATTCTTAAATTTTGAATACAATATTAAATGTTTCTAATTTAGTAGAATGTAAAGAAAAAACGAAAATTTTAATGTATGCACATCGATAGATAAAATTGTTTAGAAAAATATTGAAAAATGTAAAATTGTTTTGAACATTTATTAAAAAACAGTTAAATGTTTTTAAATTTAGTTAGATTTAAATATATATTTAAAAATTTCAATTAAAAAAATACAATTATTTACCAATAAAATGCGACTGTACAGGATAATTCTTGCACAGCGTGATCAAGCGTGATACACGTACGGCGGCCAATACAGAAATGAGCTGCGCCGGTCGAAGTAAGCCGGTCGTCTGATGACGCGGCAGGAGTGAAAATTATATAACATGCTGATACTGCAGTTTTGTTACAATGCTTCGATACAATTTTCAAAACTAGGTCAAACGAAACCAGTTTATGGGAAAAATATTATATTTCAAATAATTACAATTTTGAATTTATGTTTTCTTGATTTATTCACAGTGTTCAATATAATGAATACTGGATATTTTTACACAAAAAAATGTACCCATAATAATTTTAAAAATATATCTAATAAATAATATCGATATATATATATATATATATATATATACATATATAAATATATATATATATAAATGAATATGTATATATGTATATATACATACATATATATATATATATATATATATATATATATATATATATATATATATATATATATATATATATATATATGTATATATATATGTATATATATATATATATGTATATATATATATATATATATATATATATATATATATATATATATATATATACATATATATATGTATATATATATATATATATATATATATACATATATATATATATATATATACATACATATATATATATATATATATATATATATATATATATATATATATATATATATATAAATATATATAATATTTTTGTTAAACAATTAATCACATCTACATCAAAATATTCTTTATACTTCAAATACATTTTTATTCGATTTTTAAATATTTCAAATTTGCGATTTAAAATGAAAACTATCTTTAACAATGTTTGTAAAAGTTAAAATAATTTCCAATAAATTTTACTAATTAATAATCTAATATAATACTTTTATTAAACAATAATTCACATCTATATTCAAAATATGTTTCATACATTAAATACATATATATATATATATATATATATATATATATATATATATATATATATATATAATTTGCAATATTTAAATATTAAATTAAAATGAATTTAATGTACGAAGAAAGTGAATGTAGAAAAAAATTCAAATATAAATATGTATGTTTATTACAAATGTTAGATCATTAATTAGTAAAGAAATATAAAACATTATAGAAGTTTTTAATTTCAAATTGTACTTCAGGCATTCTATTTACTTTTATTACTTAGTTGCAATTAATTAATATTTGAAGCCAAACAAATTCAATTTTTAAATGTTTGTATTTAGTAGATAATTTTTCATATATTATTTTATAAACATTAAAATCATTTAAAGTACTAAATAAAGAAAAAGGTCAATATATATATATATATACTTTTTTTTCAAAAATGACAATTTTAGTTGAAAATATGTAATTTATTTTTTAATACTATTTATATATGACAAATTTGAAATATTTAAAAATCAAATAAAGATTTATTTAATATAAAAAGAATATGTTGAACATAGATGCAATTATCGTTTAATAAAAATAATAGATTGTTACTAATAAGTAAAGAAAAATACAAACAATTGATTTATTGAAAAAATGTTGATCGAAAAATATTATTACAGGTGTTTGTAAATCTAAATTCTATTTGATTTAATACTAGATTGTTATTGATAAATTTTGTTAATAAAATTCTGTAATTATCTGATAATTGAATTCTTATTAATTCTAGATTCAGTTGAATTACTGTTTAAGAAAGAATTAAAATACAGTACAAAATATAAATTTAAATACAAAATCTATTTTTAAATTGGCAATACCTGAAAAAATAAAAAAAATGAAAAACCGAACTTACTTTTTGTTTGGTTCTCTCAATAATAGAATATTTTATAACTACAGCCGGTATAGCTCGAAGTAGGAATTTTATAATGAATCGATGCTTCAAATTTTATATTTTCATTTCGAATTAGTTTTAGTCCAATGTATAGCTTTCTGTAGTTCAACTAGGAAATATATATTAATCATCAATTTTCAAATGATTATTTCAAATATTATGCAATATAGTTTTTTCTATACAATTATAAAACAATGTAAGAAATATTATTTTATAATAAATATCACTTACTTTTTACTTGACAAAGTGTGAAATGAAAATGTTATTCGAATGAGAATGTTCTGGATAATTGAAACACGTTCTTTACTATCTGTTATGTTGCTTCTTTTCCCTTGTTTATTATCTTGTAATTATATATACTTTATCTGCAAATTTTTCAGTAGCTTGACACTCTGAGGATGGCATCATATTAAGGGCATCACCATCGAAATGTGCATAATGAACAATCAAACATGATCAATAATGATTTATTAAACATTTTTCATCAGAAAAATTGTTATCGTTTGTGAGGTGAGAAAATGAATTTATTCATGAAAGAGAAATTAAGTATTTAAATTAGAACTATTGCTGAATTGTATGTACATATAAAATTCATTATATATTATTGTTGAATTTCATAATACATATATTTGATTAAGTAAAATCGATCTTAAAACTAAATTCATACCTATTAATTTATTTTATACATCATTAAATAAGTAAGTGTGCAAATAACTTACTTTTAAAAGTTTGCAAATTGTTAAAAGATTGCAAGTTATGAAAAAGGATCTTAAGTAAAATATAATAATTGAAAAGTGTAAAGTGTATTGTACAATAAAGTAGCTAAGAGTAATAGTGTACAGAAAATTGAATTGTAATTGTAAAGTTTGAATCGGTAAACAAAACTTTAGTTTGTTAAACTCTTTTACGTATTTTTTTTATCTCACAAACATACTCCAAGCTCATAATAATACTTACTATGTATGTCTGTAATATAAAAATAACTATTTTTAACCTCATCTCAAATTGGAATACAAAATTATAAAAAAAATGCTTTATAACTGTATTTGGAATATAAGTTTTTTGATTTCATATACTTGATTTGTTTCTATCATGTACTGGGATAGAAAGAAATAATTCGTTCAAAAGGATGTGAAAAAACAATGAACAATAATATTCATTCCCTTTTGTTTATAAGTATTTCGATAATAGTGCATTACAAAACACATTCATAAAAATGTAAATATATAAATTTTATTTTTATTAATAAATTATAATATCACGGCACAAGTGTTATAAGATCACTAAAAGTCTGATCTGAACCGCTTTCTTGTTTTTCTGACATTTTTCCATGATGATCTTCAGTTGGTCTTGGTAACTGTGATTGTGGAACTTTAAACGGTTTTGTTAGAAAATAAGAATGCGTAAGAGCCTAAAAATATAACTTTGTTGTATTATACCGCCTACAAAATGTAAATATAATTAAAAAAATTGTTTAAAATTTATATATTAATGAAACAAATATTATCAGTCACATTTATACATTTGATTTATGAAAGAATACTTATATATTTTTAAGAGATTAAAAAAATGTTTTATTTATATAAAGAAACTTACTCTTCGTGCAGAAATTCTTTTTTCACCATCATAACACAAAAATAATCTTACAAGATCCACAGCATCTGGTTGAACATTTTCTGTGATAATTCTGGACCAAGGCAATCCAGGTGACTCAGAGAATCTACAATATATTGTTTTTTAATTATTATTTTTTAATAAATATATATTAAAATAATTTTATATATTAAAATTATTTTTTTACATGTCAGAATAGCAAAATCACAAAATATACAGTGTTACAAACATTTTAATAGCATTAATTCTCATTCACTCTAATAACCAACATAGATAAATCCACAGAATCAGACATTATATCAGAAATTATTGCTTTGTATACATATTTATAAGGTGAATGAAATGGTGATCTGAACTTAATGACATAATATGATGAAACTGTAATCATCTCTGTTTCGCAATTGAATTTTTGAAATTTACTTATTTTTCAGAAATAAGTGTTCGCTTAAAGCATGACTGAATAGCAATTTTTGTATGATTATTGCAAAACTTTTAGAGATGCAAAAGTCTATCTTAAGCTATTCGAAACAAGATGAAATTTACTATCAGAAACACTTTGTTAACATTATCAATAATCATTTTTGTACCAGGACCAAATGTTCGAAATTGAACTTTTAAGGATATAACTATTTGCTTACTCTACATGAGAGGGCATCAGTTTTTATAACATTGCTCGAAAACACTTAGAAACGCAAAATCCTTCTATATACCATTTGAAAAATTTACTGTCAAAAACACTTCGTTAATGGCATCAATTATCATTCCTGTGTTGGTATGAAATTTTTGAAATTTATCCATATTTCAGATATAAGAAAATTGGCCATTGCGCATAATAAATCTTCAATCTTTGCAAGGTTGCTCGAAATCACTCAGAGGCAGAAATATTTTTTTTCTTTGTTTGAAAGAGGATAATATTTTCTATCAGAAACATTACTTAATATCACCAAAAGTAATTCCTCTATCGATATTAAATTTTTCAACATAATCAATTGTTTGAGATATGAACATATATCAATCAATAGCAGTTTAGCGAGATTGCTCAATTACAATTTACTATTGGAAGCATTTATTTGAAAACATGATCAATAATTCATATGCTTATTACAAGTTATTAAAAATTATCTTTCTTTCAGAACTAATATTATTATTTAATTAATGTAAAACAGAGCTTCAATTTTTTCAAAATTACTGAAATGCTCTCAGTGATTTATTTTTTTTATACCACTCAAAAATTGATGAAATTAAATATAATAGTTACTTTTATGAATATTGATTTATATACTAATATTGAATTTTGAAACATATCTATTTTTTTTAACATGATATTGTTCACTTACTTTACAACAGAGTCTATAGTTTTTGTGAGGTAACTTGAAAGCACTTATAGATGGAAAAATGTATGTTATTACATTCAAAAAAAGGTCATTTTTTTTAATAACTGGTAGGTTTTGCAACATTGTTCAAAAACCATTAGATATAAAAAACTACTTTACACAATTGAAAATGGATAAAATTTACTATCGGTATTAGTGAATTAATTATACGAATAATGTGCCTTAATCAAATTTTTAAAAATTTTGTATTTTGAATATAACAATGCTTATTTCTTTACAATAGAGTATACTGTTTTTAGAAGTTTTTTGAAAATTGATTGGAGATAGAAAAATCTACTTTACACCAATCAAAAAGACGATAAAGTTTAAAGATTTGCATATGTAGAAATTTTAATTAGTAAAGAAAATTTATGCTGCTATTTATATGTATGTTTAGAAGTATGTCCGGAGTATAGTTATATATAGGAGTGAGACTTGGTCAATTAAGACTATTAAAAGAAAAATGAAAAGCTTATAAAGTTTGATGCTATATAAAAGCTATCAATAAGATAAACCAATAAAATGATAACTGAGAATAATTAAAGTGGGAAAATATGAATATTTAAGAAATAACTTGAAGAAAACAGGTAATCTGGCAAAGAAAATATTAAAACATAAAGGATTAATGAACACAACTTTAGGAGGGCAGATAGAAGGGAAAAATATACAGGAAGATGAAAATTAAAATCTGTAAAACAGATAATGGTGAATCTCAAAGTCCATAGTTATCAAGAGATACAAAAAGCAGAAAAGAAATAAGAATGGAAAATAGCATCAAACCAATTATTATATATATATATATATAGAAATAATATGTGAAAGAGAAACAATATATGCCATGTATACGTCTAGATGGATGCATATAATCTCTATATATTCTTATAGTATGATTATTATAGAGATAAGCATATTTATATGTACATAAGTAATATAAATTCTATATCAGTACCTGATTTTATTGTAATCAGGTAAATTTTCCAGACTTGGCCAAGTTTCTTTCGTTGGTGTACCAAGAGTCTTTAAAACAATTGCTAACTGCTCTATATCTGTTTCACCCTAAAAATGTGTTAATATATAACTATACAATAAATAAAGGATCAATAAAAGCTTGTTTTGAAGATGTCTGCACCATAGTTATTGAAGCAAACAATGCATAAAAAATACCAAGTGTAATATATATATATATATTTACCAAAAAAATTATTTATTTTTTAAAAATACATACTGAGTGTATATTAAACCCCATATTAAAAAATTATTCAATACTGGAAATTACATTTTCAAATAAAGTTAATAAAATTTATAAAACTATACCAAATTAATTATCTATTCACAATTTGTTAAAATATTTATTAATAATTTGCAGAATTATCATTACACTGAAGTTCCAATCAAACACTTTCTGATATATGAAATACATACCGGAAACAATGGTGCTTTATTAAGCATTTCACCAATTATACAACCAACGGCCCACAAATCAACAGTATGTGTGTAGTATCTTGCTCCATATAACAATTCAGGAGCTCGGTACCATCGTGTAGCAACTTGATGTGAATACGGACGTCGGTTTTGTTTATAAACTGGACTACTACATCTCTTTTTGTCATTTTGTTTCTCTACATCATCATAAAAAAGCCTTGCTAAACCAAAGTCTGATATTTTTAAAATGCCATCAGAGGTAATAAGAAGATTTGCTGGCTTTAAATCCTATAAAAGCAAAAAAATCACAACTTCTCCAAAAATGATGTAATTTTAATAAAACATACTCTATGCATTATTTTCAATTTATGGAGATGCTGAACACCTTGCAATAACATCCAAGAATAACTTTTTATGACTGAAGGTGTTAATGGTGTTTCATTATTTCTTAATTCTTCATATAAGCCTGATGGAGCATATTCAAAAACTAATATTAAACCAGACCCATATGGAAATAGATCCAACAATTCAATGATCTAGAAAAGAATCAATGGAAAAAATTGAAAATAAGCATGTAAATAATTAAAATATTAATTGTTACTTATAAATATGGGAAAATTAAACAATAAATCTAATTATTTCTATATCTTTTTAAATAAAATCAGTGGGATTTTTAGACTCCATAAAAAAACAATACAATTTCTGTGAATTATTTACATAAATAAAATAAAACTTCAATAAGTAATATATTAAATAATGTAAGTCTCAATAGAAGCAATCGAGAAAATAAAGTAGAAAGCAGAAAATTAAAACACTCAGGCTGCATATTAAGCATTTCTAAATATTACTTGAAAATATATAACTATAATCTATCAATTTAATACTAAAAATAATAACTTAAATGCTCTATTTCTTAATAATTAGTCAAAATCAGAAAATATATTCTTTATTGAAACTTATGAATGAAAATTAACTAAGTGATTTTTATTTTTTTCTGGGTATAATTATTGGAATTCATTTTTTTATATTAAATTGTATTTTCATGTATATATGTGTATGTACATGTATATGTATATATATATACATATATATACACACACACACATACATTTGCATGCACACGCATGCATAAATATATAACATACTTATTAACTTTTTGTTAAATTGTTTGAATTGTTAAAGCTACTGTTAAATTCCTGTTTTCTATGACTGATTTTACTTGCATTACCTTCAGTAAGATGTTGGAAGACAAAATCAGTCACAAAATATATGAACCAATACTTGACCTTAACTTTTAAAATAAAATGCTCATGATTAACAAGACACAGGAAGACAAGTGTTTATTTTTTTCCCAAGCATATATGTGTATGTATGTATACATATATATATATATATATACAAAAATTAATATCATTTAATTATAATTTACTACTTATATAACTAAAATTATGTAGATTCTACACAAATAAGAAAATAAGCATTATTTAGAACCATAATTATTATTATAGACAATATTCAATAGAAGAAATAATAATTCAGTTAAATGAATATTAAATAGTAATAAGTTTTGGATTTGCAAATAATAAAATAGTTTATGACTCCATCACCTCTTTATCATTTATATTTGCACTCAAAAATCGAAATATATTGAATTCGTATGCAATGAAATAGTAAAGAATTAAGGCATTAAAACACACATGCATATATTCATCCTCTTATTTTGCACATAATTGTTGCAAGATGTAATAAAACAAAAAAAAACACGTTAAGTAATAAAGAAAGTTACTTGGAATGAAGATATATTTTCACTTAATAAGGAAATATGAACTAATAAATTTTAAACAAAATGCAATATCAGCAGTGGCATAAACTATAATAACTTTAAAATAAAAATGATTTAATACAATCATATTAAATGAACTAAAAACTTATTTACAAATTTATTGTCTACATGTTGCAGACACTTGAATTCACGAAATATACTAAGTGGAATTCCATCATCAATATTTTTAATTGACAACTTCTTCAATGCAAAAATCCGATTTGTTTGCTTATGTTTTGCTTTCACAACCATTCCATGCGCCCCTTCACCAATTTTTCCCAAAATTGTATAATCTTCCATAGCTAATTATATATAAAATCACTTTTAAAAGTTGTATCAACTACTTCCTTGATTACTACAGTTCTTTAAATGAAGTGTCAAGATCTAATGATGTAGCTGGTAGGATATATGCAGAACTTGCTTCATATAGATAAGATATGAGTGAATATGTGTAATGAGGTAGATACGTAACTGCTGAATAACATACTAAAGTAGTATAACTGAAAATTGATACATCTGCAAAAAGTTAAGATAGACAAAAATAAACAAAAAAAATTCATTTAAAAAGGATACTTAAAAATATTTTCTCCCATGGTTCAAACATGTAAATACAAGTTATTAATTCATATTGCAAATATAAATAAGAAATCCATTTCTTCATCCATTCTAATATCGACATTATGAAAACATGTATAATTTTGTATTTAAGTAGAGGTTATACAATTGGAAGAATCAATTCAATATGCACGAATATACATCACGTTAGTTTCAATTAGTTTAATTACTTAAAAATAAAATAACTGATTATTAACTCAACAAATATATTAATTTCATTCATTTTAAAGAAAATAGTAACCATGAATATATCTTCTTGTCAATTACAATTTATAACATATGTCTGATATTAATTTTTATGTGTATTCTATTGTAAAATAAATCTAATTGTTTGTAATAGTTATTTTTTTAAATGGATTATTTTATAATTTCTCTTTCATATATATTATTCTGACACCACACTGAATTTATATGGTTTAAATATCACTTGTCATTACACTTGTCATATTCAATAACACAACACCTGGTTTAGTTTTATGTTTAATGTAGATGAAGTCTTAAAACACAGAAAACGTCATTATCTATGAATAAAGTCAGGCCGGTCAAAGAGACATGAAAATATGAACTTGCTATTAAGTTTTGAGCGACATTAATGAATGGTATTAGTTATTCGATTTATAAGTCATTTTGTGTATCATTTCACTATTGGCTTTGAACATGAACATATAATGGTCTCTTTTATATATTTGGTCACATTATTGGCCAGAAAAGATTTGTATTTTAGCGAAACGATGTTTAAAAATTTCATCTGTTTAGTATTGTTTATGACTGCATTAAAGCTATTAAATTCGGTTTATTAATTACACATTTATGAAAAAAATAATTACATTTTTTAATTAACAAAGATATATTATTATAAATGAATCTGTTCACTGAATTCTTTTGTATGTTTTGAAGTTAGCGTTAGCACTCGAATGAACCTAAATTGATAAGTTATTGAAGCAATGTTGGTACTACACTTAAAATTGATCAGTTTTCTTTTATCATTTTTGATTTTATTCAGTTTACTTCGGACTTTCATTGTGAGTATATCAAAACGTGCGGAGTTTTTGGTAACCCTTTTTTAAGTGATTTTTTGGTTATGGAGTTGAATATTATTTGCAAGTATGTATTTTATTTTTGTACGATTGATTCTTTGAATAATTATTTTGTTTAAATGTTATGTTTTTAATCGAAAAAAAGGACGAATCTTTCAATATGTTTTTAAAATGTTACTGTTTCATTTCTTATTGTAAATTAAACTGATCAAATATAAACTAGTTTCAGTAAAACATAATTATTTTATATATCCTTTATGGTCTGATGTATATTTTAACTACTTGAATAATCAATCGGCCAGATACCTTCTGAGCTTTCAATTTATTTAACAGAGTTAATTGTAAGATTTTAGTATATATATATATATATATATATATATATATATATATATATATATATATATATATATAAATGTTCCGAAAAAATTCATAAAATGGATAAAATATTGTATTATAAAATTGAACAAAAAACGTCTAGAAATTTATATATATATATATATAAAGATAGAGATTTATGTATTAAATTATTATTAACGATGACATCCGAACTTACACGAAAAATTACGATATTGGTATCATTATAACTGGAATGAAGTGTGTGACTTTATAAAACAACGTGTTGCAATTCACTTGTGAAAAGAACAAACTCACTAGCATTCAACAGAATTCTGCTATATTGAATTTTGTACATTATTTGTAAAATAATCAGTAAAATAATAAAATCTGTAAAATAATCGTTCTTGTGTCAGCCATCTTGAATGACAAACTTGTCAACGTTAGTGACGGAATCCTCCGTTGTATATTTAATTATTTATTAAAAAAATATCTTGTATTAATCATTAGTTAATCATTAAATTGAGGCAATTTAAAGTTTATAATCTTTTCTTTGGAATCTGCCTAAAATTTATTACGTTTAAAATGTCTAGAGTTAAAATGAAATTAAAAAAAAATTCAATTTGCTAATCGGCCGCCATATTGAAGTTTGTTTCCACTCTAAGTTCTTTCTGGATGTTCATTTTACAGTTGGTTTTCGTTGATGACGGATTGTTTTTGAGTTTAAGTAAATTTACTTCGGTTCTAATTAATTTTAAGTATATTTTGTGTGTGTTTTGTTTAAATCTTCAGTAGTTTATTATGCAGAGATGAAGGTATAATATTTTTTTACTGTTTTGAATTTTAAACATTAAGTGAAATATTTTTAAACTCACACTTTCCCATCATACTTGGCAATATCCTGCCATTTTGTGTGATAAATGGATGTTTGTTGTATTTTTGTATAATAAAACGTTAAGTATTTGAATTATACTTAATTTTTGTACAAGTTCATTTGTTCATCATTTATTTATTAAACTTTTTCAAATGTAAATTTATTTCTTCAAAAATCAATTGATTAGTAGTTCTAAAACGTTATTTTTTTTTAATTATTTTTTTATGTTTCGTATAATATTTGATGTTTCAAAATTAAAAGCTCAATGTTGATCGTTAATGATTAGAAAGGATTCATTTAATCAGATTTATAAAAAAAAACAAAGCAAATAATCGTCAGAAAATGTTATTTTTTGACTTATTCATAACAAAGAGGTGTTTATTTTTACAGTTTGTGCGAAGAATCATCCGCGTGTTTAGTGAAGGGGCATTATTGTGTTTAGTGTGGAGAATCATCAGTGTATTCATTATTAAGAATCGTCAGTGCGAAGGAAAGAATCGACACCAGGTTTTTTCAATCCAATTATTTTTTACTGTAAACCAACGCAATTTCCATCGTGTTTTCGTTTACTATCTCAGTGAGTTTTCACTGATATCGTTTTTAAAAAAAAACTATTTAAAACAATTCGACATTCATTTTCATATTTAGTTATTGAAACGATATCATGTGCATGTATGTATGTGGATGGATACTTATTATTTATTTTCATTAGGTTGGTTTCAAGACTGGTGGTCTTCAATATATAAGATGTTATATTGAACGATTATCAGTTTTGTAATCGACGCACGGAGCTTTCGGGGTGGATGAATTGCTGCAAAGCGAAGTTGAAGCCTTCGACTCCACGATTTTTCTACACATGTTTTTCAGGTGTTAGGTGATGGCTGCCCCTCGTGCAGCTTAGATTAGGAACGCATATATTAATCCGCTTCACGGGTTGTATATGTCATCTCACCTTGTAGCAGGTGTAGAATAGGAGTGGCTCGGATCAAATGGATTTCGAGTCCTAGATCAATGTTATTTTTTCTCTTTCAGGTCCCAGAACTTCAATCTTTTTTTGTTTGTTGTAATTTAAAGTAGATTTTTTACTTTGTCGATACAGTAAATTTAGAGTTTTTTGTCGATTTCAATTAGTTTGGTTGTTAATTTTTTGCTTTTATTTTTATTTTTAGATATAAGTATAGATTTGTAGTAGTTTGTGATTTGTAGTTAAATTATTGAATTAGTAGTAGTTTTTTTGTTTGTTTTATTTTTTCTTAATTGTAGCTTTTATTTGATTTGTAAGTTTTGTTTCTAATTGATTTAAAGTAGTTTAATTTTGTTTTGATAATTAACTTCACTCCCTCGCCATGGAGTTCGAGATGTGGGGTAATGGTACAAATCGTATCATTACCATGTGTGTTTGGTAATCAGATCAATTATGTTTCATAAAAGAATGTACATATTAAGATTCTAATACAAGTGATAACGCGTTTTGGAATCTTGTATGTATTATTCGCCTATGATAGATAATTTATTTGGTTAACGTGTGATTTCTGAAATTGCGTTTGCGTTTTACAGTACATATATATATATATATATATATATATATATATATATATATATATAAATTAGTTATTTAAGTTCAGTTAGTGTATACAGTTAACTCGATTTGTTTTATCAGACTGGTAAACATTTTAAATTTGAAAAATGTATCTATATATCTGAAAATAGATAAAATTTCATTGACATCTGATAAAACTTAATTTAATCAAAATGGCAAACTAATTAAGCAGAAGACAAAAAGTGTATGATTTTTATGAATAGTAGATGTATTCAGCTTTCTATCGATTCGAATAATGATCGAAATAGAGTTATGAAAATCGTAATTGCTGCTTATAAATATGTTCATACGAATTGTATATATTTATGGATTCTGGTTAAATGGTTAATTTAGTTTTGATTAAATTCGCGGAGTGTATTCAGTGTAAAGTGACTACCATCGATGGATTCGTTAGGTAAAAAGTGCATTAGGTAAAAATGTACAATTCTTATTTTTTTAAATAATATATTTTCTAATAACTTTTCATTTCAGCTGTCAAGATAACCATATCGAGTTCAATCAATTAATGTTTTTTTAATAATATTACATCCGTTTCTACTTCCTGTCAGTTCTTTTTTAAAAACGATAATGTTTTTAATTTTCATCATTTAATAAACTATCAGAAAATTTCAATTACCATTCTTCAGATAATTCAACGATTTTCTTTTCTTGATATTTCTTTCATTGAACATATAAAGATTCAAAAACTTTCGCAAAATATCTAACAATACTACAGATATTCAAATCAAATATAATATTGATATTACAATGAATAACTTGTGTTCAAATGTATTAATCTATTCTCATATAAATTTCTTGCTTCCCAATAACATTAAGTTCTGTCAACATCATCACCAAGCTAAATAGTCTACAATGAATATAACTTCTTCAAGTTGAACTGACAGGTTTTTCCATAGTAAATTTATTCATCTAAGATTTTTACATCTGACTGAAAAGATATAGATTTTCAAATATCTATTAGATCCACAATCAATTTGTTGATTTTCTAATTGATAGTTTCAATATTTTGTTTTTATAAAAATTAATAGTTGACAGAACATTCAAAATATTTTTTTTTCAATAAATTTCTCTTTTTTTGTCACGAAATTGATCTATGAATAATTTCTTAGATAACAGTATTTTTTAATAATACTTTCAAGATTCTACTACATCGACAACATGTTAAACGATTTTCTGATTTGCTGATTCAATAATTTATTTTTATGTATAATACATAAATAGATCAGATATCATTCAACATACAACTATTCTTCATTAAATTTCTTTCCTCATAAAAACTGAATTTTAAACAGTATCTCAGATGACAGTTATTTGTTAATAAATTTTCAAGTTTCTGTTATATCAACAATCACTTCTAGTTTTTCTAATTTTCTGAATCAATAATTTATTTTTATGTACATAAATATATCAGAGATCACTCAACATAAATCATTTTTCAATAAATTTCTCTTCTTTACTCATATAATTTTTCGAAAGACATCTTTTTTTAATTTATTTTCTATTTTTAATACCATCAACAATTACTTCCTTTATTTTCTAATTTGTCACTTCAATATATCCGTCAATATTTCCTATTTATGTATATAAACACAAAAATATTTCAGAGGTCATTCAACACAGGTCATTTTTCAATAAATTCCTCTTTCTTCTTTTTAACAATTTGAACCTTAAATTATTTGTCTGATTCAGTCATTTTTTAATTAATTCTCCAATGAATGACCAAAAAAAAACTTCAATAGATAAAATTTCAATTTATGATTTTTAAAGTTCTCATTGTCGTTCATTAGAACAACACAGGCTGACTTCTAATTTAATCATTCGATCCATGATCGATTGATTAAATTAGAAAAAAAGCTCTTTTTGTACCGTTTGTCTGTCTCTCATGCCGGCTTGGTTCGGTCGCGGCCCCGGTCGCGTTTATAAAACGACCCGGAACCGTCAGTTCGTGTCGTTTTTAAAAATAATTTGTGATCGAATTCGTCTAAAACAAAATGATCTCTTTGAGAGTTCTGTGTGTGCGCGAAAAGTAGTAAAAGTAATACCGGGTATTGTTCGAGTTTTCGATTGCGTCCTCGATCTCCTGTCCAGGCGTCCCACACGGGCTCGCCCGCGAAGAGGCTCTGCAGGAGAGAGGCACCCGGGAGTGTTTGCTTTTTGATTATCAGATCGGACGTACGACCGTCCGTTAAAAAATAGTATATAGTATATTCGTTTCAATTAAGTGTTCTGTGGTTCCTGTCCGAGATGGAGAGCTGTGTTTAGTGTGAAGAAAAGGATCTACAAAGGTTTGCTAGAAGAAACGTCAGAAAGTATCCAGGTTTTTACAATTCAATTATTTTTTACTGTAAACCAACGCAATTTCGTCGTGTTTTCCTTTACTATCTCAGTGAGTTTTCACTGATGTCGTTTTTAAAAAAAATGTTTAAAACAATTCAAGATTCATTTTAATATTTAGTTATTGAAACGATATCAGCTGTATGTATGCATGTGGATGGATACTTATTATTTATTTTCACACATTAGGTTGGTTTCAGGACTGGTGGTCTTCAATATATGCGGTGTTATATTGAACGATTATCAGTTTTGTAATCGACGCACGGAGCTTTCGGGGTGGATGAATTGCTATAAAGCGAAGTTGAAGCCTTCGACTCCACGATTTTTCTACACATGTTTTTCAGATGTTAGGCAATGGCTGCCCATCGTGCAGCTTAAATTAGGAACGCATATATTAATCCGCTTCACGGGTTGTATATGTCGTCTCACCTTGTAGCAGGTGTAGAGTAGGAGTGGCTCGGATCAAATGGATTTCGAGTCCTAGATCAATGTTTTTTCTCTGTTTTCTTTTTCAGGTCCCAGAACTTCAATCTCTTTTTTGTTTGTTGTAATTTAACATAGATTTTTTTACTTTGTTCATTCAGTAAAGTTAGTTTTTTATCGATTTCAATTAGTTTGATTTTTTTAATATTAGTATTGATTGGTTTTGATTGAATTAGTAGTAGTTTTATTTTGTTTGTTTTATTTATTCTTAATTGTAGCTTTTGTTTGATTTTTAAGTTTTGTTTTTAGTTGATTTAAGGTAGTTAATTTTCCATTCATAATTAAGTTCAATTTAATTTTGTTTTGTTTTGATAATTAACTTCATTCCCTCGCCATGGATTGTGGAGCAATGGTACAAATCGTACCATTGCCATGAGTGTTTGGCAATCAGATCAATTATGCTTCATAACAGAATGTACATATTAAGATTCTAATACAAGTGATAACGCGTTTTGGAATCTTGAATGTATTGTTCTACTTTGATACATAATTTATTTGGTTAATGTGTGATTCCCGAAATTGCGTTTGTATTACAGTATATATATATATATATATATATATATATATATATATATATATATATATAAATTAGTTATTTAAGTTCAGTTAGTGCATACAGTTAACTCGATTTGTTTTATCAGACTTAACATTTTATATCTGAAAATAGATCAAATTTCATTGACATCTGATAAAACTTAATTTAATCAAAATGGCAAACTAATTAAACAGAAGACAAAAAGTGTATGACTTTTATGAATACTAAATATATTCAGCTTTTTATCGATTTGAGTAATGATCGAAAGAGAGTTATGAAAATCTTAATTGCTGCTTATAAATGTATTCATACAAATTGTATATATTTCTGGATTCTGGTTAAATGGTTAATTTAGTTTTGATTGAATTCGCGGAGTGTATTCAGTGAAAGTGTCGGCCATCGAGTGGATTCGTCAGGTAAAAAATGTACAATTCTTATTGTTTTAAATGATATATTTTCTAATAACTTTTTATTTCAGCTGTCAAGAAAATCCACATCGATTTCAATCATTTTTTTTTGATGATATTCAATCTGTTTCCTTTTCCTGTCAGTTCATTTTTTCAAAACGATAATGTTTTTAATTTTTTTCATTTAATACACGATCAGAAAATTTCATTTACCATTTCTTTGACGATTCATCGATTTTTCTTCGTGACATTCTTTCTATTATTGAACATATAAAGGTTCAATAACTTTCTTAAAACATCTAACAATACTACCATTAAAATCAAAAATAATATTCATACTACAATGAATATCTTGTGTACAAATGTACTGATCGATTCTCATATAAATTTCTTGTTTCCCAATGACATTAAGTTCTGTCAACATCATCACCAAGCTAAATAGTATACAATTAGCATACCTTCTTTAGATTGAACTGACAGGTGTTTCACTAGTAAATTCAATCATCTAAGATTTACATCTGACTGAAAAGATATATATTTTCAAATATCTATCGGATCCACAATCAGTTTTTTGATTTGCTGTTTCAATATTTTGTTTTTATCAAAACTAATAGTTGACAGAACATAAATAATAAATAATTTTACAATCAATTTCTCTTCTTTCACAAAATCGATCTATAAACAGTTTCTTAGAGATCAGTTTTTTTACAATACTATCAATAATTTATTTTTTGTACATAAATAGATAAGATATCATTCAACAGAAACCATTTTTCATTAAACATCTTTCTTCACAGAAATTGTACTTTAAATAATATCTCAGATGACAGTTATTTGTTAATAAATTTTCAAGTTACTCTTATATCAACAATCACTTCTAGCTTTTCTAATTTTCTGATTCAATAATTCATTTTTATGTACATAAGTGTATCAGATCATTCAACATATATTCTTTTTCAGTTAATTTCTCTTATTTCTTTATATCCTAATTTTCTGAATGACTTATTTGTTAATAAATTTTTTTAATTTTTATTACATCGATAATCATTTTCTCAATTTTCTAATTTGTCACTTTAATATTTCCTTCTTATTCACATAAATGGTTCAAATGCTATTCAACACAAGTCATTTTTCAATAAATTCTTCTTTCCTCTTTTTAATCATTTGAACCTTAATCTTTTTGTCTGATACAATCATTTTTTAATTAATTCTCCAATAAATGACAAAAAAAAACTTCAGTAGATAAAAATCATTTATGATTTTTATTAAACCTTTCAATATTTCTCAATTTTTATCAGTAATACTTATTAACCTCTGAACCTCCCCTACATAATTTAAAAGTTTTATTTCAGATAACAAGTTTACCAGTTCTCTCATCCAGGTATTTCTTAAGCCAATCAGTAAAATCAAAGCTTCAAAAATTAAATCTAAATACTTGTATCTTTTGAAATATTAGAGGGTAATATATGAAATTGCGGAATTTGTAGGTGAGAATTAAAACTTAATATTTTTAACATAAAATATATTTAATCAAAATAAGCTCCATCAGCTTCAATGGTCTTTTTCCAGCGAGAAATTAAATTGTTTATCCCATTTTTATAAAAATAGACATTTTTAGAGCTTATAAAGTTTTCGAATCCTTGAATCACTTCTGTTTGGTTTCAGATTTTTTTTTATTTCTTAAATAATATTCCAAGTGGCGAAAAAGATGATAGAATGTTGATGAAAAATCTGATAAATAAGGGGGATGCGGTAAAACTTCATAATTTATTGAATTTAATTTGGAAATTATGATTCGAGATGTGTATAGTCCAGCATTCTCTTGCAATAGTATCGGCCCATATCTATTGATTAGCAGTGGCCGTTTTGTTTTTAATTTTTCATTCATGTTGTTGATTTCGCGACAATATGAATCAGCAATTTTAAAAAATAACGAATTATTTCTTTATTTGTCCACCACATAGTAACCGTAAGTTTCTTTTGGTGTAATGATTGCTTAAGTGTGTGACCTGGTGTTTCATTTGCATTTAACCGTTGTCCAGATCTTTTTCTGTTATCATACAGAATCCACTTTTCATCACAAGTAATAATTCGATTTAAAAATTGAGTTTTATCATTCCGAATCTCTCAGTTTCTTTTCTTCAGTCTCAGTTTCTAAGCATCTGTCAATGCGTGCGGCACCCACTTATCCCAACTATTTCACCTTTCATATGGCAGCGAGATGACGAGAAACAGTCATAACATTAACACTTAAATCCCATGCGAGAGTTCGAACTGTTGTATGTGGATTAGCTTCCACTATGGCTCTTAAATGTTCTTCGTTCACAACGGTTTTGTATAACTATTTCTTAAACAATTCTTCAATTTTTTACTTGATATTTCTATTATTGAACATATTGATTACGAGAATTTAAAATATGTAGATGTAGAAGATGCAGAGGATGTAGAATATGTAGATGTTTGGATTTATATATATATCTGTCGATCAACCAATCTGTGTCTGTATATTTATCTGTCTACTTATTTATTTGTCTGATACATAGACAGATAACATAATGGATAGATAAATAAAATAATAGATACAGATAAAGCAATAGATAGATAAGGTACGAGATAGAGATGGATACACTGATGCAGGAACACCGATGCACAGATGCAGATACACAGACACAGATATCGATCCCTTTATCACTTTACATGTCTTTCCTTTTTTTTCTATCTATCTCCAGTTCTACTTTTCTATTATCTATCAGATATTCCTTATATCTACGTATCTAACTACTATCCTTTTCTATCGACAAATATCTACTCATCTTCTCGTTATCTTTCTTCTAATCTTATCCAAAAGTTCACTGACTACTCAGTCTTCTCTATCCCTATGTACGTTCAATATGTGTATGTATTATCTTAAATATATATATATAAGTTTATGTATGTGTATTTATGTATGTATAATGTGTAAACTGGCAATTTATGTGTGTATATATATATTATTTATATCTATATATGTTTATGCATATGTATTTATGTATATGTATACGTATATGTATGTACATTGATGCGGGAAGTGCTCGACTGACCCAGAGGGGCGGATGTAGATTATTAAAAGGGTACGTTTAGACGATGTAGTAGATTTTGGAGGAGATTACGACGTTTTAGTGTATGTAGGTTCCCATTCCCGTCTATTTGTCTCCTTATTTATATATCTGTTTCTGTATCTATGCACTTGCATCGGTGTTTCTGCATCAGTGTATCCATCTCTATCTCTTACCTTATCTATCTATTGCTTTATCTGTATCTATTATTTTATTTATCTATCCATTATGTTATCTGTCTATGTATCAGACAAATAAATAAGTAGACAGATAAATATACAGACACAGATTGGTTGATCGACAGATATATATATAAATCCAAACATCTACATATTCTACATCCTCTGCATCTTCTACATCTACATATTTTAAATTCTCGTAATCAATATGTTCAATAATAGAAATATCAAGTAAAAAATTGAAGAATTGTTTAAGAAATAGTTATACAAAACCGTTGTGAACGAAGAACATTTAAGAGCCATAGTGGAAGCTAATCCACATACAACAGTTCGAACTCTCGCATGGGATTTAAGTGTTAATGTTATGACTGTTTCTCGTCATCTCGCTGCCATATGAAAGGTGAAATAGTTGGGATAAGTGGGTGCCGCACGCATTGACAGATGCTTAGAAACTGAGACTGAAGAAAAGAAACTGAGAGATTCGGAATGATAAAACTCAATTTTTAAATCGAATTATTACTTGTGATGAAAAGTGGATTCTGTATGATAACAGAAAAAGATCTGGACAACGGTTAAATGCAAATGAAACACCAGGTCACACACCTAAGCAATCATTACACCAAAAGAAACTTACGGTTACTATGTGGTGGACAAATAAAGAAATAATCCGTTATTTTTTAAAATTGCTGATTCATATTGTCGCGAAATCAACAACATGAATGAAAAATTAAAAACAAAACGGCCACTGCTAATCAATAGATATGGGCCGATACTATTGCAAGAGAATGCTGGACTATACACATCTCGAATCATAATTTCCAAATTAAATTCAATAAATTATGAAGTTTTACCGCATCCCCCTTATTTATCAGATTTTTCATCGACATGCTATCATCTTGACAAACAGAAGTGATTCAAGGATTCGAAAACTTTACAAGCTCTAAAAATGTCTATTTTTATAAAAATGGGATAAACAATTTAATTTCTCGCTGGAAAAAGACCATTGAAGCTGATGGAGCTTATTTTGATTAAATATATTTTATGTTAAAAATATTAAGTTTTAATTCTCACCTACAAATTCAACAATTTCATATGTTGCACCCTAATATGTATGTATAGTTGATTTAAAGTAGTTTACTTTTTGTTTTGATAATTAACTTCAATCCCTTCCTCGATGGATTTCGATTCCTAGATCAATGGTTTTTTTTGTCTTTGTTTTCTCTTTCAGGTCCCAGAACTTCAATCTCTTTTTTGTTTGTTGTAATTTAAAGTAGATTTTTTGCTTTGTCGATTCAGTAAATTTAGAGTTTTTTGTAGTTTTTAATTAGTTTGATTGTTAATTTTTTGCTTTTAATCTTTTTAATATTAGTATTGATTTGTTTTTATTGAATTAGTAGTAATTTTATTTTGTTTCAATTTTATTTTTTTAATTGTAACTTTTATTTGACTTAGGTTTTTGTTTTCAGTCGATTTAAAGTAGCTTAATTTTGTTTTCATAATTAACTTCAATCCCTCCCTCGATGGATTTCGAGCCCTAGATTAAAGTTTTGTTTTTCTCTTCTTTTTCCTTTCCTTTTCTTGTCTTCCTGTTTTCTCTTTCAGGTCCCAGAAATTCATTCTCTTTTTTTGTTTGCTGCAATTTAAAGTAGATTTTTTGCTTTATCGATTCAGTAAATTTAGTTTTTTGTAGACTTTAATTAGTTTGATTGTTAATTTTTTGCTTTCATTTTTTATTTTTTAATATTAGTACTGATTTGTTTTTAATGAATTAGTAGTAGTTTTATTTTGTTTCAATTTTATTTTTTGAATTCTAGCTTATATTTGATTTTTAAGTTTTGTTTTTAGTCGATTTAAAGTAGCTTAATTTTGTTTTCATAATTAACTTCAATCCGTCCCTCAATGGATTTGGAGTTCTAGATCAAAGGTTTGTATTTCTCTTCATGTTTTCTCTTTCAGGTCCCAGAACTTCAATCTCTTTTTTTTGTTGTAATTTAGAGTACATTTTTTGCTTTGTCGATTCAGTACATTTAGAGTTTTTTGTAGATTTTAATTAGTTTGATTGTTAATTTTTTGCTTTTATTCTTTTTAATATTAGTATTGATTTGTTTTTGATGAATTAGTATTAGTTTTATTTTGTTTCAGTTCTATTTTTTTAATTGTAGCTTTAATTTGATTTTTAAGTTTTGTTTTTAGTCGATTTAAATTAGCTTAATTGTGTTTTCATAATTAACTTCAATCCCTCCCTCGATGGATTGAGAGTTCTGAATCAAAGTTTTTTTTCTCTTCTTTTTTTCTTTCCTTTTTTTGTCTTCCTGTTTTCTCTTTCAGGTCCCAGAACTTCAATCTCTTTTTTTGTTTGCTGCAATTTAAAGTAGATTTTTTGCTTTGTCGATTCAGTAAATTTAAAGTTTTTTGTAGATTTTAATTAGTTTAATTGTTATTTTTTGCTTTTATTCTTTTTAATATTAGTAATGATTTGTTTTTAATGAATTAGTAGTAGTTTTATTTTGTTCCAGTTTTACTTTTTTAATTGTAACTTTAATTTGATTTCTAATTTTTATTTTTAGTCGATTTAAAGTAGCTTAATTTTTTTTTCATAATTAACTTCAATTCCTCCCTCGATGGACTTCTAAACATAGATCAAAGTTTTGTTTTTCTCTTTATGTTTTCTATTTCAGGTCCCAGAACTTCATTCTCTTTTTTTGTTTACTGCAATTTAAAGTAGATTGTTTGCTTTGTCGATTCAGTAAATTTAGTTTTTTGTAGTCTTTAATTAGTTTGATTGTTAATTTTTTGCTTTTATTTTTTGAACATTAGTATTGATTTGTTTTTAATGAATTAGTAGTAGTTTTATTTTATTTCAGTTTTCTTTTTTTTAATTGTATCTCTTATTTGATTTTGAAGTTTTTTTTTAATCGATTTAAAGTAGCTTAATTTTGATTTCATAATTAACTTCAATCCCTCCTTCAGTGGATTTCGAATCCTAGATCAATGGTTTTTTTCTGTTCATGTTTTCTATTTCAGGTCCCATAACTTCAATATCTTTTTTTGTTTTCTGTAATTTAAAGTAGATTTTTTGCTTTGTCGATTCAGTAAATTTAGTTTTTTGTAGATTTTCGTTAGTTAAGTTGTTAATTTTTTGCTTTTATTCTTTATAATATTAGTATTGATTTGTTTTTAATGAACTAGTAGTAGTAGTATAAACTTTTTTTAGATAACAGTAATTTTTAAGTATAATTTCAAATTTCTATTACATGGACAACATGTTTAACAATTTTCTTATTTTCTGATTCAATTATTTTTCTTTATGTACATAAATAGATATCATTCAACATAAACTATTTTTCATTAAACACATCTTCTTTGTTCACAAAAATTAAACTTTAAACAATTTGTCATATGACATTTATTTGATAATAAATTTTCAATTTTCCATTATATCAACAATCATTTATAATTTTCTAATTGACTGATTCAGCAATTTATTTCTTATGTACATAAAATATCAGCTCATTCAACATAAATTATTTTTCAATAAATTTATCTTCTTTCTTCATAATAATTTTTCGAAAGACATATTTGTTAATTTATTTTCTAATTTTAATTTCATCGACAATCACTTTCTCTATTTTCTATTTTGTCACTTCAATACTTCCTTTTTATGCACATAAATGGTTCAGAGGTCATTCAACACAGGTCATTTTTCAATAAATTCCTCTTTCTTCCTTTAAACAATTTGAACCTTAAACAATTTGTCTGATCCAGACATTTTTTAATTAATTCCTCAATGAATGACAAAAAAATTTCTATAGATAAAATTTTTATTTATGCTTTTTACTAAACCCTTCAATATTTCTCTTAACAATTAAATTATTTACAATTATTTACCTCTGAACCTCCCATGCATAATCTAAAAGTTTTATTTCAGGTAACAAGTTGACCTATTCTCTCATCTAGGTATGTCTTAAGTCGATCAGTAAAATCAAAGCTTCAAAAATTAAATATAAATACTTGTATCTTTTAAAATATATCTATCTATTAATTATTAAGCAAGAAAATATTTGTTAGTATTTCAAGTGCTGCAATGTCAATCATAATTTTTTTTCAAAATAAAACTCAATTTAATTTCTTAATTTAAATAATAATATTTGAAATTTAAATAGTATTTTAAACGTTTAAGACGGAAAAGTTTATTGCTCGATTTAATTATCCAACAAAATAATGTCTACAAGCTGTTCTATCAACATGCTTTCCCAGAAAAACGGTATACAAATATCATAATTAACTTAAAATAAATAAGAGTAAACAGACAAATAGACGAACACATTACTTAAACACTTAAAGCACATGTTTCGTACAAACATCTTGCATATATTACTCATTTACATACATACAAATATATACAGACAGAAATCCGACACAGAACTATCTTAACTGCAAAATTTAAAAAAAAAATCAGATTAGAATTTCAGTTCTTACAGTTATTTAAAAATAAATTTAATATGATATAAATTATTATTAAAAATTCTTTTAAATCTTAATTTGTTTATTCAAAAAAGGTTAAATTCTTTTGGAAGATAGTTCTGTATTCAAAGATAAATTCAAGTGTAATCCTTTTGTTAGTTTCAGCAAATTTGCAGAATTTTCGTCTTCACTCGTCATTTTAAATTGAAAATCGATATATAACAACAGGCTTGATATTTTTTTTTATTATTTTGTAATTTATTTATCTAAAAATATTCTAGTGAAAAATTATTGAAAATCTATCCAAAACTTAACTACATTGACTGGAAAAAAGAAAATATTATTAAAATATAAATTCAAGAATTCTAAAAATCACCTTTGTTTAAATATGTATATTTTAATTACAACTTTATTTAATTAAATAATTTGTTTATATTTTTATTGATTGATTCATCCAAATGCCAAGATATCTGAGTCGCCTTCAAGATTCCACTTCGAAGATTTCACTTCTCTTTGATAAATATTATTGAATATTTTTAATACCTGTAGATTATTGATTGGAAATATTTTTAACTGATCATTAGTTCTCTTTTCATGTAAATATACAGCAAATTAATTATTATTCATTCTTATTATTAAAAATTTAGATTAAATGAATATCAAAAAGAATTTATAATATAATATTAAAGTAAAAGGTTTTATTTTTGAAATAAATTTATTTATTTTATAATCAAAAAGTTTTGTTATAAAAAGAGAGGTAAAAATATATATCAATGCAAATAAAAAAAAAACATCTATTTAAACATAGAGAGACAAAATTCAATATTAACTTGTATAATTTCATTTTTTATTAATTCGAATAAGATTAAATATTTCAGAAGTTTTTACATATTATTAGCCTTTGAGAAAATATTTGTAGAATAAAAATATTTCTCTTGAAATCAAGTATGTCTAATGAGAAGATAAATGAAGATCTTGACGAAAGACAAGAAGCCTTGTGAAATTCTTGCATTAAAAATGATAATAAGTTTGTTTAAATTTTTTTCACAATGTACTAAGAAGCGATTTCGTTTATTTTATTTAAGATTCAAAAATGGTAATGATTTATGAAAACAAAGAATTAAATATCAGTCAAAAATTATACTTAGTAAATGTTTAGATTTTTTAAAAAAGTATTTCTTATTAAACCAGATAAGTTTGTTTCAGAAATTGTATAAAAATGATCTTAGTCTTTTAGAAAATATTTCTAAAAGTTAAATATAGCTTTTATGAAAAAATAATATTAAAAAAATAAAAAAAGGATTATACATTTCTTGAGCTGAAAATATAACAACAAAAGTATTTACTTTTTTACTAATAGAACCAAGTTAATCTCGTTCAGAAAATTTAAAAATAATACTTATATCTCTGTTAATATGTTCAGAATAAGAATATCAATTGTATTATAAAAAGAATTGAATTAAGAAAGAAAAATGGAGAAATCAAGTAATTAGAGGAGAAATAAATAAAGTTCGATATAAAAAGACAAAAATTTCAAGAAATTACTGTCGATAGAGCATACATTCAATTGACTGATTTTCATACTTTCACTAATCTAAATAAGTTTCTGTTTCAGACGTTAAAAAAAAGGTTTAATCCTATGAAAAATATTCTTGAAATAGAAATACATTTTATGTCATTATAAATTCGAAAAGGAAATACATGAAGATCAGATAATATCAAGATGGAATATCATTAAGAAAATTAATATGAAAACATAAATAATATGTTCAATTAAAAAAATGGCAATTAAATACATCGATAGTACAAATCGAATTATCTAAACTTATTTTAAATATTTACTAATTTAAATAAGCTAATATTTCAGGAATTCTATGCAACAACATCAGAAGTTTAACAAGTATTCAAGGAATAATGAAATTATAATAAAGTAAAGGCAATTATAATTCAATAAAAATTATCCCAATTAAAAGAAATCACTAATGTAATTGCATCGACAACAAACGAATTGGATTCTTAATATCATGAAAAGAAACTGATCAATGATTCGATGAAGACTCTTCTGTAATTAATTAATTATCTTTTATGAATTTCAGGGTTGATAAATTGATTTTAGTGACGTGACGATAATTGAAACGCACGCGAGATCTATGCATATATCATTTTTATTTTAATCAAGTTTCTTCAGACAGCATTACAATAAAAGTACCACACTTTTATTTCGGATAAAGAAATAGTTTAAACAATAACGAATTAAAATATTGAAGGAGAAAGTAAAAACGTTAATAAATTAATAAATATTCGAATGAGTGGAAACTTATCAAGAAATAAAATTAAAAAATGGAAAATGGACTTGGAAGACTTCTATCTCTCTCTCTCTCTATATATATATATATATATATATATATATATATATATATATATGTGTGTGTGTGTGTGTATGTGTGTGTATGTGTGTCTTTTTTTAACTATGATTTTCAGATATGCATTCTATTATTTTGGAAAAACATACAAAAATTAAATCGAAGTCAAGGAAAAAAAATGAGATTATATTTTTAATGAGGACTTAAACGTCAACAAAAGAAAATTTAAAATCGGAATTAATATGCAAATCTGACTGATACATAAAAAAGATGAACGATGTAATGAAAAAATCTTACTGAAAACATCAGTTTCAGTTTTCAACATTGGGATGTGGGCTGTTTCTTTTTTATGTGCATACTAATTAATATTTTTTACAGCCGGCTGAAAAGAATTAATTTTAAATGTTTTGACAGGAAGATTATTAATTAAATAATGAACCAAATGTTGTAATAAAATAATACGAGTGACTGACAAAAAGTAGCTTTCAGTTACGACTGATATACATTTTTGAGTAAAGCAGAAACCTGGGTACAAAGTTTAAAACAGGATTTCATTTACAATGGAATTGAATTAAAATCGAATGCCACAAAAAATGGAACATAAGACGAACAATGGAAGGTGAAGTTTTAATTATTATTTTCCTTTTTCTCTTAGGAAACAAGCAAATAACAAACAGAAGGAAATGAGTCAAAAATACAATTAACATTTTATCTTAAATGAGACCAAAGAGGGAAAAATGAACTATTCTTCCATACATTTTAATAAAAAAATGTATGATCATAAAATATTATTGGAGCAATAGAAGTAATTAATATCAAACAAGAAATATGAGCATGAGAAGTAAAAAAAAATTAAGTATACCAATGTAGCAGAGGTTTAAACTGAGAGATAATTTTATGTTTTGTTTAATTTGTCTAATATTTTTTTTATTTTCAGATTCTTTTATTTTTAAGATGTTTAATTATATATATATATATATATATATATATATATATATATATATATATATATGATTTTTAATTAAGTTATTATAGTTTAGTTCTAAATGTAAGCTAATAGTATTTTTTCCAGGTTATATTTTAAAGGTTTTTTATTTTTTAATTTCTAATTTCTTTTTTTCAGCTGTGTATGTATGTTTGTGTGTGTGTGCGTGCATGTGTTAAATTAGGTTATTATAGTTTAGTTCTAAATATAAGCTAATATTATTCTTTTCAGGTTTTATATATATATATATAATGTCAAATTAATAATTTTTATTTTTAGGAATTATAATTTTTAATCCTAATTCTTTTTCTTTCAGATTCTATTTTTTTTTTAATTTTGATTTTGAACTTTTGTTCGTTTTTAATGATATATTTTATTTCATCAATAATACTTTTTTTATTATTAGTATTAATAATGTATGAATGCTGTGTGTATGTATATATGTATATATATATATATATATATATATATATATATATATATATAAAGAGAGAGAGAGAGATAGTTGCTTAATTAATAATTTTTATTTTCAGGAATTATACTTTTAAATCATAATGATTTTTTTCAGATTCTTACAATTAATTTCTGAAAAAGAAAGTATTAAATAGATACAAAAATAAATTAATTTAAAAAAATTAATTTATTTTTGTATCTATTTAATATTTTCATTTTCAGAAATAATATATTTTTTTTATTTTTATGTTTAACAATATATAAATTTATGTGTGTGTGGGTGCGTGTGAATGTGAAATTATATACACACACATGTATATATATATATATATATATAAAGTGACTAAAATAAAATTTTGTTTCATGATTTTCAGCTTAATGATCATATTTTCCATTTTAGGTTCATTTTTTTAATAATATGAATTTATTTGACCGAAACTAAAATGTTTCAGTCACTAAAGTATATGATAAAATATGACTAAGGAATATTTTCGAAAATATGGAGTTTTATATAATAAATATAGAATCACTGATATTCCGAATGACAAGGAATTTAAAACTTTCATTATCAATTGAGTAAGATGAAATAAAATATGGTAATTTAGTGTAAACTGGTTTAGAAATATAAATTTGTAGTTTCAAGTTTAGCTAGAATAGGTTTAGCTTTTTGTTTTTAAGTTCACTTTTATTTTTGATCTTTTTTATGTAAATTTATTTTTATAATAAATTAACTTCCATTTAATTTTCAATAAAAATTAATTAATCATTTCAAATTACACTGTTTTAAATTTGTTAGTCTTTTTTTGTAAACAATATTCTTAATTAAAATTAGGATTAGATTAGGGTTGGTAGGTCTTCTACATATCTGCAACCTCAACGTGGTGTAGAAGTGGCAACATAAGTAAAATATTCAGTGAAATTTTATCACAAAAAAGTAAGAGAGACGTCTTTATTTCATTATAGAAATATATAAATGATAAAATGGAATGCATTTAAATATTTGAAATAGAGTTTCACTGAAATGTTTTACATATGGCTAATGCAGATAAATCTTTCTTTAGATTTTTATAGGATGCACGAGACTTCTGTACCTTGGTGGTCTGAAGATGATTGCATCAACATCAAAGTGCCAATAAACAACAATCAAGAATGTTAAACATTTTTGTTCAAGATTTTTTGTAGGGAGGAAGAATAATTTGTGAGAACTATAATGTGATATATAGAAGAATCCGAATATTCCGTGAATAAAAATCTTATTTTAATTTTGTTCTTTCAGAATATATTTAGATTTTAAAATATACTAAAAATAAGAATAGGTTTTGTTTTAATAAATAGTATTAAATGTTAGTTTTCTTTTTTTATTTTAACAGAGAATCCTAAGAGAAGAATCTCTTTCAGAAGTGAAAATGTCTGTATACTTCAATAATTATTATATTTTTGTTCATACCAAATAAAATTTTAAAATCTACAGAATTATTTTATACTTAATAGGGAATTTTTAAGCGTTTTTAATAACAATTTTGTTAATTTATTCTGTAAATTCAAACAATAAATCGAAATGTTGAATATTATGAGTTATAAACAAACAGATAAATCAAGAAAACGCAAATGGTGCAAAAAAAAGACAATACAGTGTAATAATTCGGTATATGTTTTTTATACGCATATTTTTACAAAAAAGAATAGGGTGAATGTTTAAAGGGGTATATAAAAAATAAATTGATCCGGTTATTGGATTTGTAAAGTTTGTGCACCACTCTAGCATACACATCGGTGATCAGAATTATTATAAAATATGTTAAAATTAAATATTTCTGAATGGGAATGTACACCAGCGGTAATATTTCAATTTGAAGTATTCAAATCGCAAAAATATCGCGCGGACAGTATCATCTGGCGCTGTCCCTCGGAGTTAACACACCGCAACCCACAGAGTATCGTTTAATGCCATAGAGTTTTAACCGTACCTTGACATCTAGAGAGTTTGTCTCTATGGATATAATAGACAGACTGAAAACAATGGCGTTATTAGAATCTAATAGATCATTACTATTTGAAATGAATATATTCTCTTATTAGGGAATTGTTTCTTTCATACTTTTAAAAAAATATAATGACAGATAAAATGTAATTTTATTGATTTGTGTTAAAAAAATTAAAAATTTTAAAATATGTTCATATATTTCTGTTTTAGATTAACGGTGATTTAAAACCAACTTTATTATTTCTATGAAAATATATATGCACTTTTTTAAATACAAACATTAAGGTTATATATCCAAAGAAATGCGATACCCAGACAAGAGAGACGAGAATGCAGTGGAGTTGGAATCTCAGTTTATACTTCGAATGCCATCCGAACCATCTAGGATATTACGAGAATTAATACGTAGTGGTGTTACAAACTTCAAAGATCGTGTATCAATACGACTTGAAAATGATGTTAGGTATGGTGAAGTTCGTGTAGATCACTATCTTCTACATGCAAAGATTGTTGATCTACCGACAATTATTGAATCACTTAAAACAATCGATAATAAAAGTTTCTATAAAACTGCGGATATTTGTCAGTTGATGATATGTAAAGAAGAAGAAGATCAAGCAACAACCGATGATGAAACACCGAGTAAGAATAAAAAAAAAGATCCGAATAAAGTTGATAAAAAATTTCTCTGGCCACATGGAGTCACACCACCGTTAAAGAACGTTCGACGTAGACGTTTCCGGAAAACACTAAAAAAAAAGTTTGTCGAGCAACCGGAAATCGAAAAAGAAGTAAAAAGACTGCTAAGAATTGATAATGATGCTGTTAGTGTGACCTGGGAGGTACAAGTATTTAAAGTATATGTAATATGTATATTATTTACATGCATTTGATTTTTATTTTAGGTTATTGCTGATGAAGAAGAACAAAAACCATGTATTGGAAAACAAAATAAAGAATCTGGAATGATGACGATTAAAAATGAAAAAGATCGTGTTCAGAGAATTAAAACAGAACCAAATACAGCAGGTAGTAGTGTCGATGTTGCTGAACAGGAAATATTTGGGTCGGCTGTTAGTGATAGTGAAGATGAAAATATCAATGTCATGGATATTGATGAGAGTTCACGATTAACTGGGGATGATAGCAGAATCTATGATTCTGATTCACAAGGAAGAGGTGTGTAAAATTGTTTATGTTCATTTAATGTTGATCTATTCATTTTAAATCTTTATATATTAAATTTTCTTTTCTAATACTTTTGATATATAGTACATCAGTACTTTTTTTATAATTTGTATGTATGATAAGAATTATATTTATTACCTATCAACAATTTTTCACGTATCTTTTGTTACATTTTACAATAATACAAGATAAGAAAAAGTAATATTATTTTTAATCATTTTTCCTAGAAAAATAAATATTAATTAAAAGGATAATGTTAAAACTTTGATATAGTAAAAATGAATTTACTAATTATTTGTAGTTTTATGTCACATTTATCAAAAACTAGTAGTATCCTAAGGTATATGTGATTCATTTCAGGTAGCAGTGCATTGAAAAATAGTGCTGAATTAATAACTGAATTTACTAAAGATATGTTCAGTAACTTGAAGCACACTGAATCGATCAAATTAGAACATGATCACAATATTGAAATAAAAGATGAACCGATACCATCAACTGGATATACATTTGATTTATACAAGCATGATACTGAATCATTGAAATCTGAAAATAGTACAGCTGCTGAATATGCTGGACTGACACGTGATCAGATTGTTTCTCGTATGACTGAACTTCAAGCACAGATCGCTGATCTTCGCATGCGACAACAGCAGCAGGAAATTGAAATTATAAATATAGAGAATCAGGCTTTACGACAAAGACTACAAGACATCCTTGATCGATTAATACAGAAAATGTACGAGAAAGAATTGGAGTTACAAGATTTGCAGGCACTATTATAAATATAACAAAATATTTAAATAAAACGCTAATTTTTTTATGTAAAAAATGTTTATTCGAACTAGTATAATATCCAATGACCTTGCATTTTTTTTTGTGCAGAGCAAAATGTATAATTGATTTATCAAATTCCATATTATATATATATATATTTCTTTTTTTTAATTTATACATCCTTTTCTTGGCTACAATTTAGAAATCATTTTTTAAATATGCATGCATATACATACATATTATATATTTATAATTAGTATAATTATAATTTTAAACGTATTTTTTTAATAGAATATTGAAGCACAATACATTAGGCCTTTTGTTTCGTTGATACAAACTTATGGAAATCTTCACTTAATATGTGTGAAACAACGTCCATAGTTCATATATTTAATATAATAAATTTTATGTAATTTGAGTAGAAAACATACAATACATTTAAGTTGTTTCCAATATTACATATTATATAGAAACAAAACAGTTTTACACATACTTCTATATGAATATACATACCCAAAGGCAGCTCTTGTTTTTAATAGAGACTTGAATGTCTATTATTAATAATACATTACTGTTTATTACATGCTTTATAAAAAACAATTTTATTTAAAATAAAAATTTATCTTACTATAGATGTTCTAGTAATGGAACTTTTTACTGTATTTTTTTAGATATACTATTTAATGTATTACTATTTTGTAATGATCAGATTTGAAATATTAAAGGAATTTTTTACTCCATATCTCTCAATTATGTTTATTTCTACAGAAGCAGTCTAATTTAAACTTAGCATTAAATATAAATCATTATTATTAAAGTGAAGAGATTTAATTTCTTTAAATAACTATATTAAAAAATATAAATTAGAAAAAAATATATGGAAATTTCAAGTTTTAGTAAACAGTTATACAAAACATTTTTTTTATAATTATAGAATTAATATAAAAAATCAATATATAAATTAAAATCAGTGTATGACACCAACCTATATGAAATAATGAATGCCTTCACTTTACTCAACATTAGGGAAGTAAACTTGGCATATTTTAAATTAAATACAAAATTTTAATATATTTATGAACTATAATTTTTGTCATAATGTAATATGAAAACTGGGCAGGGCTAATATTGTAGGCACAAAAACTGCACTAGGAGCAGAAATATAATTTTTCTAATTTTAATGAAATTTATAGACAAATTTAGTTTTTTAGATGACTTATTATTTTATTCATGTATTTATTTTTCAGAATAACATGAATATTTCTTTATAAAGACTTTTATGTTTTTCAATAAAACAGAAAAAAATCAAAACATTTATATTGTAATAAATAATATGAAAATAGCACTCTCCAATTTTCTTTGACAAATTACATACATGCATGATCATTAGTAAAAAGTATTTGTTCCAATGTGTAGTTACAATTTTTAACCATGTTTTTGGAACACGCATTTTTAGATATTTAAATTGTATATAATATATTTAAAAAAACAATAACCAAAAGAATACATTGAAAAAAAATTATCGACTGTAATTCATTACAAGTCAATGATAACATTCATAAAAGTCTGTTTCTTTACATGTATGCTTATTAAATATGAGACTGACTATTATAACATAATTAAATATTTTTCTCTCTTTAAACATATTTTTATGCTTCATTATTTTAAAAAATAACACCAACTAAACTTATTTGTTATTTATATATGTGTGTGTGAAACTTAAAAAGTTATATATGAGTACATGCATACAAATGAAGTTCGGGGTATTTAATTCAGCAGTATTATTTTTTATCAAGCATGTGTAAAATACTTAGCAATTATAATATTTCCAAAATGATTACAAAAGAAATGATTTAAAAAATTGATTACAAGTTGAATATCTAAGAAAATTATTGAGCTGAAACACATTATAGAATCAGTAACTACATATCCACAATTTAAAGTGAAAAAATAACAATAAACAATCAATTATATGCATGTATATATAATATTAAATGGCATAAGTAAATAAACTTAAGACAAAATTTAAACATAATAAAAAACATGTAAATGTGTTAATAAATCCATATTTACATATTATATATATATATATATATATATATATATATATATATATATATATATATAAATTAAATTTGACATTCATTTAAATGTTAATATTATATAATCCAATCTGACAGATTTTTTTTATATTACAAAAATTGAAGTGAATAACAAAAATATAAATTAAAAACTTCAATATAAAATATTGATAAACTTTTTGAATCGAATATTTATTCAATTCATAGAATGCTTATTACGCTATAGTGTTGAATGACAGAATACATTTGAAAAATGACTTGTTCAACTTAATATGTATATAATTATACATATATAAATGGTCAAAACAGACATAATCTCAATAATTTGTTATAATAAAGCTTTCCCGTTGAAATAATTATTAATTTGAGTTATTTAATCACACAACAGATTTTACAAAAATATTTTATACGTAAGAATAAACTTAAATTTATTTATATAATTATAGAAATAAAGAAAAGTAAAATAATGATAATAATAGTGGTGTGACAGATGAATTTTATCAGTCATATTGTTTGTAAGGACATTAATATGTATGTATGTATATGTGTGTGTGTGTGTGTGTGTATATATATATATATATATATATATATATATATATATATATATATATATATATATATATATATATACATAAATAATACACACACACATACAAACACATTTAAATTATTCCCAGACTATTTAATGTTATTTATTAATATTAAAGAAATTTATAATATTTAAATGTTACTGACATTTCCCAAAAGTGTGCTAGAAGTTATATATATACATAACACATACAAAAACTTATGCATATGAATTGAAAAATAGAATGAAAGACACATTGAAAGTAAAAATGCAATATTTATATTATATGACTAAAATGCTTATCCTATACATTTTTTGATTGAAAAATATATTATTAGAAGAGTATATTCATCAGAATATCTGTTTAAAAGTAACTTTTTTAAAAAATTTAAAATATGTATTTACTTTAAATGAAATTTACCTTAAAATATATTGCAAAATAATAGTTTAAATAATGTCTGCCCTTGATGTTAAAAGATATGTAAAACTTAAAGTTGAAAAAGTAATGGGACAACAATATTATTATTTAACAATGTAACATGTACATTTGTGGGATTACAATTTATTATATTTATTTGTTATCATCTTCTGTTATTATTAGTGTTCATGTTACTATTTATGAAATTGATAATTCTAACAACAAAAGTTAAAAAGTTCTAGAATTATTGAACAATACAAATAGTTTTTAAAAATAAAAATATCAAAGTAATTAAATTAACTATACAATCTTTTACTTGTATTATGATATATCTTCAGTAATATGATGAAAATGTATAATGAAAATTATTCATATTTTGAATAAGATTTTACTTATTTTATTATTGTAAAAAAATATATTAAAAATGTAAATAAAATAAAAGATATAAAAAAATATATTAATTATAAAGGAATTTAAATAAAATAGTTCAATTGTCACACAGTAGTTACCAGTTATTGCAGACATAACAAAATGAATCAGATATACAAGTTAGATCTTTAAAAAGATATAACACCTGGACAAACAGTATCTAGTAAATTGTTGTTTTTGGATCTTTAATATCATTTATTTAGATAATCAAATGTGTAATTTATTTACATAAGCAAATATTATTTTTAAACAATAAAGTTATTTTTTGTTTAGCGTATCAAACATTCCATGTATTTTTAATTCAACATTTAAATAATGTTACTGAATATCCTTTAGGTACTGTATATAAAATTAGAATAGAATCATTAAAATTTTATGTACAGATACAAATATAATCGTTTCAAAAATTATAACCAAGAATATGTAATTTTGAACACAAGTAGTTTACAGATGTTTAATGCTTATGATTTCTTTCTATAATTTATCTCTTCAACAAGCATTTAAAGGTTTTGTCCTCTAATGATAATTTATGTCTCCTTTTGATTAATTTAAATCATATCAGAAAACACACACATACATGAATAAAATTATAATCATAACTAGAGAGAGTAGATTCATCACAGGTATTTATAAGCTCGACATGTGTAATACACATCGATAGTTAACGGTCATTTAAAAAAATTGTGTAGATCAATGCTGTACAACAAATAAGAATTGTATGCTACAATTCTATCAATTTTCCCCAAGCAGATCGAGCAGCCTGGAACCAGCCTTTTGGAGCACGGTATGACTGTGTCGGTCAGAGTCGTTGTTTTGGATATGCATTCCACCGTGCATCATCACTCTCATGTGTTAGGTACCTTACACCGACTTGTGATTCTAGTGCCCGAAGATCACACCAAGTTTCATGATCCTTTAAAATATACATATATAAGTTTATACTATAAACTCTGTAAGAATTACAAATTTATTATGCTTTTGTCTTAAAATCAACATAATATTAAAAGATAACACATTAGAAGTTTAATTCTAATTTCTGGCCGTTTGAATTCAGATACATTAACCAACGATTTAACATGGTATACATTTTTTTACAATCATTTCTTAAATAAAATAATGAAACCATAAATTAATTTGCAGGATGTAATCAAAACTATACAATAAACATTATAGAACAGTAAATTTACTTTTTTATCTTACTCTTTCAGTGAAGTAGAGACCATTAATTTATACAAATATTTCAGTATTATGTTGGTTATTTTTATATGGAAAGGGAATTTTATTTAATTTTTAAGTACAGTATTAGTAAAAATAAATATATATATATATATATATATATATATAGACACAAGTATACATCCACATATGAGTATGTGTGTATGAAATGAATTTGTTTTAAATACTGAAAATAAGTAGATATTTAATTATTAAAAATGATATTCTATATATGATAAAAAAATAATAAAATATAAATATAATCACAAAATGAAAACACACAATTTAAAGCAGTTCGAAAACAACCATTATTCCTGTATTAAAAACATTATTTAATAAAAGATTAAAAAAATATTCAGTACCTGAAGCCATACATGTTGTAAGGTTTTATCAACTGTGTATCGCTTACGTTGCTTAACTTGTAATAAATTATTTATCAGGTCAATTGCTGAAAAATTTCCAAAAAAAATAATTAAAAACTTGTATTAATTTAAAATTTATAATTAATTTTACCAAAAGAGGATATTTCCTTCCAAGGATTTGGTGGATACATAAATGCAGCATTCTGAATTTGTTCATTAATATCTTCATCCTCATTGAACGGAAAAGTGCCACTTAATGATACATAAACAATTACACCAACACTCCACATATCAAGTGAACGATTGTAACCTTTGTTACGTAACACTTCAGGTGCTAGAAAAATAATTTTTATATATTATAAATAAAACTAATTAATTTATTTTAACTTATTTAATTATTTTATTAATATTATAAAAATAGTTGTAATTATCAGTTTATTCAGTTATTTAAATAACAATGTTGTGAACCATATAATATAAAATATAATAAAAAACATATTTATTCTTATAATACTACATATATTAATTACTATTAGATTTATTTTAAATGCATTATAATGATTCTAAAGGTGAACAGCTAAAAGTGAATCTAAAAATGAAAATTTCAGCTTAATTTGATTTTCCTGTCGGCCTATTATCCTAAATTTTAAATTTATATCCTAAAACCTTACTAAATGGCAAGCAAAAAAAACTGTTATTTCTAAGTTATTGATATTCATTTCTTACTATATTTATTAAATAACTTTGTTATGAAATTTTCTTGTTTGTGCTGTAATGATGAAGGTAATGTCATTAAAATTTGTATTACCAGATAAAAATAGATAATAATTGTTAGATATTTTAATATCTAATTTAGTTGTTTTTATATCAGACCAACAGTACTTAACGATAAAGTCATGACACTGTATGAGGGCATGAAAGATATTCAGGAAGTCTACAAAGCAGAAGAAAATTCTGAAACATTTTTTATGAAATATTTTTTAAAGCTTTACTTAAAGTAATCGTTATAAAAATCAAGAAAAATTCTGAAGAGATTTGCTTAATTGAAACTATTAACTCAACAACAAATAAATTAGCAGTTTGTGTTTAAAACTAGAAATACTACTAAATGAGATTAACGTACGTTTCAAAAAATACTTTTTATTTTTTTACTTATTATTTTAAAATAAATATTGACTAGTAGAGAATAAAGGTCACAAAACAATATAGGATATTAAGTGATCTGTGAAAAAGGTTAATAAATCCTGTATTAAGTCATGAAATATATAGTAATGGTATTTTTTTAATTACAATGCTGAAGAGTATATAATATGCTGAATATATATGTATATATTATAACAAATAAGAGTATTATTGTATTTTGACTAAAAACAATGTTATTGCATTCTCTTTATCAATAATTTTCATGTATGAATCGATTCCATTCAATCATTAAACATTATGTATGATTTTTAAGCATGAAACTTTGAGTTACCTAGATAAGCAGGTGTTCCAACAACCGATCGCCGAAACGATTTTTCTCCAATGATTCTTGCAAAGCCAAAATCACATAATTTAACTTGTGTAAATTCAGCATCACTAGCAAGTAAAACATTTTCTGGTTTCAAATCACAATGAACAATATTCTTGCTATGTAAATGTTTCAGTGCAACAAGAATCTATAAAAAAATAAAAAAAATATTTTAAGAATTTTTATTATGAATTATATAAAAACAATATTTACCTGTGTAATGAGAAACTTTGTGACACGTTCACCAAGTCTTCCCTTATCGTGTGAAAGAATCATTTCGAGCATATCACCTTTCAACTTTTCCATAACAACAAAGATCCGTTCAGGTGTTTCAAACATTCGTTCGAGATTGACAACACCAGGATGTGATAAGTTTTGTAAAATTGCAACCTCATTTTTTAATTGAGCTTCTTGTTTTGTTGGAAAACGTAATTTATCTATTACCTAACAATATATTATAGTTATAAAATTATTATTAATAAGACAAATATGGCACTTAACATTTTGAAAAAAAAATACAAATTATATTAATTATATGCATTGTGTAATGTTAATAAGCATGCAATTCCCTTTTTTCATAAATATTCATTTATAATTAAATTGGTATTTGTATACTCACAAACTTTCATATATACATTTACACACATCCACACAACACTTGCACAATCTATCATAGCACCAAAAGTAGTCTGAATAAAATAATTATAAAACATTTTCATTGGTAAGTCAATGTGAAATACATTATACTATAAGTAATATTTGTTACCAGTTGTTATAAATACTACACAAATATATCGTTAGTGACATTGGATGTCACAATTAGCTTAATCTTGTGTAATATAATATTGATAATTTATTACTATAAAGTTATTATTCTTTGTTTGTTTCTCTTCAAAATTAATAGTCTTATGTATATAAATATATATATATATATATATATTCAACATTAATATATGTTCAAAATATTTTTTAAGAGTTATCATGTAGACAAACGTACAGAAAAAGTTGAGCAAAGTCAAATATTATTAGCAAGACTATACATGCTTATCAATAACACATACCTTAATTGCAACAGGTCTATTAGTACGTCGATGTATTCCTCCATAAACGATTCCAAACTGACCAGATCCTAGAACTTCATCTGGAAATATTTGGTATACAAGTGTCATATCATTTATGTTTTCTTCTGATTCATGATCTGCACCACTAGATTGATCCGTTTCTATTTTTTTAAGAGTTAATCAATCGTAAATATTTTCAGTACTAACATAATAACTTTTAAGTACTGAATTAATCAATTTACACTCACTAGTATTTCCAGTTACTGGCATTAATGCTTGTTTTATTGATGTTTCCCATGATCGGGCTAGATATGCACCTATGCCACTATCAGGTGGTGCTACAGCTTCATTATCTCCTTCTTGTCCAACAAAATAATCAATTGCAGCCGTACGAAGTTCAAAACAATGCATAACATCTACACATAAAATGAATGATAAAATAATTGAAATTATTTTTATAACAAAAAATAGAAGGAAATAATAATAAATTTATGAAGTATTATAATGACATCATATATTTTAAATAATTGATTTAAATGCAGAGACAGTATATTAATAACTGATATATAAGTTTAACATATTTTTAACTGACTAAGGTTTATTTTAATTTAGGGTTATACTATTATTTCGCTAGTGTGTGTACTTATAAAGGCAGGAATATTCTGAGTTTGCAGACTGTGTGTAAGGGTTTTCAAACATTTCTGAACTTTAAGTGAAACAAGCGAACATACACAAACATACGAAATGTACATGACAAAATACTTTCTAATTTAAGTGAAAAATATCCAAAATTAATTCATAAATGTTTGTTGATGTTTATATAATCTGTGACCTTTGTATGTCTTAATATATATATATATATATATATATATATATATATATATATATATATATATACATCTAGACAAATAATTCTCGTCTATTAAAAGTTATTAGAATAATTAATGGATATAAAATATTTTTAATGTAAGTCAAAGTGAATCTATGATAAAAGTATTGTATTTAAAAAATAAAGAATTTAAACATTTTTTATTTTATTTTATTGGAAGCTGGACAGATGAGGGTACGAAAATCATTCACATCACTTCTAATTTTTAAAAAATAACTAATATAATATTTTTCTATCTCTCCCTCTCTTTATATGTATATATATATATATATATATATGCATATATATATATATACACACACACAAACATACGCACACACACACAAATATACATATGTATATAAACCAAAAACAAGAAAAACTTACCTCCTTGTTTCACACGTGCAGAGTCTACAGCAAGAATATCTGCTAGAGGAATTTCTTTATAATATTTGGACCCTTGGTCATTTTGGAAAAGCACTATTGACTTTATATCTAATCTCCAGAAATGTCTTCGTACCTGCAATATATAATTAATATTTATGAGAATTAATGAACCCATTTAAAATATCAAAAATACTATTTTAAAAGTTTCATTAGAATAAAATAAGAAAATTATGTTACTATTATATAATAAGATTTTATTTCAAATTATTAAATTAAAAGTTATATTTTGAAAAAAATTGAAAGGAAACTTTTTTAATTATATATTTTAGAATTTTATTAATATTAAAATATATTAAGTGTACACATTAATTTTTAGTTACATATATATATATATATATACTCTTAAACAGATTCATTTTTAATAAGAAAAAAATTTCCATTATAAGCTTTTACCAAATAATAAAACAGTCCATTCAGATAAATACTATTTATAATTAGATAAGCTTTAATGATAAATTACAAAAAAATTGTTATCATTCATGAACAAAAAAAGGCATAGTTTTTCACAATAACGTTAGACTACATCTATCTTTAAGGAACTGGCCAATATCAATGTAACTAATTACATTCTTATCTATATACAACATTTATTTGATCTGCTGTTTTTCAATTAGCATTTGTTCCAATCATTAGAAAATTCGTTTAATAATGATTAATTCATGTTTAATAATGATTAATAATGGTAAATTCAGAAATGATGATATCTGAAGGAATATATGCATGTATTAAAATTCATTGCAGGGAAAGACAAGAAATACAACAATAATAATATTCATACATTGCTTGCTAGATAATATAAGATAATCAAAAAGAACATATATCATTGAATAAAGAGTTATGTTAAGATGAAAAAATTCTATATTTTGTAAAAAACAGAACAAACTTTTTGAATTACCTATTAGAAGTATTTGTGATATAAACAAGAATAGTTTTGTATGAAAAAACTGAAGAATCAATTTTAATTTTATTAGTGATTATAATAATAATAAAAAAACATCCAAAACATTAAATAAAAATGTTCTAATATAATAAAAAAATATGAAAAAAATTACTTACAGCTCTATCCTTATTTGTAAAATGTACAAGCCATCCTTCTTTCAAAACTTTTGATCCTCTTCGTTTTGTATGTTTCACCGATTGTACTATCCTCATTAATGGAATATTTGCACTTGGTGAACTGGAAGAACTTAATAATAATAATATCAATAAATAATGATAGGCAAAACAAAACAATCAAATTAATTAAATAATCTTGTCTTTATTGTCAAAATAGAAAACATTATATTAAATACTTTTAAGTGATTTTGGATGATGTTAATTATTTTGAAAATTATTTATAATAATTAAATAATAAAAAATTTTCATGCTGAAATTGTATCTAAAACTGTCTTGCACACTGCATCAATTTTGTATCAATAATAGCTTGTACCATTCGGTTCAATAATTCATATATACACAGATGCATAGATACACACAAAGGGTATGTATGTATACATACGCACACATGCTAACGTAACTGATATGTGTAAATACAGATATGATTATTCTTATAATTACCTGGATGGATGCGATCGATCAGAAAATTCATCTTCATTATCATGTGCTGGTATAATATCAATTAGTTGAGCTGCTCCATTTGAATAATGTTGATAATAATTTTCTGACTGGCGTGGTGATGATTTTCCATCACAAACAAGTTGTAAATTATTTTGACGTTCACTAGTACCACATTCAGAATCACTATCCTCATCATCTTTTGTACTTCCCTGTGCCATTAGTCGTTCTGATTGATTTAAGTGGTCTGGTTCACTACTTGTACAACTATCAGCATAGTCTGTATCTAATATAAATAAATAGCATATATATATATACATACAAAAATATATATTTATCATGTAATATTGTTTATAAGATATTGTAATAAATAGATAAGAAATAAAATTATGTTTATATTTTTAAAAAATACAGTTTAAGAAATCCATATATTTAACTGATTACTCTTTTCTATAAGTTATACATCAATTTTTACTTTTAAAATTATAATTGACATTTTTTAAATTATTTTTTTGAAGAATTATTACTCTTATTTATACATATTTTTTACATATACTCCACAAAAAAACTCTCTTATCTAAGTTAGGAATATAAAAAAGAAACATATTTCATTTTTATACCTTGTAATTTTTTAATTTATAACTATTATTAAAATTTTTCTTTCTAAATTTTATTTTTAATAGAATTGATTTTTTTTTGTTATAACTAATTTAAATATCCCCATTTTTATCAAGTAGTATTTAAGAAAAATATGGCATTTTGACAAAATTAACAATATAATAATCATCTAATAAACTGCATGTGTCATATCAAACTGAAAAGATTCACAATACTGACAAAGAAAAAATTTAGTTATATGAAGGAATCATAAGAAAAACTCAAATTTAGTTTATTTTAAAAATATAATTAGTTGTGTATATGTATTAAATTATATTATTTATTTAAAGATTTAAAAAAATATTAACTCTAGATTTTCCTGTACTCAATAATAAATTAACAAAATTCGTTTTTTTTCAAATAATAAATTACAATCTTATAGTAATTTTACAAATATTTAAAAAATCGTATCAAATTTATCTATTGTTGTTATTTGGGGTTTTAGGATGCATCAGCAACTAAGATCATTGCCGCCTGGTCTAATTTGTCTAGAGATTGTGTTAGAATTGGTAATGTGGCTGGGATTTTAAAAACAATTCAATGACATACAATATGTAATGTTATTTAGACAGATATCATGCTGGGAGTATAATTTTTTTCTAAAATCCAAATTACATATTTTTTAAAAACTTTGTTTTAAAACTGCCAAATGAACATTCTTATTTATAATTATTTCTATAAATACAAGTTCTCCAATGCCAACAAAATTCATTGATTCCATACTGTTACTTGAATCCCTGCATATTTAACTTTATTATCATCTTTATAATTACTATAGCATTTTTATAATTGCTATCATAGTACGATTCTAATATTTTAAAGAATAGTAAATGTTGGATTATTACTGCATTAATACTTACGATACTACACCACTCATTAATGAATGAAAAAAATCATTGACCCAGGCCATGTTATTCTTTGATACAAAAAATAAATATATAACCCTGGGCCATGTACATAGAATATTAAAGTTCATAAAATAATTTAAAATATATGTAAAAAATTCAAATAATTATTTTATATTTAAATGATAATTCAAGTTAACTATTATCTAAAATTTCTAAACACACAATATTACTTAATGTATGTCAAGTAATGTTAGAGAATCAATCTCATTGTGGTAGCAAAATGTTGACTGGAGTACTTGTGCACAAATGTATGTACTATTAATTATTAAATAGTTATTAAAATAGTTGTATAAGTAGATACGTTTATACAATTATTAGGTGGTGACAGGTTTTATAGGTATAATAAGTTTAAATGTATTTAATGTACTAATACAATTATTTATTTTTTTTAAAAAAAAAAAACAATATTACTTACTTGGATGTAAATAAGGTGTGCTAGTCATTTCACCTGTACAGTCCTTTGGTATTTTTTCAATACACTTCTTATGAGCATTGTATTGGCAATCCTTACACTGAAGTCCTTGTTTGAAAAGACCACGAAGAAGTTTTTTACAATACTGACATACTGTAGGTCTTGTATATGAATGGAGAACAAAAGTGTGTGGTAAACGTACACCATGTGTCCACATGTTTCCTACTGATGTTGAAGTCCTCGGACTGTTTGTTGATAATAAGTTGTTTGATGACAACGGGGATCGACCACTCACGTGCATCATCTGTAGTTAATGGAATCAGTTCGATAGTATGTTTTTCATAAATTATTAAAAATAAATAATAAAGTGGTAGATAAGAAATCACCTTTATAGAGTATTTTTTCATTATTTATTGTAGATTTTTTCAATGAAAATATATATATATATATATATATATATATATATATATATATATATATGTATATAAGTGTGTATATTTTATCAATTAAAAAATATTATATACAATTTAAATTCAATGAAAGTTCACTGTTTGTAATTTATAATAAAAAAGTATTATAATTGTGATATGAAAAAGCATTAGTATTAAAATCATAAATAAAAATGGATTCAAATTCACTAAAAACACAAAATATAAAATGTATTTAAAAGAGTAAACGAATTTTTTAAAAAAAGATAGAAAAACTAAGATTGATATAATACACTTTTTTAGTAAGAAATAAATCTGAAAACAAAAATATATATTATGTACAGTTGGTTCTTTAGAGTTGATGATTTTAACACAATTATTAAAATGTGCGTGTGTGTAATTGGAATGTGAAAGAATTTTTTTCATAAAATTTTTGAAAAACTTATTTTACTCAATATTTTTTTTTTAAATTATGTTCAGTTTTACACCCTTTTCTAAATAATTTTATTATTTCATTTAAAATTAAAGTCACCAAAATTAAAATAAAAAAAATGATCTTATAAAATTTAATTTTTCAGTCTGCTTATACTTTCAAATATTACACTAATATATATATTACATACACAATAAAATTTAAAATTGTAAATTTTGTTTAAGTATGTTTTTTTAAAAAAAAAATTTTTGTAATTTTTTTGCATAACTGTTTATGAGTTGCTTTTATAAAACGTATTTGTTCATTCAGATATATTTTAAAATAATACTTCATAGTTTTATGAATTCTTCTATTTCCATTTTATTAATTTTACAAACATCTCAGAAACAAACCTAATGTCAGTAAAATCTTAAACATTTTACAATGTTTAAATAAAATAAATAAATCATGACTCATTTATTTCATAAAAAAACATAAAATTAAATGCAGCTTCTTTAAAACACACATAGCAGCCATACACACACACACATACACACATATATATATATATATATATATATATATATATATATATATATATATAATCATTAATTTATTTAATCTACTTATTATAAACATTATGTGATTATCAATTCTTTGCTTCAGTACCATCGAATTACAAACTTTTAATTTTAACAATTTATAAACACATGTATGAAAAGCATTAAAAACAAAAATTTATAGATATAAATGACAAACTTATTTTCAATATGTATAGGTGTATGCAATAGATGTTTGTGTGTGGGTATATGTATATATATATATATATATATATATATATATATATATATATATAAACTAATATTGTTGATATGAATATTCATTCAGTAATTACCATATACTGACTATAAATACAGAAAATAATTTCATAAATTTTTTAACTCACAAACATCAGTAAATTATTACTGAACATGTTTCACACAACATTTTTTTGTAATTTGAAAGGTAAGAAAATAATTTATTTGTGAAAATGAATTTTTCCACATTTACAGTACTGTATTATATAGAAAACAATACTGTACATGTACATTTACAGTACTGTATTATATAGAAAACAATAATATTTTTAAATCAAATGTTATATTCAAAATTTAAATTAAATGAATTATTTATTCTAGAATATTTCAATTATTTTTTTATTTACAATACACACACACACACACACTCATACATACAAATGGGTTCTTTATATACAAGACACATTTTTTACATTCTATTATATAAAACTATTTAGATGTAATAAGAATACACTTCTATCTTTTAAATTAAAATTTCAAATTAATAACTAATATTTTTGTTAAAGGAATATTATGTTTGATAAATTTTACTTTTAAGGCATTGAAAATGAACTAGGAACTATATACATTAAGAGAAAAAAAATCTTTAAGAAACATTGTTCTTAAAGTATGTTGTAATAAAACACTCAATAATTTGAATGCAATGCAAAAAAATAAGGATCAACTATCAAAATTATCATTCGTCAAAATAGACAATTTTTGGTGTTATATTTTGAAATGCACATGAAAAATAAAAAAATAAATTATTGAAATTGAAACTTTTAAGTAATTCTCGTTGTAGTGATATGCACATAAATATATTCATTTGTATATACACTTTTAAATAAATATCCGTACAAAAGTGTCTACACATATCTATAAGAGCTTGCTTGAAACCAGTACAACCATAATAATCCTTTACATTTAATGTTAATATTAAATATAAAAATATATAATTTTTAATGTCTACTTCAAGAGTTCATTAAGAAACCAAATAAAAGTAATTTGGTGTAATATCCAAATTATTTAAAAACTGTACAAGAAATCAGATAATCAAGTATCTTAGAACAGTTAATTATATCTACTTTAAAAGCTATTGCTATCAAATTTAATTAACATTTATTTTAAAAAATTTTAAATATATTTATGTGATATTAGTTGAAAAAATACCAAAATAAAATTTTTAAAATCATCATTAAAATAAAAACACCAAATAAAAAATCTTTTATTTGTTCTATAATTTAACTACAAATATTTATATTTCCACCTTTATTCACTTGAAATTATTTCTATTTGTAATTTATAAACTCAAATGAGCATGTATATTATATATATATATATATATATATATATATATATATATATATATATATATATATATATATGTATATATATGTATATATATGTATATATATGTATATATATGTATATATATGTATATATATGTATATATATGTATATATATGTATATATATGTATATATATGTATATATATGTATATATATGTATATATATGTATATATATATATATATATATATATATATATATATATATATATATGTACATACTGTAGCAAGAACAATTAGAAATGTATTACCTTTCTTGGTATATATTTAAATATAAAATAAAAAAGATTTAATCTATACAACAAGAACAAATAACTTTTAAAAGTCATGTTGAACTATCAGTAAAGTATGGACTTTATTATTTAGTGTTTATTTTTCGTTTTTGAATGTTTAAATTTTTAATATTCTTTTTTAAATATTAAAAATGTTTAGAAAAAAACAATGACAGATATACAAAATTATAAACTATATATTAAAAAAGATAAATGTAACATTACTATATTAATTATTATAAAAAGAACCTTTACTGCACTCACAAAAAAAAGAGAAGAAAATGAAGCACAATAAAGTATTTAATACAATTTGAAGTTTATGATTTTATCTGTCAATTTTAAAGTAGAAATAGTTTATAGATATTTAATGAAACATAAAATAATAAGTATAATAGAAAATATGTTAAGGAAAGTCTTTTCATAAATAATATTGAAGGCTGTACATTAATTACCTATATAATTTTCAAAACAATTTTGATTGCATTAAATTTGTTAATAACTATATACATATATAAAACGTGTGAAGGCAATTTAAATCTATGAAAAATATTAAAGACTATTAAACCGGATTACAAACGAGTGAAAATCATTTACATAAAATTAGAGATAGTTCTTAAACAATGTTTAGTAGTGCAAATTATTTTAAAAATATTGGATTATATACGTTTTCCTCAAATACAGAAAAAAACGAATATTTTGAACAGTGTTTTAATGAAAAATAAATTATTTACCTATAAATTATATACCAAAATTTTTTTTCCACAGGTATTGAAAAAAACTTAATTACAGAACTTAATTACTGTTACAGAAACGATTTGTTCAACAAATATTCAATCACAAACGAATGTAATTAATTCAAAAAATATACATTATTAATGTATGAAAATCACCAGCTATAAAATTTAAAACTTAATTAGTAAAAAGGCATTATTTTTCAACATGACAACAAAAAATATCAGCAATTAAAACTTGATGGATTCATGGAATTAAAGAATTATTTTTTTAATCATAATTTATAAATTTAAGTATCTTATAATTACTACTTATTTAACTTTCTGTAAAAATGTACTTCAGAAAAAATGATATTTAAAGAAAATTTAATATCGAATTCTCAAATTTTGAAATTGAAAATGTTATTTATTATTTTATTATAAAATGAGACTGAACTGTATCAACCAATAAAATAGAATGTATTCCAAAATATAAATCAACCAATTAAAAATAATACATTCTTTACTTCTCATACAGTTTTGGATAATGTTTACTATTTTATACATTCATTCCACATATAAATTAAAATAAACTTATTTCAATCAATAATCTTATAAATAAAACATATACAACAAAATTTATTAAATGTAAGTAAAAGTATACATGTTTGAGATATTTTTTTTAAATTATTGTTTTAATTAAATTATAATTTATATGCAAATATAATTAATTCCAAAAATTAGTCAAATTTCTTCCTATGAGCACATTTGTACATTGAAATGTGCGTGCATGTGTGTGCGTGTGTCTGCGTGCGCACCTATGTGTGTGTATATATATATATATACATATACACACACATATAAAACAAAGAATAGTAATAAAATATAAACAACAGATTTGAGAGAAAACAGAAATAAAAAAAAAACACAAATAAAACAAAAATAATGCCCATACTTCAAATAATTCTCATTTATTTAGTTATTAAATTATACACGAATACAAAATTACAATAAAAATATATATTTATAAAAATATAAAAAAAAGGGGGTTATAAAAAATAATTAAGTACGATACAGTAATGTATAGATTCAGTTACAATTTAATGGACGGAGTATAAAATAATACTTAAAAAATATTCGAACAGATAAAACGAGTTACAAATAACAATTTTTGTAATTCGTGAATTTATGATTTAAAATAGATCATAAATTAAACCATCACCAAAATAATAAATACATCAGATAAGCACTCAATTAATTTTAAATTCATTGAGATTTTAATACATTAAGTAGAATCTTCTTTATCAGTTTTATTGAGTGATATGTTATTAAAGAAGTTAGCAATTCTTACCAGACCACTACTCGAATCATCCTTTTCAGCAGCAGCAGAATTTCCAGAGTTAATAGATGTTGTTGAACCACCAGATGGAGACCGTGGTGGTGCAAGTAAAGTACCTGAACGTCTTCTCGACTTGTCAGAATTAGGCACAAAGCCTGAACACGTGTTCGGAACTTTAACAACGCACCGTTTGTGATAGTTCTGGTTACAACCTGAACATTTCAAAAATAATAAGTTAAAAATAAGCATCTTTAAAATGTTTAATCAAAAAGATCAGTAACAGTCATTTCAAATTAATTTGTAATTTTAACAGCAACAAATGCAATTATATCTTTAAACATACCTTCACATTTCAATCCTTGGCGTACAAGCCCAAATAGCATTTCACCACAAAAGTCACAAAATGTTGGTACTTTGTAAGAGTGAACAGAAAGTGCATGTGGTCTCATTACTGATACTGACTGTGACCAGGTATCATTACTCACTTGCATTGCTAAAAGAAATCATTGATTTCAAAAAAAATTCTATAATAAAAAAAGTTCACTGACCTGTGAGTACAATTTCCACTAAAGTTTCATCTGTAACTTCTGATGCTGAATTTATTAGTTGTAAAATATTTGAAGAATTATATTCATGACGAAATAATAAAAGTCTATCTGAAAGATGAGTGAGGTTGTTGTCCGGAAACTAAAATGAAAAATATTGGCTATTATAGTAGATTGATAAATTTGTAATATAATTTCTCTTTCAAATTAAACACAATATATTCAAACATACATTTTAAAAAATAAATAAAAAAATGGATGTATTCTTACAATTGTTTCTCAAAAATGTAATATTAAAATAAAAAGTTAGAGCTTGAACTATGTATTTGAATTTTAAATTGTAGACTCATTCTTTTAATTTTAAATAACTCAGTACTTTTAAATATTATAAATAAATTAACACTTGTGCAAAAAATTCATAGAAATCGATATATTCTTCTATATTTGATTAAAAATGTATTATAAAATCAAAATTCTATGGTACATGTGGGTACGTATGTTTTTGTATATGATTATAATTAATGCTATCAATGGACTTATTGTACACATATTTAAAAAAATATATTTGATTAGTGATTTCATTTCATGGCTTTGTTGTCAGTTATTTGGTAATATTACATACTAAATTTTCATTTTACGAACAGTTGTACACAAAGAAATAAATTAATCTAAAAATTATGTACAAATATAATTTATCAGCCAGAAGTAATAGTAAAAATTTAACACAAGTTATATAATGTATGTTTTTTTATGAAAAAAATATATTGTCAGTATTACATCAGAAAAAAATTATTTATTTACAAACATTTCAGAATATAATAATGTTTAATATATACATTCCAAATGATAAATTATTAGTAATGAAACAAAAAACCATTAGGAGGTATAAAACAGTTTTTCTTAAAACAGTTTTATTCGAAGAAATGTGTAACATACACATTCATACTTATACTTTGATACATACATATAGTATAGAAAAACATATTAAATATTGAAGAAAAACAAGTGTACGTATATGTATACATATATATATATATATATATATAATATGCAACTATAAACACCTTTAATATACATATATTATTTTTACTTTTTCTGTCTAATTTATTAATGTATTTTGCTGAAAAAAAATGAAAAACAAAATATTTCTAACTGGATATTTAACTTATTTTGTTACTTGATGGTTTAATGTTATTGATAATTTATATAGGTCAACAAAACATTGTTTTTCAAATACTAAATCATATCCTTACACACACCATGTAAAGATGTGGCAAACTATTATCCGACTATTAGAAGTTTATTTCCTAATAAATGCTCGATTTAATAAGATATTTTCGTTGGGATACTATAACCGAACTACAATATTTTCAATAGAAAGATAAAATTAATTTCAATTTAATAACCTTATTATTGATGAAATCACATGCAAGTTCCTTCAGTGTTTTGAGTGTAAGTTTACTAGCGAGCACTGTCGCAGTGTCTCGCAGCATTCCAAATTGGAATAAAAATGTTACTTCTGGTCCTTCATCCATTGTAAAACTTCAGGAAACCTGAAATAAAAGGAAAATTTGCCAACTTTTAATTCAAATTCATTAAAAATTACATGCTCTGACAATATTACTAAATGCATATCCTGTTTAATAAATCATTTTAATTGTACACTTAATATTAATTCATGTTGACATTGACATACATTCATATAAATATATAGATGGGAAAATAGGGACAGAACAGTTGACAGAATTTAAAGTACAAAATGTATTGAGAAAAAATACGCATAACTGGACTTGTCGAAAACGTTTTATTTGATCCCGTTATTTTACCCACCTGCTTCTGAAAATATATATTTCAATTGATGTAATCAAAAACGATTTTGTTCTTCATCAAGATACTGAGTTCTTATAAATTGATTTTGTCATTTTTTAGTTTTGTACGATCATCAACCTAAAACTAGTACGCACGAAATAAGCAAGATGTGTAGGTTCCATAGAATAAACTAAACAAATTTATGTTCGTCTCGCACCAAGTGTACGAGGCGCAATGATAGCAGTAGGACAGAAATCGTCGTACCATGTCGTGGAAATTCATTATTATATTCATATAACATCAGATATATCGTACTTATTTTAACACAAATGATCAGTTTACATAAAAAAGAGATAAAGATATGTTCCAATTGTACCTTTATGGACTGTTTTTACAACTGCTCTGTTTAACAGCTATGTTATGATCTGAAGTTACCATCCATTGCTTCAAAATGAACGTATGTACTTTTTGTTGAATATATGAAATTTATGAATTATCTAAAATTAATATCTACGTATTTACATATTAAATAAGAAAAATTCAAAATCATAAACTAAACTCATCTTCATTTATATATCAGAAAAAAACAATAATTGTAATATAAATGTAAAATTCACCATGGAATACGAACAGTTTGGTATCGCCTTCATATAATTAAAAAAAAATAACTCAATATTTATTGTTTTAGTATTAGTTGCTTATTACCTTGTTTAATACTTATTAGTCTTTTAAGGATAAAACGTCTTGGGGTCGTTATTTTAATAAAAATGAAAACTGTCTTAATGAAATTTGCAAATAAAATGTATACATATACGTTCTGAATCTTTCACCTTCCATAAAATGTAATTTATTTGCATAGGTAAAGTTATACTCTCTGTTACCAGTGTCAACAGTTGACATACGATTCCAAGCTACGACAGAACCTTTATGCTTTACTATTCATTAAGCTCTTCGTTTGGTTTTTGATGGACATAAACTCCACCTTCAATTTTAAAGAAGTTACATTTTTTTTCGTTTCAGGAAATTACATGATTCTAGAGCGAAAAATTCATCTTTGAGCTTTTTTATGGACTCGATTTTTTCTTTTCTTCATTAATGTATATTTATTTTTGAAAAAAGTTATCAATGAAACTGATACTCATGTAATACTTTTCGTATTGTTTCAGAATTAACCTTTCTATATAGATATTTTCATATTTCAGCTATTAATTCAAGAAATCTATTTAAATATTACAAATGAATTATTCTCTCAACTCACAAACGACAAAAACTTTTTATGGTCAAATAGTAAATTAATGATTACTGATAATTTTTGACCAGATTTTTTTTATGGTTTGTGGGATGAGAGAATAATTCGTTTGTGAAAGTAAATTTAACTACAATACCCGAAGTGTATTGTGTCTAATTTAAAATTTTCTTTATTTTATAATATAATCTAGAATTATCAAACAGCTGGAATGAACATTTTTGGCTACTGGGTTACTGTTTCGTTTCTATACAATCGAACTTTTTTGAAATGTGTAACATTATACACGTTTGAATTACTTTAGGCGACAATTTTTGCTATCATTGAATACTTTCCTACTTATGCAATGAGTTAATATCAGTTTCCTATTATAGCTTGAAGTTTGATTATAATGTCGCATTCTTTAATGAATTAAATACCATTATACATCAAATGGTACTAATGCAGTCCATGCATTGTTTATTCACAATATACAAATAAACCTCGTTTATCAAAACTTCAATCAAACAAATTGTCAGTTTTGATACTCAATAAATTTTGTTTTAACATATTTTGTTTCTGGCTTTAGAAATTTATATTTATATATTAGGGATGATTTTAGAAGTAGAAGAAAAATCTGTTCTGAAAAAGAATATTAGAAACTTTTTTGAAAAAAATACACTCAAAATGTAAGTCCTAACTTATGTTGGAGATGCAGTCGTTACGAATGTATGTAAATCAAATTGCTGCAAATCGAAATATTATAATAATGTAAACTGTTTTTATAAACGTTAACGCTAATTTCATTCCCCAACCAATATCAAATGATTTTTGAAAAGTAATGAAAAAATTTAGATAGATATATTTTCAATAAAAGTTGCAGACTGTTTTTTTATTGTATATCTAATAGTGTGAGATAAACATTTGTACAAAAAATGTATCATTATTTTCAAAGAGAGAAGTTCGTTACATAAATTAACTAATATTATAAGCGATGATCTGCTAAATTTAATATAAGTTTTATTGTTTTAAACGGAAAATCAGAAAAATATTCAACCGGAATCAATATATTAGAAAACAAAAGCAAGAAAAGTAGTATAGGTTGAATTTGAGTAAGCAATAATATGGCTTACAAAATAAAATATTTAGAAAGTGAAGGTTTTGTTTTACTAACATACTATTTCAGTACTCAGTAACAGTATGTTTAAGAAAAGCAATTAAGATGAACTAACTCCAGAATTAGATTTAATTATATTCGAATTTTTAAATACCATTTTAAAAAGACATTGTTCAAATGTCAAATCATTCTTAAGCAAGCGAGACAATTAAAAACAAAAAATTATAGAAATCGCAACTATTATGCGGTATAAGAAAGTTGGTTGATTATTTTGAGTTTACGGGTGTGTCAACAACTAAGGTCATTAGTGCCGGTCATGTGTATATATATATACACCAGTGGCGCGTTATAACTTCATGGGGGGCCAGGCAAATTTGGATTAGAAGACCCCATGTACAGTGTTGAATCAGACATTTGTTTTGGATTCAGATTGGTTTGGGGTCTCCCTGTTAGCGGGGAATCCAGGCAATTGCCCTTTTCGCCCATAGGATAACGCATCACTGATACATATATATATATATATATATATATATATATATATATATATATATATAAAAGAAAGAAAATGATATAAATTTACAAAAATATAGAAATTTCCAAATGTGTACTCTATTAACAGATATAATTAATGTTAATAATTATTAATTCATTTTTTATAGATCTAAATATTGTATAAAAGTGTAATTAATTATATATATATATAGATTGTAACGTTTTTTCCCCTTTTTATGTATTATATTTAAGTATTATAAATGATAGGTAGAAAATAAATCAGTAAACACACAGATGTGTTTGATAAGATTAGTGATTTTTCCGTCAATTTCTTATGTACTATATGAAAATGGAAAAGATTATCAGGGAAATAATCTTACAAAGAGGAAACATTATTAAATTATATACAAAGTGAAATCTTTTGAAATATTAGTCAAATAATCATTCTTTTACTATTCGGTATAGAATTAGTAAAATTTAATTTATTAGTTATTATTTAAACATATTACTATAAACATATTATTATAACAAAAAATAAGATATAAATAATATTAAATATTCTTTCACATTTTCACTATAATTATAAAATATGTACTTAATAAATTTTATTTTAATTTATATAAAAATAATAATTCTCATTTAAATATGTTATATGACTAGTATAATATTAATTGATAATTGTTTTATTAGTTTGCATAAAGATGTAAATATTTGAATTATTACAAGTATGTACACAATTTGTCTATATTGTAAATATATACATATGAATCGTATTAATTTCAAAGCAGTTTTTTTGGATAGACATCTATATATCAACAAATATTTATTTGAAATTCTTTAAAATCTTATTTTTGAGATTTTTTCAATATATTTAAATAAAATACATGCATATTTTTCAATGTATAGTTTGTTTATATATATATATATATATATATATATATATATATATATATACTACAAATTGAAAAATATGCATATGTACTTCATTTAAATATATTGAAAAAATCTCAAAAATAATAAAATCAGTGACATTCTAGTTAGTTGTAAAATATAGAATATTTGCACATACCATTGCATGCAGTTTCTACACATTCTAATTTCGATGATTGTTCCTTTATGTAAGAAAGGTGGCAGCAGACGTGACTCCCATTGAAGTGGTCCGGTCTAAGAAGTACACGAATTTCTTACAAGGGCCACTGGATTCTGATAATTTTTTAAATACATTTTGTAACAATGTTGTCTTTTACAACACGAAATGTATCAACGGGTTTTGTTCGTCTTTCGTTGAAAGCAGCAGAAATAAAATCGACCCGGGTATGTAAAAACAACCTCTTCAACTGTGTATAAGTATCTGGGTCATTTATAATAAATATTTCATTACGTAATACGTATACAATTTCAGATTTCTTGATAAATTGAACAAAATTTTAGTGTATTCTTATATAAGGGTGAAATATTAGGTTATGATTAAATCATATTCTAATGGTCTCCGCCCAATGAATGACATCTGTTTGATTTTATATATTAATTTTTAAATGAATAGGTTCTTTCCACACTGAAAACATCCGTTGCATTATTAAATGAATCAGTTTTATCGAAAAACTACAATGGGACTTATGCAAATTTCATATCAAAGTAAGTATGAATTACGATATCATTTATCGATGATCTTTAATCAATGTTCGTTGCAGGAAAAGTAAGTTACGGTGGAATCTGACACAACGAAATTTTAAGTTGTCATCAGCGTTATGGGAGTCAAAGATAGTTGTTGTTCCACCGTTTGCTGATTCAGTTTCGGAAGGTGATGTTAGGTAAGGTTTGTTTCTTAATTTGTTTTCTTGCGCTGTTTTAATATGCTATGTACTTGTTAATGTGTAAAGAAAATGAAGATCTTATCTTGTTTACATTAGTATTAAAAGTTATATATAATAACTTATCAGTGAGTAAAAATAAGTATTTTAGTTTGCATTTGATATATTTTATAGATACATTTTATCAGATTTTTTTGTTGGTACTTTGTTTTATTTCTGTAGTTTAATTTTAGATTGAAAATATGTTATATGGTAATGTAAATATTTCTCAAAGATCTATATTAATATTCAAGGACAAATTAATTGATACTCAAGAGACAATTCTTTTTTATATATAAAGAATGTATTAATTTAATTAAATTGTTAACTATTCACTCTTATTATAAGTAAATAAGAATATTAATACCATAACTGTAATACAATATTAATTTTTTGTATTATATGAGAAAGTAATTATAATGACAAATTTGAGTTCTGTTTATTTTTATACTTTTCATTAATAGACAAAATTATTACAGCTATTATAAAACTACTTTGTAGATGTTTTATTATTGTTTTTTATTTATTACTTTGATTGGGTATGATGTGTGCCTTTTAAAGATTCCATCACGAAGTACTTTATAAATGATAGATATAAGTAACAACACTGATTATAGTCGTACAAAAAAACATGATCCAAAAAAAATATGGAAAGAGAATTATTGTAATAGTAATTAGTAAATGAGTAATTAAATAAATAATATCTCTCAATAACTGTTTCTCCTATTATAATTTTTCTTTAAATTACTGGATTTACTTATTGATAAATGATTTTAATAATATTTTGAAATAGTAGATTTGGCAATAGTGTTATGAGTTAATAGTAATGTTTTTACATGTAAAGTTAGAAAAATCATTTTCATTATTTTTATAGTAGACTCATTTTAAAAATTGAAAACTCATGAAGTGAATAAACACTAAATGATTTTACATTGTAAAACATTATTCGGTAGTTTTATATAAAGCTGAAACTTCCAACTTTCAAAGTAAAAAATAAAATATAAAGCAAAATAATATATATTTAATTTTGCTCATATTTTTGTATAACAGTATATGTACTCATATGCATATATATATATATATATATATATATATATATATGTGTGTGTGTACGTAGTTTATAAAAGTTTTATAATGATTTGATTATTAAAATTTCTAGACTTTCGAAAAAAGTTGGAGATCACGTAGCAGAAGATGAAGTTGTAATGGAAATTGAAACAGATAAAACGTCAGTACCAGTGCCAGCTCCAGGACACGGTATAATTGAAGAAATAGTTGTTCAGGATGGAGATACTGTTAAACCAGGAATGCCGTTATTTAAAATGAATATTACAGGTATTGTAAATAAACGTAATTTCTGTGTACTTTAGTATATACAGTAATATTTTGATAAGTAATTTTTATTGTATTAGGTGTTTTTTTTTTTTGAAAAAAAAATTGTGACTGATTTTAGTCACAATTTTAAAACTTATTACTTATACATATCTTTAATTACAAATTCATGTCCTTGTCAGAAATTGATTTGTATGATTTCTAATTAGTTTAAATGATTTTGTCGATTTAAACTTGAAAATAATATTAATCATTGATTATTATTCAGTAAAAAATAAAAATATAAATATTCTTATGGATTTAATGGTTGTAGACAGATACAAACCTCTTTATGATTAAAATCAGTGTTTAAAAAGTAATTTAAATAATTAATATAAAAATATTATATAATCAAATATTATTTTATTATATACTTTGATGAAAGTTAATATTCAATATAAATCTTTATATAAATAAACCGAAATTCAAATTTAAAATGATAATTAAATTCAAATAAAATATTACAAATGTAAATTCAATTTTAAATTAAAACATATTAAACCAAATTACTTTAGATTTTTAATATAAGGTATATAAAATGAAGAATCATAGAAATTTTGTTTGTACTGTTGTAAATGTATTTTTATTAGAAATTTTGAAAATGTTTTAAGTAATTGTTTTCAAAATATTTCTATTCTTAGGACAGTCTAAAAAAGTATCTTCAGCTGATGTAAGAAAATCAACAGATAATCTAAAGAAACCTGAAGAATGCAAAAAAGAAATTAGCAAATTTCAAAATTCTGCATGTTGTATTTTTATTACATTTGTAATTTTATCAAAAGTGACAGTAATACTATGTTCTATATCATATAATGCACAGAGGTTTACCTATTATTTAAAAGTTGTTTTTATTAGTGAAAAAAAAATCAATGCTCCATATTTTACATTGTCATCATCATTGATTAGCAAGAAAATATTAAATTTTGCATAAATGATGTGTTATTTATTAATACATTATAATTAAAATTCAAATTGATAAAAAAATTAATACTGAAAATAGTAATACAAATATATATATATATATATGTATGTGAGTGTGTGTGTGTATGAATTTGTAACTTGTTTCGTATCTGTGACGCTGGATTTGAATTGCTTGTTGGTTTTTCTTGAAGTCGCCATTTTTCTTTTCTTTTCCACTATCTGTCTCGTCTATTTTGAAATCATCAAGTAGATAGTACAGTATCCATCTGACAATGTCGAAATAGATGAAACTGATAGAGGAAAAGAAAAGAAAAATAATGATCTCAAGGAGAAAAAATGAGCAACATATATATATATATATATATATATATATATATATATATATATATATATATATAAATAAATAAATAAATAAATAAATAAAAGTAATGGCTTTATTAAGGTTTTTCTAATTTGATAATATAACCAATAATTTAAATATTTTATAGGAGAAAAACCAGCAGAAAGTGCACCTAAAGCTGCTGCACCACCACCTAAAGCACCATCTCCTCCTCCAGCAGCAGCACCTTCCAAACCAACTATATCTCCAGTATCTAAACCAGCTGCTGCACCAGGTTCAGCTCCGTCTGCTGCACCACCTAAACCTGCAGCACCAATGCAGTCAATACCAGTTGCTGCTATTCGACATGCTCAGGCCATTGAGGCAGCAGTTGTGAAGGTTTTTTTTTAACATTGACAAGTTAATTACAAATGGAAAATTTATGAGTAATGTCGTTTATTATTAAAAATATTTTAGATACCACCAGCAGATCCAACAAAAGAGATTGGAGGAACAAGAACTGAACAGCGTGTTAAAATGAACAGAATGAGATTACGTATTGCTCAAAGGTTAAAGGAAGCACAAAATGTTAATGCAATGCTTACCACCTTTAATGAAATTGATATGAGGTTTGTTTTGTATTACTTTCTATTTTATGAGCAGATGGCGCAGATGTCTATAAAATATTTTTTTTTTATAAACAGTGCTTTGATAGAGTTTCGGAAAAAACATCAAGAGAGTTTTCAAAAAAAATTCGGTATAAAACTAGGTTTTATGTCTGCTTTCTGTAAAGCTTCTGCATATGCCTTACAAGATCAACCGGTTGTAAATGCAGTAATAGACAACACTGATATAATTTATCGAGATTATGTAGACATTTCAGTTGCTGTAGCAACACCAAAAGGTCTTGTTGTACCTGTGATTCGCAATGTAGAACAAATGAATTTTGCTGAGATTGAGTTGGCTTTGAATGCTTTAGGAGAAAAGGCTAGAACAAGTATGTTGTTTCAGTAAAAAATGTTATTTTGTTGTTCAATGATAGTTAACATTAAATATTTGATTTTTTAGAGGGGATTGCTGTTGAAGATATGGACGGTGGCACTTTCACAATCAGTAATGGCGGTGTATTTGGCTCATTGATGGGAACACCGATAATTAATCCTCCACAGTCTGCAATCTTAGGCATGCACGGCACTTTTGAAAGGCCGATCGCACTTAAAGGACAAGTAAGTTTATAGTTTTCGATTAGATTTTTGTAAAGAAAAATGAAAATATTTACTTATATTTATAAGAAATTGTGTTATCTTAATAGTAATAAATCTAAATAATTAAATAAAATAAATTTTTGTACTTAAATTACGGATTTAAAAAAGTTAATTTTTTAATATTTATAAATAGTAAATGTTTTTGTTGTGTTTATATCTGTGTACATAAATTAAATTCAGTGTGTACATATATGTATAATTCTTTTATTATCAAAAAAATATTTACTTTTAATATTATTGTAAATTAAATATTATTTGTTATAAAAGGAGATATATTTTTTAATTGTTATGTACATATTCATTATAGTGATGTTATAAAGTTAGTATTATTTTGCATTATTGTGCTTTGCTATGTGTCTACACAGTTGTGATTAATTTTTAACTGTTCTAAATTATAATATTGAACAAAACACAGTTAACATGTTTCTATTTAGTTGTAGAGAGTAGTAGTTATTATTCAGGTATTTGAAAAAATTATTTAGTTTGTGTGATCTTATGCACATTTGTAATCGTTTTGCTTTCTTAATTGATAATTATTTCAATATGTATTCATAATATAAATGTTTTTGTTTTAGGTGGTCATCCGGCCAATGATGTACATTGCCCTTACTTATGATCATAGATTGATTGACGGACGTGAAGCTGTTATGTTTTTACGAAAAATAAAAGACTCTATTGAGGACCCACGTATCATGCTTGCCGGCCTTTAAATTTAACATTTTACTCACCATTGCATCATTTATATATTTTATTTTAATGTACAGATGTCGGTATTTTTATGTTTATGTATGTATGTATGTATATTATATATATATATATATATATATATATATATATATATATATATATATATATATATGTGCATATATATATATGTGGACATAGGATAAGAAAAACGTTTGAAATCGTTATGTAAATGAAAATATAGTCTAATACAAACATGCTGTAATTTTTTCATAGAAAAATTTATAACTTTGCACTTTCATTGAAAATATGAAGACGTCATTTTCAGTTACCAGTTAAACAAGTATTATCATATTTGTAGGATGTTAATAGAAGCACCTTTGATATTATACAGATTTTTGTGTTGTTTTATTTTTCCATTTTTGACTTTATTTGGAAGTCGATCTGGATACTTAAATGTTTTAAGTAATATTTATTATTGATTAAATTATTACTGTATACATATACTTTGTTATCTATTTAAATGTTGTAAATTTGTTTTTTATTAAAAAAATAAATTATACCTAAAAGAAGAATACCACCTTGTTAAGGAGTAGAAAATATGTTGCAACATGAAAGTTGTTAATGTTTTAAGTAATAAGTAGTTGAAATTTTAATACGTATTAATTTAGAATTATCCATTAGTTATAAATATGATAATCGAAGTATTATATAGATGACAAAACTGCTGGTCGGAGCTTGTTCAAAATTGTGTAATTATATATTTTAGATTTTTTATTTCGTATATTTTTAAATATGTTTAGTGTGAGATTTCAAATTTGATTTTTATTTTATTTGTTTATTTTTATTTTATTTATAAATATTTTATTTAACATCTGAATAAAATGTATAAGAAAAAGGGGCAATGGAATTTTATTAAATACAGTAATACTGTTTGAATGAATAAAAATTGATTTTGATTTTATGAAACTTGTATATTATTGAGTCCCCTTTTGCAATTTGAGAATAACATATTTCTAAATTATTTATTTAATATTTTTTTTGCAACACCATGTTCTGTATGCTTTTAAATCTTAATACTTATTTTTACAAATGAACTGATCCCACAAACCACAAAAGTATTTTTCTGGACAAATGTTCAATAAGTTGTTATTGATTATGTTTAATTATTGCTTATGTGCATTTTATGGGTGATTTTATCTTCTTTAGAGCTGCATCTTAAAATACAGAAAATTGTTAATTTTTTCTGTATCTTGATACTATAAAGATAATGGCATTGCCATCAAAATGTTCATAAGCAGAAATCAGTTACCAATAATAATTTATTTAATATTTTTGACTAAAAAATTTTCCCTGTGGTTTGTGTAGTGAAAAATAATTTATGAAAGTTAATTTAGTTACAGTGTTCAAACTGTATTGTAATATTTATATTTTGATTTACGAGCAAACATTTAATATATCATGAATGCATTTATTGGAATACACTTATTAGTATTATAGTAGCTAATAAAATTAGAACAGTTTTAAAAAAATATTTTTATGTTTTATATGCAGTAATTTGCAAGTATTTCCTTTTATTCTACATGTAGAATATGTATTTATTTTTAGGTTTACAGTTCTTTCAATTAGTGTTGATTATAAAAAGTAAAAGTAGTGTTGATTATAAAGTAGTTAGTTTATTTTTTATTTTTCAATTTAGTAAATTTCTTTTAGTTGTACTATTTGTTTTAAAGTATGCAATAATACACGGCCAGTCTTTTAAAATTTGTACTTTAAAATGAGTTTTTCTACAATTAATCATTATTCTTAGTGTTTGTCAGTTTTAAGATTTGGTGAAAATTCTTCATTAGCGTTCCAGTGTGATATATCTTTTTTGTATGAATTTGATAAATTTTTTGTAGAACATTGATAATATTAAATGCTTTGGATTATATTGAGATATTTCAAGGAATTGTGTTGACTGCTTTTTAAGTTTTAAGTAAATGCAGTTCTAGAAAACATTTGGAATTTATAAAATTTTATTTTTATTTAAAGTGTTTTGAAATCAGTATATTCTAAGAAAGATCTGTTAAGTACTTTATGTTTATAGAAATTTGTGTTGGTAGTTATTTTGTTTGTAAAAACAGTACAAGTAGTATAATCAAAAATATTGATGTTTTTATATAGCCTAGTTTGTTAATGAGAATTTTCTTTTTTCTGACAGATTTCTTTTGTTAATGACTTCAGGTTTCTTTAATTATTGCCTTTTTTATTTCATATTATATCGGTCATTTGTATGCCAATTTTTACTATCATTGCATTAATATTGCATATTTTTAGACTGTTAG
>CM068318.1:36558455-36645955 GCA_034766995.1 Acanthacorydalis orientalis | reverse complement strand
TTATATTGTTTTTTAGTTTAAAAAAGAGGCATTATGAAACATGTCAGTGTCCGCCATTGGTTGAATAAATGAAATGATAAGTATTTATTTATTTTTTAGTTTACTAGAAAAGTTGTGCTTTAAAAAATTAATAAATGTTTTTTAATGATTATTTCAATGAAAATTAAATCACAAAAATTGTTATCAGACAAATAATATCTACAATATGTGCGATTTATAAAAAAATATGTTATCAATTTCAATTTTAGTTACTTTTGTAAATTATTAGATTAATATTAATAATAAAAATGGAAAGTTGACTTTTCATTTTTTCTAAATGTTTTATTCGTTTCTCATTATTATCGCTGTTATAAAGTAAATTTACACTTGTGTAATGATATAATTTGAATTTCTAGAGAATTTAATGGAAAGTTGAATGAATCTCATACTAATTTATTCAATGAATTGAATGAAAACAATTTTGTTTTCTGTATATTTATGTTAATTGCCAGGTTTTAATTATAAATATACATCAAGCAGTTAGAAAATAAACGCATTTAATAACAAGTGGATACGTACTTAAAAATCATCGTTTCTAAAATTTTACATTGGATTGTCTATAAGTACATAAATTATACGTTTTAGTCTTGGCCAAAGTACCTACTGTTTTGAACGTAAGAACAAGACAAAGCCAATTCCTCGGGGGTTTAAGACCATTCTCTAAAGTTGTTGGGTTTGTGGGTGGGGTAAGGTGTTCTGAAGTAAGTAGCCAATACAGACTCCGACGGTTACTGTTAGTAGAGATGTTTTGAACAGCTTATGTGTAGTCTGTAAACTAAACGTTTCCACTACTTACAATACCGCATTTACACTGAAGCTGTTTAGTGGTTGTATTATCAACAATTTTTAATTAGTATTTTTGGGAGAATTTTCTATTTGTGTAAAATGAAAACAAGTTTTATTTTTAATGTCATTGAGTTTTATCTAACATGTATATATATATATATATATATATATATATATATATATAATCGAAATATTATTTTTATCCATACTTCTTCAATAATAATATTATGAAAACTTTTATTATTTATATACATATTGTAGAATATGAGTGATGAAGCTATCGCTTGTACAATATTTTAAAATTGATATGGAAAAATACCTATCACACGGTATAATTTGAAATTTTTTTAAATAAATTTTTTATCTATTTATAAAGTATTGAATAAGTAGATTAGAAATAGATGAAACAATAACCAGTAATGCAACAAAAGTCAGGTTACGAAAATAATAATCAAAAAAAAAGAATCGAAATGAACAATAAAATGGTAAATAAAGGATTTAAAAAGTAGCATGCGGATATTTAGTAGAACAAACCGGTAGAAGAACACTTTAGCGTTTTAAAATACACTGAGATATGACAGAAATAGAGCTGACTGTGTTTTACAATTAAACAAACACAAAGAATACCTATCACCTTTATGCTGAGTAAATGGAAATGGTGGACTAATTAGAGAAAAGGCGATATACGAGAAGGGCTCAAAAAATTCGTAGAAGTAACATATAGATAGAGTTGGGGAGACTTGAGAGTATTTTTTTAAGTGGCATTCTTGATTAGCGGTCTGTAAAAATTTGAGCGCAAAACGTCTTTTAGTTCAGCTTTGATAGCAATTTAAATGAGACGTATTTTGGTTATTTTGTGAAATGGATAAATTGAAACATCGTGTGATTATCGAAAATTTATTAGGAGGAAATTCCCTTTCACCTGAACTTCAACATGATTTTGATATGATCTTGCTGTATTTCTGTCATATCTTGACTTTAATATCTAGGAAAAATTACAAAAAACCTAGACGACCTTATTTTGGTATAAAATCACTCTCTTCCTTCCCGTTTTATATATATATATATATATATATATATATATATATATATATATATATAGCTTGGTGGAAATTTACCAGAACTAACTTTCTTGCTTGATGTACCTTCTGTTCTATTCTATTACATTGTTTCTTCTTTTTCGATGTTCTTCTATTATATTATTGCTATTCTAGCACTCAACCGTTTCTACCATCAGCGGGTGGTAGAATGAACGTGCTAGGTAAGATTCAGCATAGAATAAAGGTGCTTTTTAAGAATATCTTCTCCAGACTCCAAAATAATACCGCACTGCTCTGGTGTAAACAAATAAAACAAAGATGGCAATATCAAATGTTATATTTATGAATAATTAATTACCTTTATCCGAATTTTGATGAACATTTTATCTGGTCCATGCAAAACAGATAAGGAGAAATTAAATATAATTTAATATGTTACAGCAGTTACAAAATACAGCGGTACTATTAAATAAATATATTTTGTGTTGATGCACGAGATGGAGATTGAATATTTCTTCGAAAGTTAATTGTCGTTTCTGTCTTAAGTAAATAATTAGTATCTACAAAACTGTATTTATTGATTTATTTTTGATCATAAAGATAGTTATATATATATATATATATATATATTAGATTAAATAACAGAATATTATACTTCAGAATGAAACATGTAATACAGTTCTTTTTACTTATATATATATATATATATATATATATATATATATATATATATGTATGTATATTGATAACTTTGTTCACTTTCAGTGGGACAGACAAAATGTTTAGTATATTTTATTGTTGTGCATAAAGGTATCAATAGTTTTTCATTTTCATTATAATTTTTGATTTAAATTTTAAGCTCGAAATAGATATTTGTTCAATTGTAGATCATTGAAGGTAGATAATGCTTATATATATATATATATATATATATACTAGGGAGCTTCGCCTCCTGCTCGCTTCGATCACCAACCGCCAGGCTCACTGCGCTCACCCACTTTTCAATTATAAACCTGTATATGCAACCGAATGAAACAATAAACATATTTTTTAAAACTCATTATTCATATATAATTATTATCAGATATATAGCAACGTAATCGTTATATATATATATATATATATATGTATATATGTATACAAACAATAATACTATCTAAATTATCCAAATATAAATATAATTTAAACAAAAAAAATGGCTGGGACATTTGAGTCTTTTTTAAAAATATTCTGTATTTCACAAGTGTACGAAACGTGTAATTAATTGGTGAGCTGCTTATCTTACAATTATGTCTATATAATTATTATCAGAAATATAGCAATGTAATCGTTATATATATATATATATATATATATATATATATATGTGTGTGTGTGTGTGTGTGTGTTTGTGAGAGTGTGTGTGTTAGTATGTCTATATAAACATGGCAGCAAATTTTTGCATCATTTTAGTGCTTTTGTGGCTAAATAGAATTATATATATATATACATATATATATATATATATATATATATATATATATATACAAACAATAATGCTATCTAAATTGTCCAAATATAAATATACTTTTTTAATTATATATTTAAATATAAATATACTTTAAAAAAGACAGTTGGAACATCTCAGTCTCTTTTAAAAATATTCTGTATTGCACAAGTGTACGAAACGTGTAATTAATTGGTGAGCTACTTGTCTTACAATGTACTTATGTATAGAGTATTTAAATATGCTTTTTTAATTTTGAATGTATAATAAATAAATGAATGTATCATATTCATAAAATATATAATATATATTTTATAAATACTATCATAACTTATAGATTATTTTAGAATTAGGAAGATATTTTCATTGTATAACACAACAGAGTATTAAATCTCTTCATATTATTGTAATTATCCAACCGCAACATTAGTAGTCGGTAGCAACTAAGTTGCAAACTCAACACAAGCGCACGATGAGATTTAATGATAAACACTTTCTTCGTTCTTAAAAAAAATGTTTTTTGTGAGTACATATCTATATATATATATATATATATCTATATATATCTAATATATATATATATATAATATATATATATATATATATATATATATATATATATATATATACATATATATACACACGGCCGGATTTACACTAGATGCCGCTCTTGACCCAACAATCAAATCTTGACCCTTCCCCACCAATTTTGTCCAAATGAATTAAAAAAAATTGTGACTATTGGCAATTTTAAGAATATTTCAATAGAAACAAATTTAATGATCACTAAAAAATTTGAAAATTTCCTAATCATTTAATTTATTTAAAAAAATGTAAATTGATATGTAGAAAATAGACTATATAATATGAATTATATTTTCAAGAAAAAATGATCTATAAAAAACTTTTCCATGTTATCATTTCGAAAAATTATTTCGTCTTACTTTTCTGGTACCACTATTGATACATAAATGTCAGGACCATTCTACGGAAACAGCTAATTAGTATTCTTAATTCAAAATGATGAAGTTCTGTTACATAAAATTAAAAAAGAAAATTTGGAATATAAATTTTTTTAGATTTAATTTTTCATTTCATATTTGAGCTACCTATAAGTCGAAATGAAATTTCGACGACGAAAATAAAATTTGAATGATTGAAAATTAAATTTACAGCTTATCGAAATTTGTAAAACCCAAAAAGGGTTCAGGATCTCGAGTGGCTAAAGACGGAAGTATTGATTCTATAAATTTAATTGTATTTTCGGACATCAAACTCTTTTATTCGTCACATTCTTTTCTAGAACATGTCTTGAAATTTTTCTATTTCAGTCTAAACAATTAAATAAGCATGACTGCATATCGAACATGTGAGAAAGGTCAATGTTATTCATGTAATTGTTTTAGGTAACAGCGATGTAATTTTTAGACTGGAATAAGATATATTTTCAATTGCCGCAATTGAATAGTCAGTATGTGTTCAGTTCTATTAAAAATAACATTATAAATTCGAGAAATAAAATAGTAGTTCACTAAATGTTATCAGTTTGCGTTAGGGATTAATAAATGTAGTTCTCGATTATCAGTTAAATTCTAAATTCGATTTTTATCATTTTCCAACAAAAAATCTAATCATTTGTTGTTTTGGTACGGTTTTTGTTAAACTTACAAGTTTCTTGTGATATCAATATTTACTTTATCGTATATATATATATATATATATATATATATATATATATATATATATGACGTTATTGACTGCAAAAATTAGACGTCGAGTATATAGTGCATTCGTGTGTAAACTGTGTAGAAAATAGATTAGAGTAACAGAAAAGTTGTTCCTGGTAACGGTGCCGGCGTTCCATAAGCTGCAGTCTCGAATAAGGACTAACTTATTGTGAAATGGAGTCACAGTTTCAACAAACTGCTCGAGCTTATATAATCATCTTAGACTTTCCGTACTTAAGACCGTCATACCATCATCTCGTTTTGAAAATTAGATACGTATGCAAATCAGATGCTTCTCTGAATTTGATCGGGCATCACACGAGTCGGTATGTTAATTTCAAACATTAATTAACGTTTGCGTATGAAACTATGATTTGCTTCTTAAAGTTTGTTATTTAAATATTTATAGTATTAAATTTCGAATAAAACGAAATTTAAATAGATTATCCTTATATTAATCGTCGCATTTTATCAGAGAAAAATATTATTCTAAGTATAATATTAATTATACTTATAATAATTTAATTTTCTATCTATGTATATGTAAAGAATGTTCCGTAAAATTTCAAAAATATTGATAAATTTTTTTTTAAAAAAACTTGTAGAGATTTTGTATTAAAATATTATTAACGATGACACCACACGTTTTTTGTTCCACGAATTTTAAAAACGTGTGAATCATGTTATAATGTGTCTTCCTTTCTGTGATCGTACCTTGGGGTTGAGTGTTTTCTCGCAATCAATCTTCGTATCTTATTGTATATTGTTAGTGTATGAATGTGGAGCTTAATTCGGGGAATATGTGGGAAAACTAAGAATTATGATAAGAAATGTGCCACTTTATAAAACAACTGCATTGCAAACTATTTGTGAGACTAGTTATATAGATCTACTAACATATATATATATATACATATACATATACATGTATATATATATATATATATATATATATATATATATATATATATTTCGATATTGAGTTCATATATGCAATTCGAGTGAAATGAGAAAGGGCGAAGCCCCCCGAGTGTCACTGAGCGTAATGAGTAGAAGAAAGAGTCCCGTGGTATATTAAAAAAAATTAAATTAATAAATAACTTTTTTGTATTAGGTATGCTACGATTTTTAATATTTTTTAGTTTCTGTTGTTGAAATGTTTTCAGGGCATACATTCTTTTTAGACTTTTCAATAGCTTCTCATTTTTTAATTATTATATTAATACTTTTAAATGTTTTTAATATATATATATATATTTCGATATTGAGTTAATATATTCAATTCGAGTGAAGCGAGAAAGGGCGAAGCCCCCGGGTGTTGTCGAGCGTAGTGAGAAGAAGGAAGAGCCCCCTGGTATATTAAAAAAAATTAAATTAATAAATAACTTTTTTGTATTAGGTTTGCTACGATTTTTAATAATTTTTTAGTTTGTGTTGTTTAAATGTTTTTAGACCCTAAGATTTCTTTTAGATTTTTCAATAGCTTCTCATTTTTTAATTATTATATTAATACTTTTAAATGTTTTTAATATAAATATATATATATATATATATATATAGTAATATATACAGTAAATTCTCCTATATCACAATACGTTTATAACACGGATTCAATTTAAAACAGTAGAAGAATTGCGACAACATCTCTCATAGCACGGAGTTTATAGCATTGTTTTTCATATGCGCGGAGAACGAAATGGGACAAAAATCACAATTAAGACAAAACATTGCGATATTCTGTCCATATTTGCTACTTGATATCTTTGAGTTACTTAATTTATTTCATTCAAATTACATGATAACGATTTTTTATTAATAAAACAATTTTAAAAGTTAAATATCTCAAAATTTATTTTTCGAAATATCTCGCTGTGGCTTTGAGATTGAAACATGTAGGTATTATTAACCCTTTAAGTGGGTATGACAGATGTGTCCGTCTTGATCCACTTGTTATCAGCAAAAACTTCTCACTACAGGGGTTAAAATAATTTATCGAACATTTTGTAATTTATATTGATATATTAAATAAAAGTAAAGTATATAATTAAATATGTGTTACTTTTTAAATCTAAAATGCAATATAGAACTTAAGAACTATAAGAAAGATATAATAAATTCGTATGCATTTCGAATCGGTGTTTTTGTGGAATTAGTTAACCGTGCTATACGAGGGTTTTGTGTATACACACATTTTTCTATATATATATATATATATATATATATATATATATATATATATATATATGTGTGTGTGTGTTGAGGTGTACCAAATTAGTTTCTAAAATCATTTTTGTCGTTTCAATTTATGCAAAAGTTAGAAATCATTCAATCAATAAATAGAAATTAATTTATGTACAAGTTTTTCTTTAGTTGAATATATAATAAATAAAAATTGTAGCTGGGAAACCAAGTTGAAAGTAAAAACAAAATCTAAACTTAAAATGGGCACTCGTGGACCGAAGTAGTATTCTACTTAATATTTGAATTTTAGCTTATTTTTAATAGAATTCAGTACGAAATTTAACATCAAAATTTCATTTTCATTTAATAGAACATTCAGACAGCTAATATTAATTTGAAAATATCAATCGGAATATCAATCCCATACACATACACCCCTCCATATATATATATATATATTTATATATATATACCCACACCCACTTATATATATATATATATATACACGTGGGTTGTTTTATAAGTATGGTAAAAAGCAAGTTAAACACCGTTCTTGGGAAAAAATCGATTTTATTTCTTAATAAAGTTTCCATCGAGGGCTATACATTTGGTCCAGCGAGTCTGCAAAATATGCATTGACGAAGGTGGACATCCTCATTCGATGTGAATTTCTTCCCACCAAAAACAATTTTCAATTTTGGGAAGGGAAAAGTCGCACGGAGCGACGTACGGCGAATAGGTTGGATGAGGAAACAATTCGAAGCTTAATTCGTGCAATTTTGCCATTTCGACGGTCGATTTGTTGAACGGCGCGTTGTCCTGATAAAAGAGCACTTTTTTGTGCGCCAGTCTTGCCCGTTTTCGTTTCAGATCTTTTTTCAAACGGTCCTATAATGTTGTATAAAATGTTTCTGTTATCGTTTTCCCCTTCGTTAAGTAGTCGATCAGGATGATTCCTTGGGAATCCCACAGAACAGTTCCCAGCCGACAAAACGGTCTTCACCTTCTTCGGTGCACTTTCCCTAGTCGTTGTTCACTGCTTCGACTCAGGTATGTACTGGCGGATGTTCTATCCACGGTGACGAATCGACTCAAAAAGACCTGCTCGGTTTTTTCCATTTTTGCAGAAATTTCTACAATTCTCGCTTCAAACATCTGTAGAATGTAAACAACGCGTCGCTTCTCTGTTTGAAATTTTACTTTTTACTTTACCTTTTACCTTGAAATTTTGCTAGTTTGAAAAGCGACACTTGGTAGCCGTGACATTATTAAATGAATGGTGCCACCACATCATAGAAATTTATGAAACTTGCAAACGACCCATATATATATATATATATATATATATATATCCGTATGCTTATATAAATTTTAAGTAATAAGATTTTTATAAATACACCCAGCTGTTTCTAAAAAAGCAGATGCGCGTTATGTTTAAGGGGAGATGCATACCGGTTTTTGGTCCAGATCGTTCTTTGAATAAGAGATGTTATTAAATTTTCATAAATTTATAAACTTGTATCACATATATATATATATATATATATATATATATAATAATTTTTCATAGTGCTGAGAAATAAGATATATATTGTTAGATAAGAATCACTTGTCTTATCAAAGATTTCAATAATTTTATATAAATTGTGTATTTTAAATATTATGATCTGTGTGTGGAATGATGAATAAATTTATTTTTACATAGGTACATATATATATACATACATACATATATATATATATATATGTATGTAGATATGTATATATAAGAACATTTGTTGTTAAGATATGTAATATTATTCTAATTACAAAACAATTATACTATTGACCTACAAAAAATGTTGAGACTTTATTTTAAATATAAATAAGTACATATACAGATATATATATATATATATATATATATATATATATATATATATATATATATATATATATATATATATATATGTATATATATATGAATATATGAATATAAATGGATAGAACATATTTATATACGAAACGTGTTAGTGTATGTATTAACAATTCTCTACATAGATGGTATTTCTTATGTTTTGCGTGTCGATGTATTTAACATGAGAGGGTATATTTTAACACCGTGGCGGAAACTCGAAAACACGTGTCTTAGGAAAGTGCTCCCATAGGACAGACGCACTAATCTATCTGGACCACCGAATACCGGGTCGGTGAGTGTCTCGGGGTTTTCTCCAGACGATGAGATAGATTTGAAGGGGAAGTGCGTGCTCTCTAAATGTCGAATATGGCGGTATCATTTCATGAAGGGGTACGATTATATATATATATATATATATATATATATATATAAATATATAAAACACTAAATATTAAGAAAATTGATTTAATCTACTAATATATATGTATATATATATTAGTAGATTAAATCATTTTTTTTAACATTTGGTGTTTGGTGTTTTTTATATATATATATATATAAAATACCAAATGTTAAGAAAATCGATGTAATCTGAAATATATATATATATATATATATATATATATATATATATATATATATATATATATATATATATATATATATATCGATACCATTTGAATTTCCTTGTTTTTATAAATGAATTATAACAAAAACAAACATTTTTACATTAAAGATATTAAATTTAGTAGCTGTCCCGAATTAAAATTATATTTTTATATTATTTGTTTCGATTAAAAGCTTTTAATTACACTTATAAATATATACTCTTTGGTTAAGCAAAAATATTATAAAGAAATTAATACTTCTCACAAAATTTTATGTGTTTCAAATATAAATGATTTTAATTGAATGAGTTTGTGCTGATTTAATGGCGTTTCACATACCAAAACCATTTTTAATTAAAAAATATACTTGATTGTTTTAAACTACGAGATTTGATAGATTTTATTTGTATGCTTGTATAAGTGAATATTTATGGAGAAAGTACAAGATTTTTTTTTATAAATTGGGTATGCATATATTTCGCTGTTCCAGGTAAACGGATATTAAAAAAAGATAAAAATAAGAGGTTTAAGAAAATATTACTAACTGTAATTTAGCACTAATATTACATTGTCAGACAGATATGATAGTTATAAAATATCTTAATTATAGGAAAATAACTTATTAATGAAAATTAATGAAATTTTGTTTCGCTCGATACACCCACACACACACATATACATATATATATATATATATATATATATATATATATATATATATATATATATATTACATAGTATATATGTATATTAACTTTTTACTGCGCTCTTCTATGTACATAAGATAATATCTTCAAAGATTGGTCGTCATTGTAGTGAAGGCGGTTATTATTGTTCTTACTTGTCGGAATACTCAAAGTATTTCTAACACGCGCGCAACATAAAGTTATCTTCTCAGAAGATTGTTATATTATCTGTAGTATTAATAGTGGCAGTAGTAGTTGGTTGTCTATGTCGGCCGTGGTTCGGGCTGGCCCGTTATTATAACCAATAACACTCTCCATTGTTTTGGCAACGAGAAAATTAGTGACCGCACAAAGTGCGCTTTATGTGGGGATTGAACGATATGGAATGTAGTGTCGAATCGTTGCAACACCGTCCGGATTTTGATTAATACGCAGTTGTAATGTATATGCTGGTTATTGATGGCCCATGTAAATACAGCGTATAGAAAATTTTGATCAGTTTGAGAAATATGGATAATTGCTCGTCTAATCTTGATTGTTATAAAATCTTGGAAGTAATGAAAATTGTATTTTATATATATGTTAATCATATTCTTCAGTTTTAAATTTTGTTGTAGAATATATATATATATATATATATATATATAATAGCAGAAATCTTCAAGTTAGTAGGAGAAAAAACAGAAAGTTCTCGCTGATATATTCACTGCTTGTATACAAAAAAGAACTATCCCAGATAAATGGAACGAAGCCACCGCAATTCTTCTACACAAGAAAGGAGATAAAAAAGATTTGAAAAATTATCGGCCGATTAGTTTACTACCTACGATATATAAAGATCTTTACAAAAATAATTTCGATACGTCTATAAGTGCAACTAGATTTCGGCCAACCAAGAGAACAAGCAGGGTTTAGAACCGGATTTAGTACAATGGATCATATTCAAGTAGTGAGAGAAGTAATAAGCCGGTCAAATGAATACCAAATACCAGTATGTCTTGGATTTATAGACTACGAGAAGGCTTTCGACTCCATCATCACCTTATCGGTAATATCTGCATTGAAGAACCAAGGCATAGAGGGCACATATATCGAGCTGCTAGATAACATCTATAAAAAAGCAACGATGTCGGTGAAGCTACATGAAGAAACAAGAAAGATAAAAATCGAGAAAGGTGTAAGACAGGGAGATGCAATTTCTGCGAAATTGTTTACTGCGGCCTTGGAAGAAGTATTCAAAACGCTCGACTGGGAGGACAAAGGAATCGAAATAAAGGGCGAAAGATTAAGCCATCTCCGGTTTGCCGATGATATAGTTATTTTCGCAAATACTCCGGTAGAGTTAAAAAGAGGATAGAAGAACTAAACGATGCCAGTCAAAAAATCGGCCTCATCATGAATCATACGAAGACAAAAGTACTGTTCAATGCGTTTGTCTGTCCGAAGAAAATTGAAATAAAAGGAACGGAAATAGAAGAAGTTACGAAATATGTCTAAGCCAGCTTATCAACAGAGATGGGTCATTCACTGAAGAAGTAAATAGGAGAATAAAAATGGGAAGGAGCTCTTTTGGACGCAACGCTTCGATATTTAAATCAACAATCCCACTCTGTTTAAAGGAAAAAAGGATTTGATCAGTGTATACTACCGGTCCTTACCTACGGCAGCGAAACATGGATGCTTAACGCCAAAATAGTTCAGACTCCAAACAACACAATGAAGTATGGAAAGATGCATGTTGGGAATAACAAGAAGAGATAGAAAGAGAATAGAATGGATACGAAAACAAACAGGAGTCACAGATATAATAAGAAGAGTAAAGAGTCTGAAATGGAAATGGGCGGGACATATCGCAAGAAGAGAGGACAACCGATGGACAAGAGAAATTATTGACTGGGAACCAAGGAATATGAAAAGACCCAGAAAGAGACCAATGAACAGATGGGATAAGGATATTAAAAACTTTCTTGGAAAACTGTGGAAAAGAGAGGCACTGAATCGAACAAAATGGAAAATCATGGAAGAGGCCTTCATCCAGCAGTGGATTGACAGGGGCTGAAGATGATTATATATATATATATATATATATATATATATATATATATGACAATAAAAAGAAATATACGAATACAGTGAAATGCATAGAATTAAATTAATTGATATAAATTATGGAAACATATTATCTTTTTAGTATTATAATGATTAATGCAAAAAGCTTTTAAGAACACAGAACAATTTAACTCAAAATTAAATAACAGAAAATATTAATAACAGTATGCTGTGATTCAAAATTCGTACAGACCATGTTAAAAAATCAAATTTAGTCTTAATTTACATACATACATTTTTATTTAATTTTTATAATAGGTGCAGAGGTGTATTTGTTCTTCTTCAATACAATGACGAACACTTCTCAATCATTTATCATATACTTATATAATATTTAGTCACTTATTTTTAAATTTTTAGTATAGGTTCTGACCTGTAATTCTTACAATGTATGTTAGGTTGTTTCTTTATATTGATTTTTTTTTGAGAAAAACCTAAAAGTAACAAGAATAAGAATTTTGTCAGCAACGATTTTTTGGTAGTTAAGCTCCTGCATGAGGCTGAAAAAGATAAGCTTAAGGTTTTAATTTGTTGTATGTTTCTAGGATAGTTAACAATAGTAGGTAAAAAAATAATTGCGGTTCATGACCTTTAAATTCATATACATTTTTATCTTTTTTGATTTTTCTAGCTGTTTTAATTGGTCCGGAACTGTTGGATGATTAACGCTTAACTTTTGTGCAAGCTCTAGAATTGTCGTGCGTGGTTCTGATTCAACTAACGCCTTCAGTTGGTCGTTATGAACGGAATGAGGACGCCCGCGACGTAAATTTTATTATTCAATAGATTTTTTTATATATTTATTTTAATAGTTAGATTTTCTGTACCTTAACACTCTAAGAATGATGGAATCGTCAATAAAATTCGTAAAGCAACAAATAAAAGTTTTTAATTTAGATTGTCGAATCAATCAAAATTGTTATTAATTGTTTTTCAGTCATATTTCAAAATTAATAAGTAATTATTTGAATTTATTTAAAAGGTAATTTACATTTTATTGACTTTCCAAGTCATCATAAACGTTCATGGTTTTTTTTAATGTTTCTTTTTATTGTTCATAAAATGAAGTTGACTTGTCTATTTAACTGTACACGTTGACTTCTATCAACAGTTTTTTTGAATCTCGGGCATCTAATATGTGCACAATATCACATTTTGTTTCACTATTTCGAGAAAGTGTAAGTGTACTGTAAGAAATATGTTAGTCGATCTTCAGTATTAAATGATTAGAAACGTAATGATCTCAATGAACGTTTTTTAATGTTTCAAGAAATCATTTAAAAAAATTGCCTTGAAATATTAGGTTGGTAGGAAAATAATTGCGGTTTTTGTTTTCTGAGTTCTATCTTCAACTTTTTTCAATAAAAGTGTCATTTCATCGTTTGCAGTTTAATATTATTTTAAAATGCATTTTTCGGTCTGTATTTTGGTAATATCGACTTTAATTCTATTATTAATTTTGCTTCAAATTGTGCTATTGAATTAAAGATGAAAAAGAAGCAAATAAGTGCAATTTTTGTATGATTTAAAACGGGTGGTAAAGAAGCAGAAACTTTTCGTAAATTAAACGATGCTTTTGGTATGGGCACTGTTAAGGAACGTACAGTGCAATGGCGTTTTCCAAAATTCGTGCTGGGGACGAGAGCCTTGAAGATAAAGAAAGTTACGGGCGTCCTTATACAGTTCAAAACGATCAACTAAAGATATTAGTTGAATAATAACCATGGACAACAGTTCGAGATCTTGCATAAAAGTTAGACATTAGTTATCCAACAGTTCTGGACAATTTAAACAGCAAGGAAAATCAAAAAAGAGAAAAATGTATATGAATTTGAAGGTCATAAACCGTAATTATTTTTCTACTAACCTGGTATTATTTATGTTGAAAATATTTTTGAAGTATATGAATTTGAAGGTCATAAACTGTAATTATTTTTCTACCAGTCTAATATTGTTTATGGTGAAAGTACTTTTGAAGTGAACCACTCTGAATAAAAGTTATTTTTTTTTAAAAAAATTAAATGACTTTATTATCGATGCTCGTTAATAAATAATGTTTAAACATAAAACTTATATTTGTTTTATGTTGAGGAAAATAATGAATGTTTAGGATGGAATGCACAGTTATAAATGAAGACCATTCTTGGATCATCTTAAGATCGTGTAATACAAGATTGTCTCAAGTAATATCAAATAAAACAGTCTTAATAAAGATCTTAAACAAGAAATACCAAGTTCTTATATGATACACATAATAAAAATATCTCGATAGATGCAAGCAAAGACTGATGAATAGAGGAAAGCTTTTCTAGTCGATAAAGCAGCCTTTTTTGACAAATAAAATCGTTTTATTTGCGAACTAAGATTATTTTTGTGAAGACTGGGCTTTACTGGAGACTTGATATGAAAAAAATTAATACAAAGTTTAACTTACCTCATTTATCTTGTAAATTTTTCAATGTTTATTCATAAATTAATTTTTTAAGATATTTTTCCTCTTACTGTCATTTACCTGATTTTTTTATTTTTTCATATATGTGACATAAGATGAATTAGTAAATGAACATACGATGAATTTTATATACCTATAGGTTTTTAGAAATTTATTATATTGTGTACATTAAACAATTTTTTTATGATTATTAAATTTTAATACTGAGTATAGCATTGGATTTTATTTTATATTCGTTGGATTTAAATTTTCAGTATAATTTTATTTATTTACTGTAATAAGAATATTTTAAAATTTTATTTGTGTTGTTTAAAAAAGTATTGACTTATGAGCATAACATTGTGTTTTTTTTTTTTTTTTTTTTGGTATAATATTATAGTAAAAGAAGCATTACATAAAGATACCAAGTCTGTTTTTAAAGCATCTATGAATAAATACTGAAGAATACAGTTTTAAAACCGGTACACTCTTTATATCTACGAGTATTTTGTATAATAACGGTGTGGTAAATAAGATTGTTGTTAAATCATTTTAATTTAGATGGTCGGTTTAAGGTCTAATTCGTAGAGGCTGAGCGGTTCTTTGCAGGTTTTTTTATCATGTTTCTTTCTCTCGAGAGTTTTATTTTTTATTTTCAAGATGGCGGTAATACATTGAATCTCTGGTCAGAGATTATAGTTTGATGGCCTTCTTTAATGAAAATTGAGGCTATTCTTTTAAATCACAGAAAAAACATTAGGGGAATGCATAAGATGGGCACAGAGTGCCACCACGTTTAATTCAGGGCAGTTCGTATAGGTGTTAGGAATTAGGTCTATGACTCCTGCGTCATACTGATCTTCATGTGATGGATAGCTCTTAGAGCTGCTTTCACTCTCGAGAAGATAAACGCACCGGCAAGTTCCATGCTTGACAGGTTTGCGATATGTGGTTTTAGATTTTTTTTACTACTGGGCTGATTTGTACTAAGTGGGTGTTATCGTTATTAAATTATATTTTATACATTCATATTTGGTAAGTAATTATTATAACCAAAGTTTTGTTATTCGAAAATGTATTTTTACTTCATGATCTTTTATTTATTATTATGATAGGAAGATAGCTGAAGATTAAATATGTATTATTTATTGAATACATTTTTTTTGTATTTACTAACTTTCTACTTACATTTTATCAGATAGTCAGTGAAATGTATCGTCTCTTTCAAGCCGATTTAGCCCTTTGAAGCATAGTAGTATGAAAAAATCCCACCTTTTTAATGCTCGAACATGCATGGTGAGACGTTATTCATATCACCTTTTATTCGTTAAATCACTAGTAGCACAGAGGTTTATAGTCTGTCTCGTGTATTTAATATAGTTAGAGACTTTACCAAAATATATTAGAGTAGGGTATTGTTAATTAAAAAATCTAATACTTGGTAGTACGAGTTCGTCACTTGCTTAAGGAGTCGTTATTTGCGTTTACTCATTAATTGTTCTTAATGTACGCTTGATATCATAAAGATAAGTTTTATTCTCTTTATATATGACTCTAATATAAATGAATGTATGATATTAGCAGTAAAAGAAATTAATATTACCCATTTATTGTAAATGCTGAAAATGGGGACTGAATGAGCGGGTGAGTCCCATTTTCATTGAATGAGTGAAAATGGGACTGAACGAGTCCCACCAAGCAAGTTTTAAACAGATTTTAATAATCAAAATGTTCACTTGTAACCCTAATTGTTTGTTTCTTTTATAATTTTCGTGAAGATACAGTATATATAGATAATATTATATATATATATATATATATATATATGATTATATATAGATATATGGATAGTTTATATATAGATAATTATTTTACAAGTGTCAACTTGATGGGAAATTTGAAGACAAGACAAATTGTCTGCGGTGTCTTAAATGAAACGAAGAAAAAATACCGCTGTTAAGTTCTAGCAAGAGTAAAAAGAGAGAGGAATACAAAATTTTTGTAAATGACACAGGAGTAACTGCATCAAAATGGATTGATAATAAGGAAGTACATATTTGATCAAATTTTCACGATTCAAATCAGATTTCTACAATACAAAGAAGAAATAAAATTGGTTTAAAATATCATTTATTTGTCCCTCTTTGATGACTGATTATAATATTAACATGAGTGCAGTGGACAAATTTAATGTCAAATTATAATTGTAATGTCCAATTAATGTCAAATTATGAATTTGATTTTCGCAGCAACAAACCGTGGCACCGCATACTCTACTTATTTCTGGATGCAGCTGTAGTCAACCCATATATTATTTATAAAAACTATCTTAACACTAGATTATATAGTATATCTATTTTTACTGAAATTCGTCTTTTTGAGAGGTAAATTAAAATGCAATTTTTGTAAATTTTTTTATCTTAAATCAATAGATTTTTATGAACAGTTTTATTCAGTACATTTTTTACATATAAACTCCATTTTGAATGTACATTTTCCGCATACGTACTTGTTACACTCAATACAAATATTATTAGACCTATTTTTCTTGCATAATCAGATTTGGCAAGACTTTCGTACATTAGGATTTTGTATAATTGAATTGGAACTAGTATTTTGTTCGTCGCGAAGATCACTGCCTAGTACTTCAGCTAGTGGAAAAATAAAATTCATTCTAGATATGTTTACTCCAGTGGTCTCTTTATACAATATCCAAGCATTGATGGCTGTCAAATCTAAAATGTTATAAAACACTTGAAGGGACCATCTATGGAACCCTGGTTTCATGCTATATTTTCTAGCCATTTGATCTACAACATTCACCCCAAACTCGGTTTTATTGTGAAATATGATTCTTTCAGGGACACGTTCAGCATTACCTTCTATTTTGACATTTTCATGTTTGGAACTGAGCAATAATACGTTTTTGTTTGGCTTGGATTTGTAAACTGTGAGAACGTACTCATCTGATTTATAAAGTTTTGTGGAAAATCGGATCGTATTATTCTTCTTGGCCCTTGCAATTTTTGGCAATTCTCTTCTGTTTGCACGTATAGTCCCCAGAAGACTTGTTTTTTTTGCAAGCAACTTTTTTTCAAGGGAAATGCTTGTGAAAAAGTTGTCAGTATTAATGTTTTTTCCACGGCTTAAATATGGTTCAGCAAGCTTGAGCACGATGAATTCGCTCAAAGGTATATTTGATGGTCGCATTTAGTCTTTCCCTAAATATGGGAAGCAATTTATAAGATATTTTCTTGTAACGTCCGATGCCAACCAAAACTAAGACCGAATGTATCGGGCTTATTTGGCATGTACTGTGTAAATCGGCAACTAGCTTTGGTTAGGAACAATTGTTCATCGATTGTAATGTTCATGGCAGGCTTATAACAAGCGTGACTATTTTGGATACATCTATCCCATATAACAGAAATCAACGTTAGTTCGGTAACACGCACTAGAATCCGGTCCAGATAGGTGTTCATTTATACTGGCTAGTTTTTTTTATCAATTCAATATCTTTTCGAGACTTGTCCATAATATCTAGCCAAGTAGGCAGAAAATAAATGTAAAAATATATTTTTTTATGGATAGATTTTCAAACAACCATGAAAAATTCAAATCTTTGTCTAGTAAATAAACCTTACTTCCTTTTCTGCAAAGTTCACGTTTGAAATAATTATTCGCTTTGCTCCAATTGTATTATAAATAACAAGTTCGTCCTCACTAAATTTCCAAATGTCACATCGTTTCTCTGCAAACTGCACAGTTGATATGATAAGTTTGCTCTTTTTGTAAACAAATAGTTCAGAGCTGTTCGTTTACGTGCTCACTGCTAAACAGCCGTTATTTATTTTGTTTTTCCTTACTCATTCTCATTTTTATTTTTGTTATTCCGCAACAATTGAAACGATTGATTGTAAATTGAGTAACCCGTCAATTTGACGGATTTTCGTCAAAATAGGTAACAACATATAGAAAAATGAAAATGTAGGTCTTTCGGATAAAATGAGTGGAGATATATATTCACTTTATTATATCATTAAAAACTAATATACGAGGTAAGACAATTAAGTAATGCGACAAAATTCAAAAATCGAGTATATTTAAAAATTAAGGTACATCGCTGCGATCCCCTTAAAAGTAGTCCCCTCCCGCATCTATACACTTATTCCAGCGAGTTTTCCAGTTTTCGTAACAATTCTGGAACACTTTTTGTGGGACCTCTACGAGTACCCTCGTCACAGATTCTTGGATATCTTCAACAGAGTCAAAATGTCGACCTTTGACGAATTTTTTCATATGGGGGAATAGGAAAAAGTCACAGGGTGACATGTCCGGTGAATAGGGCGGTTGTGGTAACGTTGCGATGCCTTTAGACGCCAAAAACTGTGAGACACTGAACGCACTGTGACAGGGAGCATTGTCGTGATGCAGAACCCAAGTCTTCGCGATCTCTGGACGCACTCTGAGCACCCTTTTTCGTAATTTTTCGAGCACATTGCGGTAGAATACTTGATTTACGGTTTGTCCAGGTGGTACGAACTCTTTGTGAACCACCCCTTTGCTGTCGAAGAAGCAAATCAACATGGTTTTCACTTTAAAATCGCCTTTTTTAAAATGGCCTTTTTTAAAATCGGCATGCCACCGAAGCACCTGACTACGACTCAGGGCATCACTACCATACACTTTAAGCACTTTTTCATAAGTTTCTGTCGCGGTTTCGCCGAGTTTTGCACAAAATTTTATCGCGCACCGTTGCTCTAAATTTCTCTGTTCCATTTTCGTGACATGCACTAATCGCGCGTTGTTACAAAACACTGAACAGCTGGCGAAGAAATGATCGTACGAGGGTGGTCAAGGTCTCAATCGAGAGAGTAGGGATCTGCTATTACGGTGGCGGAGTTACAGGTTCGCAGTGTTACCACAGGCCGAGAAAAAAAATCGGTCGCATTACTTAATTGTCTGACCTCGTATAATAACTAGAAAATAATATTTACATGTTCGGAATTTCTAAGCATGAATTCAGAAACCCGTCAAATTGACGGGTTCCGTAAATCCTAGTGTTAAACAATTTATTAGATATGTCGAAACAAGTTTACAATGTATTAAATTATGCATTGTATAAAGTATGTAGTAAAAAAATATTTGCTATACTTAGTCTGAACGTAGCATCTTTTTCGCTTCATTAAGAATTTTACACAGAGAAAAGAATATACAGTCATTGCGTTTGATTTTCATTATGTTTTATGTTCAGTGTTCGATATATGAGATTTCACCGTTTTATACGCCTTGCTTGTTCACATGTTCCGCTAGACGGAACTTGTCGATTGTCCGCAAACGTAAACGATGTAAATCCTGAGGTTATGCTAACGAGGAGTTATCTCACATTTTGAATTACTGAACTGTGTACTTTGTTGTAAGGTAGCATAGGCACTGTAACATTTTAAATAGATCAGGGTATATTTTGTGGACTGATTCTGGTATCGAACCTGGTGCGCTAGGCTTGTCGGTTTTCATTTCAATGTTATTTTGAATGATATGACCAAAGTTGGTGAGGTTCGTGAACGTATATTTTATTTTTGAAAGCGATAAAAATGCCAAGGTCATGAAATATAATCGTATTGTCGATTATATTATTATGTAGCAGTTACTGCAAAAATAAAAAAATGAGCAGACCTTCTTAGTGAAAGTGCGCCGAAGAAGACGAATACTGTTTTATCAGCTGAGAAGGTGATGGCCACTGTTTTTGTTGATTCCGAAGCAATTATCTTGATCGACTACTTAACGAAGAGAAAGATAACAGAAGAGTATTAAAAAAACATTATTGTACCGTTTGAAAGAACAGTTGAAACAAGAATGACCAAGATTGGAGCTCAAAAAGTGCTCTTTCACCAAGACAACGCACCGTTCCACACATCTACAGTTTCAATGGCAAAATTGCACGAATTAGACTTCGATTGATTCTTCATCCACCCTATTCTCCGGACTTCGCTCCATGCGACTTCTTCCTCTTCCCAAACTTGAAAATTTAGTTCGGTGGGAAGAAATTCTCGTCGAATGAGGATGTCATCGCCGCCGTTAATGCATATTTCGCAGACTCGATGCACTAAGTGTATAGCCCTCAATGGAGACTATGAGAAATTAAATCGATTTTTTTCTAAAAAAACTGTGTTTAACTTGCTTCTTTACCATACTTATCAAACGACCCTCGTAGATAAAGGTATGTAGAGTATTGGTCATTTTAAGGGTGCCATCTCTCTCTCACTCTACCCACCCATACACTGTCAGTTTTAACTCTCGCCTTTTTAAATTGTGCAGTTTTAATCTAACTATGACTTTCTTGCAAATTCACGATTTTAATACAGATTGATTGTTCATATTTGTATCGAACAGGTTGTAATTAGTTTGCTAACTTATCAATCATGATTCTTAAATCTTCTTTTCTAAAAAACTGTGTTTAGCTTACTTCTTACCATATTTACCAAAACGATCCACATACACACACACACACACACATATATATATATATATATATATATATATATATATATATATATATATATGTATATATATGTTCACATGTTAAATTTTTATTTTTTAATCCTCTATCTCATTAATTTCCGTATTAACAGTTTTTGAAAATATAAAACAAATAAAAATGTTCTTAAACTTCTTCAATTCGTCAATTGATATACAAGAGTCTGATAGAGCAGAGTTCGATAAATATAATAGATAAGAAATAAATTTTAATTTAAAACCATTTATAATTGAATTGTTGATCTTGCGGTGTTTAACCTGCTTTTTTGCCATACTTAACAAAAGACCCTCATACAAAATATATATATATATATATATATATATATATATATATATATATATATATATGAATGTATATGTGTGTGCCTTTTTCAATAATATTAATTAGGTTAGTTTTTATTTCTTCAATACATTGAATATAATAATACTAATATTTATATATTTATTGAATTCTATTTATTGAAATAAATAATCCGAGGTCACTGCTCTTCTGGGATGCATCCAGAGGCAAGAAGAACTCGGAGTCAGGGTAGATGGATCACCATCTGCTCGGATAGTCTGGCAGTACTGAGAGCACTTGGTTCCCGTGCCACCACTTCAAGGTTGGTTTTGGAATGCAAGATAGCCCTCGGCAGACTGGTTTTCCAGAATGAGGTTCACCTTCCGTGGGTGCCGGGTCATTCGGGCATACGGGGAACGAAATAGCGGATAGACTAGTTTCATTAGGTGCCAGGTCCGCAGTGGAGGGGCCAGAGCCCTTCATAGGGAGATGCTGATAGCGAGATGCTGGGCTAAGGGCGCCATTCGGGAGTGGGTCGAGTCAGAACACTTAGAACGGTGGCTAAAGATTGACGATTGCCGTCAATTCAGGGTATTTTTAGGCCAGGCCCAAAATAGGGACTGGACCAAAAGAATCTATACAAATGGCAGATCCTTCTCCTGGTTCCTGGTGCGAATTGTCACAGGACACGGGAGACTAAGCTACCACGAACATAAAAACAAGACCGAAGGACGGACGGAAAGTGTAGATGGTGTGGGTGGGGGGGGGCTAACGAGACCCCCATTCACCTTCTCTCGGACTGTCTGGCATGGGACAATTTAAGGCGACGATGGTTTAGGGAGTTTTTCCTCACCGTGGCCGAACTAGGGTCTATAAACTCGGGTAGGCTGATAGGCTTCTGGAAGGAAGCGAGACTTCCCGTGTAGTTTTGATCAGCCGAGGGAAGGCATAATGGACTTTGAGTCTAAGTGCCGGGAGACAAGATAGCTTCCTTCCCCCTCAAACATAATCAATCTATTGAAATAAATACATTTTTTTAAGAAAATAGTCTTGCTAAGAATTTTTGTTCCTGGATTTATTATGCGTAAAGATATTTGTTCTTTTTTTGTAATGCCGAAAGGTTGTAGAAAAACGTTTAAATCGAAAACATTTTCCTTCAAGATAAAAATCACAATAATCACCTTATAGATTTTCAAATCTGCTAATGCATTGCTGTTGATTATATTTAAATACGATTTTCATACATTTAATTAATATTCACGCGTCCTCCGCCGAAACTATCAAAGCTCAAAACTCTATTCTGCTCACTATTTATTAGCTGTTATATTCACGAGAGAACATAAAATTTCCGAAAATGTATGGAGCGGTCGTTACAAGATAGAGACGTATAATCGCACACTTGCACTGTTAGTGTATCTCGTGCACTGTTCGGAAGATGTCCTGCTGTGTTGCATCGTTGATGTGTAATATTAAGCGATATGGTTGAACTTTACTTCTCGAGTTTGATACCAAGTTTAATGTATGTATATGTGTATATTAATAATCGATCCCTTGACCACATGGTCGAGGCGGCATGCTTCGTTTGACCCCTTCGAGCTTTTCAAGAAATCGGACGGTATGCTGACCGGAGAGACATTCTCGAGATGTCTGTTGATGATCAGATGATGATGATAATAATAAAATGAATTTTTTTACACTCAATGTCTAGGTTTCACTATAAATAATTGATTACTTATAAAATTTTGATTTTTTTAATTTCTATAATTATTATTTACTGTTTCATTTTACATGTTATATTCTTCTACTTGTTAGCAATTTGATTTTATATATATATATATATATATATATATATATATATATATATATATATATATATATATATATATATATATATATATATATATGAAAATACATCTCTTTACACACTGAAAATGTGAATATATATGAAAATACACCTTTTTACACACTGGAAATGTAAATATATATATGTATAATTAATATATATGTATAATATATATGTATAATATATATATATATATATATATATATATATATATATATATGTATAATATATATATATATATATATATATGTATAATATATATATATATATGTATAATATATATATATATATATATGTATGTATAATATATATATATATATGTATATATGTATAATATATATATATATATATATATATATATATATATGTATAATATATATATATATGTATAATATATATATATATATATATATATGTATATATATATATATATGTATATATATATATATATGTATAATATATATATATATATATGTATAATATATATATATGTATATATATATATATGTATAATATATATGTATAATATATATATATATATATGTATATATATATATGTATAATATATATATATATATATATATGTATATATATATATATGTATAATATATATGTATATATATGTATATATATATATGTATATATATATGTATATATATGTATATATATGTATATATATGTATATATATGTATATATATGTATATATATGTATATATATGTATAATATATATATATATATATATGTATAATATATATATATATATATGTATAATATATATATATATGTATAATATATATATATATATATATATATATATATGTGTATAATATATATATATATACACATACATACAGCCGAATCTTTTTTATGTGTGTTTTTTTTAATACGGTTTTGAAGTTTTGCGGTGCATACTTCATGCAAATTATATGAAGCAGGAAGCTCTCGGTTTTAAAATTTAATTAATTGTTGACAATGCATCAGATCATCCGAATTTCGAACATCTTTATGGGCAGGTAGGGTTTTTTCCACCCAATACAACAAGCATTATTCAGCCATTAGATCGAGGCATAATTGCTACTTTTAAAAAATATTACATTAACCGCACTTACCATTTATTTGGATAAACTAGAGAATGTGTCATTAACAGTAACTGACATTTGGAAAAAAGTGTTTTGGACTGTTTAAATCACGTTGTATCTGCTGTAGCTGGAATAATACCACAATCTTTAAATACTTGCTGGAAGCAGCTTGACCTAGAAGTGTTGCAACCATTTAATTTTTGACATTATCAGTTGAAATCATTACTTTGGCACATGAAATTGATGGACTACGTTTTGATATCCTTAGCCAGAATGATGTTGACAAATTGCTTGGGGATAATGACTTAAATGATAGTGATATTATTGGTGTAACATTATGTATCATCGAAGATTCAGAAAGCGATGGTGAAGCAGAAGAAAACCTAACCTCCCCACTACAAATATAATTCAAGAAGGTCTTTAACTATGCAATAAATTATCATATCATTTTCTTGTTAATGACACAAATTCTGAACAAGCCTTCAAATTCCAACGTGCGATGAAGAATTTTATGTTCGGATATCGCGAACTGCATAAAAATTAGTAAAATCGTCATTTAAAAGTTTAATCACTGATTAAATTCTCTAAGGAAATATCAACATAGAATGAGAGTGAAGTTGACGCTAATTCTGTTTGTGAAGAACCATTATCCTTATCATGCAGATCTGATGCACTGATTATCTGTTTTAGTGACGAAAGTGATTTCGCATCAGTTTGCAAATGGTGCCAGATAGTGACATTGTCATTGACGATAATTCTGATGAAAAAATGTAAAAAGAATTGTTCCTTTTCAATAAAATTAAATGAATAAATTTAAAACAAACTTATTTTAGGTTTTATATCAATTTCTTTCGGATTTTCGTAGAATTTTTTAGCCGTTCTTGTTTTCCGGAATTTTCATAAACATTTAATGTGATTTTGAGTGTATTTTAACTGATTTCTTTGGTTTTATGCGGGTTTAGAAAATTATAGAACGTATTTAGAATTTTTTAAAGTAACTAACAAAGTGTATTTTTGTCCGATTTTTTTATATGCTGTTTTCTGTGGAACATATCTACCGCATAGAAAATATCTTGATTGGATATATGTATATAATGGCATAAAAACAATATGATCAGCAAAAAAAAATATTACATTACGGAATTAAAACGTTTATAACAATTAATAGTATAATTCTATATTTATTCCGGCATCATTTGGTGATTATTTTGATAAGTAATGTGTTTTATAAATTTGTGAAAATGTAACGTTTTTGTACCCTCTATGGGAAATCATAAAGTAGGTATAATTTTGATACCTGAATTAACCTTGTTTCTCTAAATTTGTTTGGATTTTCAGTATATAAATTGAACTAAATGATATGCTGAAGTTTCTTTTAACGTTTAGAACGTATTCTTTTATTATAAATCATAAAGTTAAGAACCTTCATATGCATACTTGTGAATCTGTTATTGTAAACATACATCACTTTTCATAAGGACGATCACTTGTTGAGTAGTTTGTCAGCACCGCTTTTAGAACTTGTTCCACCTACAGGTAGTTTACAATAACTCTTATAAGTTAAGTATATCTTCTAGTAAGTATAAGAAAAGAAGATAATATGCCAGTCAGATAAATATAAAAAGTGTCAGAAATAGATCTATGAATAGATGGAATAAGGATTTATAAAATAATTGGAAATATGCGAAAATAAGAGTATTGTTCAAGCGGAAAAAAATTAAATGTGTATTAAAAAAAGGAATAAAAAAATAGATTGTCAAAGTTTGTTGATATATATATATATATAATATAAGGTTTATTTTGAAAGTGAGATTATTGGAACCGGTCTAGTATAACTAAATAATTAAATGAAAACAATCTAATAATTATAATTTTCAAAATTATTTGAAATTTCATAGGGTATGTATGTGATAATTGACTATAAAAAAAACTGTAATGATAATTTACACATTGACTATGAAAAAATTTACAATTAATTGAAAATAAAATTTTCGAGTAGTAAGATTTCTTATATTAGTTAATTAAAGTAGTAAGCAAACTTCAATCAAATAATTGTCTTATTTGGATTTAAAAATTAAAGAAGAGTGTGTGTGTATAAATAATTCATAATTTAAAAAAAAATGATTCATTTTTCCAGAGTTTTTATAAATAACGATTATTTTTTGTAGTGCAGACAGAAATTATAAATCGCTTGATAACTCTAATCTACGTTAATACGAACCTCTTCAGAATTCTTCCAAATTAAACTAGTTTATACATCTTTCCCATATTTTTTTAATAATCTTTTTGAAAAATAATAGAATGTATTGATTTACATGTGTTAAAAATACATACATACTTTTATTGTTAATCACTTCTATGTTTATTTCATAAATTCAATTTTACTGAAAAATGAAAAGGTTATGGTATGACAAAGTAAACATTTTGGACATTCTGTTTGTTTACTCATCTATTATTTACCTATGTATATATGATTCATATTAATGGTTCCAGGTATTAATATTTTTTTAAAAAATCTACAGAGATTAACTTAATGAATTATTTTTAATAACAAAAAATTTACATATACTCAGGGAGAGACGTAGTTCTATGTCAAAAAGCACATAGTGTAATATTTATTGTGACTTAACATTAGTTTAGACATATTAAATTATATTGTTAATAAAAAAATCAAAAAATATGTATATATGTTATATATATATATATATATATATATTGTGTATATATATATATATTGTATATATATATATATATGTGTGTGTGAATGTAAATTATTTTATGAGTAAAAAGTTAATCTATAAAATATTTAAAATTAGTTTAAGGAAAATATTTGAAGAATACTTTTTTATTGTTCATGTGATTTCCTTACATATTTGTATTTTCATTACAGGTTGGTTGATTATTGGGGTCTTAAGGCGCTTCGACAACTAAAGTCATTAGCTCCTGATATATTTTTATTACAGATTATAATGAAAGAACACATTTTCAAATTTTCAAACCACACGAATATTGTCATAATGATTATTTTAGTATCATATTTTGTGTTTTTTTTTTATAATATTAAAATTGGAAATGTTATTAATGAAGCAAGTATAAGAAATAAATATATAGAATACATAGAAGTATGACTGTAGAGAAACAAGTGTACAAAAACAATTTGATTACAACTTAATACTTATAGAAGGAAATATAAAAGTATATTTTAAATTATCCTTTCTGTTGCGACAAGTTATATTGTTGTTGTTTAGTTTGGCTACGATGAAAGTAATGTATAGAATATTATCTGCGTCCACTGAGCTTAAACCTGTTAGAATGATACAAAAAAATCAATATATTCTAGAAATACATGTTACCTTTAAGTATTGTTGCAAAATATTATCAGAATTATTTTACAGAACCGTAAACATTTTATTGAAATGCTTTACACATAATAGAAAATATAATAACAGTATTCAAAATATCAATTTAACTTAATGGGGAAATTGATTAATTACGTACTAAATATATATATTATTAGAACTAGTTACATTTAAATGCCCAATTAAATCCATAATGAAGAATAATGTGCCTGATTTAGGTACTGACAATGGTTTTTTGTTTGAATGCAACATTTAAGATTTATTTGTATCTGTGTCTAAATATATCACATATACATATGCAACTTTGAAATCATGAATATATGTATGTATATATATATATATATATATATATATATATATATGTATATGTATCAAGATGAAACACAATGCCGTGGTTTTTCTTCGCAATACTATGCAGCTTTCAGAATTGGGAATTTTTTTCTATTGATAGTTCAGGCAAACATTAGTCAGTCTATAACTTGTAGTATGCTTGTCTCCCCGCCTCATTGTCCGAACGGCATTATTCTACAATGGACTTAGCGTGAAACTTTGAGGCGTGCTTCTAAAGCTCACAGCTTTCGTGCCTCGCCGATAACTTTGAAACAATAGTTCGGTACGATATCATTAGTGCGTGGTTTCATTTCTCAACGTTTTAAGGAATGTAAGTAAAGAGTATGAAATTACTGCAGTGTGAATACGAGTAATCATTAGATTGGTAGGAATATAATTACGGTTTTTGTTTTCTGAATTTTAGCCTTAATTTTTTCAGTGAAAGTGCCATTTCATCGTAGTTATGTTAATATCATTTTAAAGTATATTTTTCAGTATGTATTTTTTTATATCGAATTTGATTTTATTATTAATATTGCTTCGAATTGGGCTATTGAATTACACAAGTAAATAACAGCAAAATTTTCAGTTCAAAACGGGCGGTAAAGCAGCAGAAAGTGCTCGTAAACTAAACAATGCTTTTGGTGTGTGTACTGTCAAAGAACGTACGGTGCAATGGTGGTTCTAACAATTTCGTGCTAGGGACGAGTTCCCTGGAGATGAAGAAGGTCGCGAGCATCATTCTTCAGTCCATAAGGATAAACAGAAAGTGTTAGTTGAATCAAAATCACGCAGAACAAATCGAGACTTTGCATAAAAGTTAGACATTAGTCATCCAAATATTTTGGATCATAAATGGAGGCATGCATATGAATGATCTGGACCACTTTAAAGAGTTGGCAAATGGGTGCCGCATGAAATGAACCCAACACCATAAACCGCGGTTATTTCTTTATCAACTTAATAATAATAATAAACAATTTATATTTCTTGCGATAACATGGTCAATATCTTAAAATGATGATGTATTACATAGGGGTACATATTAATGACCAATATGTGTTTTTAACTACATGTTATTATTTATAATATATATAAAAATTTAAGTCAATAGATTCAAAAAATGTTTTATATTATTTAATTTTTTTTTGTTTTTAATTTAGTTTAATATTATTAACACACAAGATATGTGAAAATATCTCATCGAATATTTAATATTAATGGACTGTTAATGGCTTTCATTATACTTAACGATAAATTAACTAAGAAATACATTGTACAGAAAATTAGTATATGTGGAAACTTTTCATTTATTAATGCAATTGAAACCAAATTTGTAAACTATATATATATATATATATATTGGGTTTTGGAATTAATTCATGACGTTTTCTTCATGGAAAAAGATCGTTTATTTTAAATGAAATTGAAAAAACATATCATTCAAAGTATTGTCCATCGTTAGCCTCTACTTTTCCCCATCTTTCGGGCAGGAGACGAATACCATGTCGGAAGAACGCCTCGTGTTTAGATGCAATCTACGAATCGACCCATTTTTTGCAATCTTCATAAAAAGTGGGCTTCTACCTAGACAGGCCAAAGTATTCGGGCCGTTTTTCCTTCAATGCACGGCTCAAGCGCATCAATTGTAGTCAGTAACGATCTCCAGTGATGGTTTCATCCGGTTTGAGCAGCTCATAGTAGATCACACCCTTATGATCCCACCAAAACATAGCATGAGCTTGGATCGATGAATATTTGGCTTCGCCGCTGGTGTTGATGGTTGGCCGGGCTTAACCATGACTTTCTGCGCTTGGGATTGTCGTAATTGATCCACATTTCATCGCCCGTGACAATTCGATGCAAAAATTTCTTCCTTTTCTCCCGTTGAAGCAGCAGTTCACAGGTAGAAAAACGCCTTTCAATGTCCCTAGGTTTCAATTCGTATGGGACCCAATTTCCTTGCTTTTTGATCATTCCCATGGCTTTAAGGCGTTTTCCTACCTTTGACAAGTCAACTCCCAACGATTCAGATAATTCTTGAAGTGTTTCACATGGGTCTTCATTAAGCAATGCCTCTAATTCTTCATCGTCGAATTTTTTCGGCTGTCCAGGTCGTTCCTTGCCTTCCAAGTCGAAATCACCACTTTTAAAACGTGCAAACCACTTCCGACACGTTTTCTCAGCTAGAGCATGGTCACCATAAACTTCCACTAAAATACGATGACTTTCGGAAGAAGTTTTTTTCATGTTAAAGTAATGAAGTAAAACTCCCCGCAAAAACAATTTATCCGGCACGAAATTCGACATATTCGATAAAGTACAAAGTGTTGTTATTTACACATCAACCAAATGACATATGCTGAAACTGACGCCTAAGGACAGCTGTTTTACGGGAAACAATGGAAGAATGTACTACATACACCATCTCTTGTAAAACACTACGAATTAATTCCAACACCTTATATATATATATATATATATATATATATATATATATAGTATGTGTGTACACACATAATTTACGATATAATCAAATAGTAGTAATAAATATTTGATATTCCGCTCTATAAAATGTCTGATAGGCATACGTGTACAATACTTCAAATTTAATCACAGTTGAAAAAATAGTTATGGTCATAGTGGTGCCAGAGCCAGGGATTGAAGAGAAACTTGTAGTGCCAAAGATATGTATATATATATATATATATATATATATATATATATATATATATATATATATATATATATATATATAATACGTCTTGTAGCTACTTTTTGCTAAGTTTATAGTCCCGCGATGAGTATTAATCATGGTATTTCGTTGCATGAAATTATATATGTATAGAAATTGCCTATTTGTTGTGTATACATTTGTTCGGTTCCATCAATAATTTAATGTTGTTTATGGCTACTAATGTAATTGGTACGATGATTTTAATGGGATTGTAATTTGTAATAAATACTTAGAATTTTATATGTGTGTATATATATATAATCATATATATATATATGCATATTTACTCAGAAATGAAATATTTTGTCAAAACTTTCAAATTTGCTTTAAAATAAGATTTACTAAAAGGGCAACCACGAACATGCGATATTCGAATATTGAATGTATACACTAAAAATATTTAAAGTTTATATTCAATCGATACTTTTATTATTTTATATCAATGTAACGTAACGACTTTAAAGTAGTAATAAAATCAAGTTAGAAACGATCTTGTCTACAATGATTGTTCATAAACTTTTATTATTTCCGATTCGTGATAAGTTTTACGATTACAATTTTAAATAAGAGTTGGGATTCATTGAATTTGAAATTTTGTACCGTAAAGGAAGAAGAAATGTTCTTATAATAATATAAAATTGTATATATAGAATATATAATTAATATTATATATATATATATATATATATATATGTATATATATATATATATATATATATATATATGTATATATATATATATATTCTGTAATTTAGTGTTTTTTAGATGATCATTTAATAAATAAAATCATCTACATACAAATATGGTAAGATTGTTCTATTTCTTTCTTGATAAAAGGAATCACATAATAATCCATTAAAATAATAAGTGTTTATTTCAAAGAAAAATGGTTGTATTTAATTTTTATAATTGGACTTTTAAACTGAAATATTAAGACATATTCAAATCAATAAATCTGTTACAAATTGATGAAACATCTTTTTTCTTGAGTCATTTTAAAGCAGTTAAAATTCATATATATATATATATATATATATCTTTACATATATATATATATATATATATGGAAAGGGCATTTTATTTATTTTTTAAGTACAGTATTAGTAAAAATAAATTATATATATATATATATATATATATATGAATATATTTATATATATAACACAAGGGTTGTTTGATAAGTATGGTAGAAAACCAAGTTAAACATCGTCTTTTTCAAAAAAATCAATTTTATTTTTCAACATAGTCTCCATTTAGAGCAATATACTTAGTCCAGTGAGTCTGGAAAATATATATTGACGGCGGCGATGATATACTCATTCCACCAATATTTCTTCCCACCGAGTCAAATTTTCAGACTTAGGAAAAGGAAGAAGTCGCCTGGGCCCAAGTCCGGAGAGTAAACTCGATGAGCAATCAATTAGATGCCTAATTCGTGCAATTATGTCATTTCGACGGGTGGGATCGATTTATGAGACGGTGCGTTGTCCTGGTGCAAGAGCACTTTTGTGAGCCAATCTTAGCCGTTTTCGTTTCAGCTGTTCTTTCAAACGGTCCAATAATCTTGTATAATAGGCCCCTGTTATCGTTTTTCCCTCCGTTAAGTGGTCGATCAGAATGATTCCTTGAGAATCGGAAAAAAACAGTGGCCATAACCTTCTCAGCAGATAAAACGGGCTTCGCCTTCTTTGGCGTACTTTCACCAGTCGTTGCCTACTACTTTGACTCAGGTGTGTAGTGGTGGATCCATGTTTTATCCACAGTGACGAATCAACGCAAAAATGCCTTCTCGTTTTTTTTTCAATTTTTGCGGTAATTGCTACAATACTGGCTTCAAAAATTTGTTGAACGTGATCAACGCATCGGTTATGGCTGAAATTTCTCCCATGCTAGTTTGAAAAGTTTCACTTGATTCCCGTGATATTACCAAATGAATAATGACGTCGTAACATAGTAATTTATTAATTTACTCACACACATACACACACATATATATATATATAATATATATATATATATATATATATATATATATATACATGTACTGAATTAATTTTACTCCTCTTTTTGGTTGTTAACTAATGCCTAATTCGATTAAATCTGTTGATAGTTGGAGATTTATAGATCATACGAAAATGTACTGCTGTTACAATATTTTTTCAAGACTGGCTAAATTTACTTCCATAAATGATTTTTTGTATATTTTCACAATAATTTTTTACTCATATCACAAAACCAAATATAGTTTTTTGATAAAATATGTTCGATCGCTTATCATTCTTGATCGATTCTTACGCGTATGTCAATTGCGATATCATCATCTCAGGAGCGTAGATGAAGATATGAAAAAATTGCAAAATTAATGTTTTTAATGCCAAGAAAAAATTACTTTTATTTGCTTCTTTCCCATCTTTAATTCAATAGCCAATTTGAAGCAAAATAAATAATAAAACCAAAATCGATGTCACAAAATACAGACCGAAAAATGTGTTTTAAAATGATATTTACATGGACATGATGAAATGACACTTTCATTGAAAAATTGTTGTCTTACCAATCTAATAATTACAGCTGACTGTATTTATCTTATGTATGTTGTGCTGATCGTACTCGCATTAAATACATTTGGAGGAAGTAATGATATAGTCGGAACAGTAGAGAAAATTGATTATTATTATTGACTTAAAAGAATAAATAAGAATAGTAAATAATATGAAGTCATAAAAATACATCAGAACAATATCGTTTTATGAAAGAATATTAATTTAAACATTGATATATAGTATATATATATATATATATATATATATATATATATATATATATATATATGCATATATATATATATATATATATATATATATATATATATATATATATATATATATATATATATATGCATATATATATATATATATATATAATAATAATAATAATGAATCGATATAAAAATACAGAATTACAAAAGTTTGATTTAAAGACTTGTTTATTTCGTTTGACAAATGAAATTATTCTTTCAGAAAGAGAAACGGATGCACATTTGCAATCGGTTTCAGAATGAACGTGTTTCTATCGCAGAGGTACAATAAAAAAACATTATATTGTATATAAATCCAATTCTCAATGGGTTGTGTCTAAGAAATAACTAACGTATACTTCGTATGTGTTTGTGTACACACACACACACACACATATATATATATATATATATATGTATGTATATAAGCGATAACTACGTAAGCAAGTCAGTATAGTCTGTTCCTTTACTGTAGAATACAGCGTGTATATATATATATATATATATATATATATATATATATATATATATATTAGGGTGGAAACTATCGACTGATATAATGTTACGCTTGAGGGGACGATCTGAAAAACCCACCCCACTCATGAATACGTCCAATCCCTCTCTTTCAGCTATACGTTATTTTTGTTAGCGTCTTACCAGGAGGGGCTGAACTTATTATTTAGATTTTTTTCGTTGCAGGATTATGGAACGAGATGAAGGGTTGAGGCTAGCACATTTCTAGTTTAGTAGACGGTAAGAGAAATTTTAAAAAGCGACGAATCATTGTTATGTTCTGTGTTTGTCTGCTTCAATTTTTAGTACGATTTATTGTTTTTATCAACGTGCACGTAGGTTAAGCACCAACAAGGTGTTGATAGGAAACTTATTGGAATTGGTATTTGTTCTGAGTGTTATTTAATGGTTCGTGCTGGAAGCATTCTATTGGGATGGAAATAAATTGGTCATTATTATACACAATATAAATTAATAGTTATATTATCTAAAATGTATCTTGTTAGAATGAAAAGAAAAAATATCATTATTTCATATATATTTTTTTATTAAATGAATATTAGAAAAAAATATTTTTAATTAAAACACATATATGAAGTCTCTTTTCTCAGATATGTGAATCCTCTTTCTCACATAGTATTTTTATCATATATATGTATATATATATATATATATAGCGGATTCCACTATATATATATGTATATACAGTGGAATCCGCTTATGATGATCAGTTTGGGACTTGGAATTTTTGATAACAATAACCGGCCGATAACATTAAACAGAGGATAAAAAATTATCATTATTGAACTCAATTTCTTACAAAAATTTATATTTAATTAAAACAAATAAATGAAGTTTCTCCTCAGATATGTAAATCCTCTTTCTCACATAGTATTTTTATCATATATATATAAATATATATATATATATATATATATATATATATATATATATATATATATATATATAAAGTGGTATCCGCTTATGATGACCAATTTGAGACTTGCAATTTTAGATAACAATAACCGCCTCATAACATTAAACAGAGGATAAAAAATTATCATTATTGAACTCAATTTCTTACAAACAATTGACACTTTACACTGTATTTTTAAATTAACAGATCAGAAAATTAAACTAGAGAAATCGCAACAGGATACATAATGATGCACATTTTTATTCCCACTCACACTGCAACAATATATTTTGTAAAGATAATGGTATGCTTCAGGAAAAGATTTATTTACGTTTTTTGTAAGAATTCTTGTCATGCACTTATGTAAATGATAAAAGGTATGTTTCGGTTAAAAGCAAGTTTCGAAGAAAATGCCCAGTTAATACAAATTTGCTAAAAATTCTTATCGTTTGACCTCAATTGTAAATATCAGAATTGATAACATTAGCTCAAGTTTGATTATACTGATATAATAGGTGGATTATTTTTAAATAATTTTATATACAGTGTTTTGATATCGACTGATTATGATAACAATAGCTGATTGATGACATTATCCGTGAATATAATAACCGGATTCCACTGTATATATATATATATATATATATATGTATATATGTATATATGTGTGTATATATATATATATACATAAATGTATGTATATATATATATATATATATATAAATAAATATATATGTATATATATATATATATATATATATATGAATGTATATATATATATATGTGTGTATATATATATATGTGCATATATATATTGTATATATATATATACAGGTGTGTATGTATGTAAATTTCGGTCTCAAATATTTCACTCAGTTAGATGTTTCCGTGGGTGCTTTGAATTTCATTAGTTGAACACAGCAAAAAAAATACTCCAAACCAGTATAATAATTACTGATTTGTGAGATAGTTAATTAATAATTTCACGTATTCTTTCACGTGTTTGATCTATTTGAACATCATTTGTATTGTCGTCTTGTTACAGATGTCTGTTACTGGGGGTGCGAAACCCCGACAACAGTCTTTTCCATGTGTTAGTTATAATTTTTAATAATTTCTGAGGTCACCGAGTGACACTAATTAATGTGAATGTCGACCAGAGGAGTTTATGATTCGCACAAATGAAATTGTTTGTTCATTTCTTGAATCGAGAAATTTCTAAAAGACGTGGAGTAATTCTTCGTAGTTTTCTAATGGGGCTACTTCTCTAGTTAAGGTTCAGAGTGTCCACGGATGCATTCTCCTACTGACTTCTTCAATTATGTGTTGTATAATTCTTTAATGCCGATTAGTGTCTTTCAAACAGTAAGAAACATATGAAATTAAGATTCATACAAATTAACATGTCTTTTACAGTACATATAAGTATATATGCCCAGAAAAATATATCTTTTATAACTAAAACTGAAATTTATATAGTTGTAATTCCTATTTCTTTCTTTCTAATATTTTGAAAACACTTCAGTGACATATAATACTATTATAAGCCTTTTAATTAATTTTGAATTAGAATATATTCATTAGAATGTTATATTTTATTATATTTTACTAGTGATAAATATTTGTATGTAGTTTAGTATATTGTTAGGTTGGTAGAAAAATAATTGCGGTTTACGACCTCGAAATTCATATACATTTTTGTCTTTCTCGATTTTCCTAGCTGTTTCAAGTGGTTCAGAACTGTTGGATGGCTAGCACGTAACTTTTGTGCAAGCTCTCAAATTGTGCTTGGTTCTGATTCAACAAACTTCAGACGTTGCTCGTTATGAACTGAAGAAGGACGCCTGTAACTTTCTTCATCTTTAAGGGTTTCGTTCTCAGTAAGAAATTTATGGAATCATCATTGTACCGTACGTTCCTTACCAGTACCCATACCAAAAGCATCGTTTAGTTTACGAGCAGTCTGTGCTGCCTAACTATCCGTTTTGAACTCGTACAAAAAAATCTCTTATTTGCTTCCATTCAACATTTAATTCAATAGCCCAATTTGAAGCAAAATCAATAATGAAACCAAAGTCGATTTTACCAAAATTTAGACTGAAAACACCACTTTTAAAATATATTAATATGATAGATAATACACAATGAAATGACACTGTTATTAAAAAAATTAAGGCTAGAGTTGAGAAAACAAAAACCGCAATTATTTTCCTACCAACCTAATACTTATAAGAACTCGAGGTACTAAAATAGTAAATTTTATGTTCAAAGTGAAAAATAATTGTTCGATAATTCATTATAAAAATGAATAATCACATTTTTGTATATGTTTTTATGCGAATACATTTCATTATGCTTGATATAGGGAATGAACATTTTCCTTTTATTTTGTAGATTTGCAAAAATCTTAATTATTCTCCCCTTTAAAGAGTCGTGTAAGTAATTCAGTCATGAATTGTTTTGTTTTCTTTGAAAGAAAAGAGAAATTAAGAGATAATAATAAATATTTAAAACACTATTTGACTTCAATATAATGTATTGCTTTTAGAATCAATATAGGTATTTTTCATCTGAATTAAATATTACTGGTCTTATATAGGTTCTATAATTATACCATTTTGTAAGGTAGATGAATGCTTTAGTGTATATAAATCTATTTTTTTATTCAAAAAGTAAATCAATGATAAAAATGCTATTTTAATTTGACTTATTCTATAATACTTGTCTACACACAATCATTTAAAAGAAAATAACGAAAATCATCAAGTAGAAAATTAGTAGTATTTTTTTCTAATAGACTTTTAATTAATTTATTTATACATTTTAATTTCATTATACTCATTTCCTATACATAAAATAGTAGTTTTATATATATATACATATATAATTTTAATATATATATATATATATATATAGGAGTGATAGGTGTTAACTGTAGAGAGAGATATAAACTGCATTAAAAATCATGGTATACAGATTATGATTTAGAAGCTTAAATGTAGCTACCTAATTTTTTTATAGATAGTTGAGCAATAAAATAAAAAAAATATTTCTATTTCTATTATTGTAGAGATTCAAATATTGTCTGAACAGTATACCTATTTTTTTTAATTTTAATAGATTACTTTTCATTCATCACAAAAAAATAATTTTCAATTTTAAATAGATCCAATGATTGGCCATTAATTATTTTCAATTATTTTTCTTCATAGATGTCATCATTCTCTGATCCCTAAGGTAGAGAGAAATCCAGATATAGCAAAGTTCTTTATACAATGACATTCTGAGCATGATAGTATCGCCATTGAAATGTGAATAAGTAACAATGAAAATGATTATCAATCAGTTATTCAAAATTTTGATTAGATCTTTTTTCTGATTCCTGTGGTAAACGAATAATACGTTTGTGAATTTTCACTTAGACAAAGTCTCAGAAAATCATACAGTTAATGTTTTTTTTTAATTTTCAATAATTTATAGAAAATAATATTATATAATATTTTAAGCAAGTAATTTAAACAAATGTATGTAATGAAATTAATAATTTGACGTTGTTATTCGAAAATAAGAAAGTTCTGATTGGCATTTTGTAAATAAAATGATTTTATATGGAAAAAAAACACACACAAATGTCATATTAATCATTTAAACTGTATTATTTGTTTCGCATTTCAAATTATTTCCCACACTGTGAAATCTTTGTTGACGCATTTAATAAACATACATGGGAGTGATAATACATTTATTTGTTCATATGTATATGTATGTATGTATGTATGTATATATATATATATATATATATATATATATATATATATATATATATATATTCATATATTCTTATAAACACGAGGCTAACAACATCTTCTGCACGAGATATCTAGGTAACAGCGATTCGTCTGCAAATGACATGTGCAATGAAGGGTAAGACGTTCGACGGGGGGTCCTTACGTCCATGTTGGTCGGTTAGTCAAAACGGGTGGGTGGGTAGGCTTGATACGTTGACTGGTCGTTCTACATTGTAGGGTGTATGGTCAGCGAGACAGTCAGTCGATGATGGGTGCAACTTGAAAGGGAGACGAATTTAATTACTTCTGAACAAGACGTGGCACAAGGGGCAAAATCGTAGGATGGTCATCGTCCACTATATAATTTTATTAGACATACAGAACTTTCATCAAATTAAGTTAATGATTGCTATGCTACTTATATAGAAGTTCTTAAATAGAAATTATAAATTGTATATATATATATATATATATATATATATATATATATATATATATATATATATATATGACACGTACATCTAATTGTTAAATAACATTCACAAGAATGCAACCTTGACGGTGAAGCTACAGGAAGAAATAAAAGAATAAAAATCGAAAGAGATATAAGATAGGGAAATGCTATTTCGTCGAAATTATTTACTGCAGCCTTAGAAGAAGTATTCAAATCGGTCGACAGGGAGAACAAAGAAAGATTAAGTCATCTCTGGTTTATTAATGATATCGTTATCTTCGCAAGTACTCCGGAAGAGCTAAAAAAGAGGGTAGGATAATTAAATGCTATCAGTCAAAATATTGGCCTAAACATGAATCACAAAAAAACAAAAATTTTGTTTAATGCGTTTGTCTTCCCGAAGAAAATTGAAATAAAAAGAACATAAATAGAAGAAGTCATGAAGTAGGCCTATCTAGGCCAGGTTATCAAAAAAATGGATCATTTTTTGAAGAAGTGAACAGGAGAATAAAAATGGGATGGAGTTCATTTGGGTGAAACGCCTCACTATTTAAATAATGCCATTCTCATTTTTTAAAAAAAGTATTTGATCAATCTATACTTTCAGTTCTCACTACGGCATCGAAACATGGGTACTTAACGATAAAATCATTCAGACACAAAACAATACAGAGAAGTGTGGAAATATGCATACTAGGTATAACAAAAAGAGATAAGAAAAGAATAAAATGGATACGAAAATAGACAGGAGTCACAGGTGTAACAAGAAGAGTAAAGAGTCTGAAATGGAAATGGGAGGGACATGTTGCAAATAATCCCAACAACAGAAATTATTAACTGGGAATCAACGAATATAAAAATATCAAGAGAGAGACAAATGAACAGATGGCATAGGGAAATTAAAAAAAATATTGGAAATTCATGAAAAAGAAAGGCATTCAATCGTACAAAATGGAAAATCATGGAAGAGGCTTTTTTCAGCAGTGGATTGATAAAGGCTACTGCTGCTTATATATATATATATATATATATATATATATATATATATATACCATAAATGTGAAAATCGGTCACTTATGTGCGAGTTATTGCAAAACTATCAAAATGTGTTATTTTTGGTATAATTTATGATTTTTTTAGCAAAAAAAAATAATTATAATAAGTAGAAGAAGGTTTCAAACGATAGTTGAAAGATTTTTAAAGTAAACATTTTTTGGTATTCAGAAATGAAGTTAAAGAAGTAGTAGAATGCATTAGTTAGTAAACGTATTATACAGAGAAGAATTTAGTTAAAATGGTTTGATTTATCAAATATAGAAAGATATCTGTAAAAATTGTTCGTTGTTCTTAAAACATTTTCTTTGATTTCAAAAATACACATAAAATTAATCATCAAAGCTTTCAATCTAAGGCAAGTCGTGTGTCCAGAGCTGGGTCCCGATCCGCAACGGGGCTTAATTGTTCTTAGATTATACAAATAGATGAGACTGTGACTATGTGGATTTAATAGACTGCTGACAGTATTATTCCTGTTTATCACATGCATTTATATGCTTAGCTATAATGTTTATGTGTTTAATATCATATTATTAATTTATTTTCCTGAAAAATGCAGATATTTTGAAATAGTTTGCTTGACGAGTTTCTTCGATATCCTATGTTAACCGCAGGATTAACGAGATAGCTTTTCAAAGGTTACTTTAGATAGATCATACGGTATAGAATTGTATAGAATCACATTTATGTATTAGGTTGATAGGAAAATAATTTCGGTTTTTACCTTCTGAATTCTTACCTTAATTTTTATCAATGGAAGTGTCCTTCCATCCAGTTCATGTTAATATTTTTCAAAAGTGCATTTTTCAGTCTGTATTTTGGTAACATCGACTTTGGTTTTATTATTGATTTTATTTCAAATTGAGCTAATGAATTAAAGATGGAAAAGGACCAAATAAGAGACATTTTTGTATGAGTTCAAAACGGGCGGTAAAGGAGCAGAAACTGTTCGTAAACTAAGCGATGCTTTTGGTGTGGAATTTCAGTCAGTCAGAGCTCGACCGCGATTGAGAAAGGTTCTGTGCAATATTTTACAAGTTCAGCTATTTGGAATTGACTTATGTACTGTACCCTTTAGATGTTTTTAAATACGGAGTTATTGTTGTTATTTTTGTTTTTTTTTTTTTTTTAATATCCTTTAAAAGATTGGTGTCCACAAAAGATTTGCGTCTACTTTTTTTATATGAGTTCAAGTTGGGACGCAATGCAGCGGTAGTAGGTGGAAATATCAATGGAGCTTTCGGAGAAGGGTCGGCTAGCCAGAGAACAATTCAATTATTGTTTAAAAAATTTCGTCCCGATAATATAAATCTCTACAATGAGATTCGAGGAAGGCCCAAAACCATTGTGAACGAAAAACATTTGAGAGCCATGGTGAAAGATAATCCACATACAACAGTTTGAGCTCTCGTATGTGATTTAAGTGTTAGTGTTATGACTGTTTCTCTTCACCTCTCTGCAATAGGAAAGGTAAAAAAGCTGAATAAGTGGATGCCGCACGAATTGACAGATACTAAGAAACTGAGACGCTTAGAGATGTGTTCGTCACTGATGATTCGAAATGGTAAAACTCTATTTTTAAATTGAATCATTACTTGTGTTGAAAAGTGGATTCTGTATGATAACAGAAAAAGATCTGGACAATGGTTAAACGCAAATGAAGCTCCAGGACACGCACCCAAGCCGTCATTACACCAAAAAAAAATTATGGTTACTGTGTGGTGGACAAATAAAGGAATAATCCATTATTCTTTTTTAAAATCAGGCGAAGCAATTACGGCTGATTCATATTATCATGAAATCGACAATGAATGATATGAATGAAAAATTAAAAAAAAAACAGCCAATGCTAATCAATAGATATGGGCCAATACTAATGCAAGACAATGCTCGACCACACACATCTCGAATCACAATTTCCAAATTAAATTCATTAAATTATGAAATTTTATCGCATCCCCCTTATTCGCCAGATCTTTCACCGATCATCTTTTTCACTACTTGGAATATTATTTAAGAAATAAAAAATTCCGAAACCAAACAGAAGTGATTCAAGGATTTGAAGACTTTATAAGCTCTAAAAATATCGATTTTTATAAAAATGAAATAAACAATCTTATTTTTCGTTGGAAAAAGACCATTGAAGCTGATGGAGATTGTTTTGATTAAATATATTTTGTTTTGTTAAAAATATTGCGTTTTAATTCTCATTTACAAATTCCGGAATTTCATATGTTTCACCCTAATATTTTAGTATGTATGTGTGTATCAACTGGGATGTTAATTAATTAAATATAAGTTGTTTTTGAACATAATTTTGCATGATTGGGTATATCATTTCATTGGGAAGAGTAACTCTGGTAAAGAAATTGACATAGATTTGAACATAATAATTTTTTGTACTTACAAAAAAGAAATGCCGGGGAACTAAAACTTTTAAAACGATAGGAACGAATTTAAAATATAACACGATTGATTTGTACCTACAAACACAACAGTATTGTCTTCAAAATATCATATTAAATTGAGAAATCGTCTTCAGTGAAATATTAAGAAACAAGATATAGTCGTGCACACCTTATTAATGTTTGCGTAAAGAAGACCTACCCTCTTGACGTAGTAGATGGCCCGAGGCGATCCCTTCTCAAGTTATATCATCATGTTGTTGTTGCCGAGTTTCATTCGCACGCGATGAAAACTTGTCAGTGAGAATTAACTACGACATTATGTCCACGTCTAAATCCATCCATCTATCATGACTGACCGAACGTAGGTAATTGCTAATTACGCACGGATACGTAGCGTTAAGAATAGTAGAGGGGAAGTGCAAAACGTGCATGTTTTCACAAACTAGCTCGATTTGTGAACTATCAATTCCGGAACATTTCAGTTAATGAATTGAGATGACAATTACGGACGAGTTAATTCTTTTCTATTACATTTTTATCAGGTATGGTTATGGTACTGATTAGTAATATACTTTTCAAATATGTAGATTGATGTATTTAACTTTTTTCAATTAATAAAAACACAAAAAAATAAAAATTAGATTAAAACAGAACATACTTTTAAATAATGGAGGAAATTTCAAAAATAACAATATCGTTAAAATAGTAAAGTGTATTTATTTTTTATCAAATTTAAAAATGATGTGCTTTGAGAAACACAATTTTTGGTGCGTTTCATTTTTATTCTATATAATATTTGTTATATTGTTTTCTATGGATTCATACATAAATATAAAGTAAATAGTGAGTATTGAGTAAAAGAATAAGTGAAGAGTGTGTATTTTTTATTACTTTCGTTCTTAAATCTTTAAATTTTGTTCTGGTTTACTAAAAATGAAAGTAAATAAGAATCAGATATTAAGAAAGGAAGCGTCAGTAATAAACAAAGCAGATCCTTATGAAATTTAAAGATATTTTTTTAACATTATTGACATTAGTTTTATATTTCTTCGTGCCGAAAACACTGACAATTGCTAATTCAAAAATTAGTAATTTTTAGTTAGGAAATATTTTAGTAGTAACAATACTACTAAAATATTTCCTAATTAAAAATTACTAATTTACTAAAATTACTAAAAATTACTAATCGAACGAGCTTCGTATATACAAATATAGGAGGATCGTTCGATAATTTTGTTAATATCTATGATCTGGCGCCACTATTCATTTGGTAAACATCACGGCTATCAAGTGTCACTTTTCAAACTAGTATAGGCGAAATTTCAGCCAGAAGCGACGCGTTGTTCACGTTCTGCAGATGTTTGAAGCAAGCATTGTAGCAGTTGCTGCAAAAATGAAAACAAACGAGCAGGTGTTTTGCGTCGATTCGTTACCGTAGGTTGGTTGGTTGGTTATTGGGATCTTAGAACGCATCGACAACTGAGGTCATTAATGCCCGAACACTAACTATAATTAAAAAACACACCCTGTTTGCGCACTTGCGTTCGAACTATCCCTTAATTCGAAACGCTAATGTATGTGTGCCAAACGTTTAAGAATAATACATTGAAATAATATTTCTCTCTAATGAGTGATAAAAAAACACATATGAAAGAACTGGACTTTAAAAATACTTGATTTTGCGTGGAAAATGCGTATAAATATAATAAGAAGAGATGAATTCTTGAGGTCAGTAAAACATTTAAAATATTGTGATCTGATATTAGGATTCACAGGGTTTTTGGTCACTGTAGGTGAAACATAGATGCACCACTATATATCTGAGGCGAAGCAGCAATCAAAGCAGTGGATAACGATTCGTGAAAGTGCGAAGAAGAAGTCGAAGACCGTTTTGTCGATTAGGAAGGTGACGGTCACTGCTTTTTCTGATTTTCAATAAATCATCCTGATCGACTACTTAACGAAGAGAAAAACGATGACACGATCCTATTATGCAACATTATTGGACCGTTTGAAAGAAAAGCTGAAACAAAAACAGTCAAGATTGGCGGACAAAAAAGTGCTCTTTCATAAAGACAACGCGCTGTACCACAATAAGACCGTCTCAGTGGCAAAATTGCACGAACTAGGCATCGAATTGATTCATCATTCACCCTATTCTCCAGGCTTAACCTTGTGCGACTTGTTCTTCTTCCCAAACTTGAAAATTTTGCTCTATGGGAAGAAATGCTCATCGAATGAGGATGTCATGGTCGCTGTCAATGCGTATTTTGTCGACTTTAAGAAAATTTACTTTTCAGACGTGATAAAAACATCGGGAACTGACTGGTCCGAGTGTATAGTCCTCAATGGAGACTATGTTGTGAAATAAAATAGATTTTCTCGAAAAAACTGTGATTAACTTTATTTTTTTATCATACTTATCAAACGACTCTTGTATTTAATTAACTAAATACTAATGATGCAACGAAAAATTAATTAAATATATTCTTGGTTATTTTAAAATTCTTTTTTATTCAAATCAACGATCTGTTTTGGGACGAATCAGTAATTCTTTTTCACATATTATTCCTTCTTTTTTACTCTTACTAAATTTAGTTCATTATTTCTATTACAAAAGTTAATCTAGTTTTTAAGAAGCGATAAAATGTTTGAATAAGATTATTAAAATGCATTATTACACGATTTAAGAACAGTCGCCTCGAAATTCGAGAGAAGAGCACATTTTTACAGAAAAGTGTTATAAAACAAACTAACGTATTTAAGCTTAATTTATAAAATAATTATCATTGTTACATGTCATTTTTATTAGATAATTATTATCCAGTCAAATAACATGACAAAATTGTTACTACAAGAATGATTATGTTTATAACTTAAAGTGTAACTCAGTAACTAAGTGATGTTGAAGTATGTCTTCTTTATGAATATGTGGATTTCCCACACCCGTATGCAAAACATTAATACAAGTAGACTTATGGGTATTCTAATTAGTTAGGGTGAATTGAGAACAATCTACGATGTTACTTTGATGTAGACTTTACATTTAGTCTATAATAGAGGTTCATTATCATTTTCTTAGCTATTATTTTGTATTAAATATTAACCAAAAAATTACAATCTATTACTTTTAGACAGTTTTGTTTATTTCCTCAATTGGAAATAAATTTTATATATTAAACAATATAAAATAAGACATTATTTATAATAATTTATATATATATATACATATATGTATATATATATATATACATATATGTACATATATATATATATATATATATATATATATATATATATATATATATATTAGGTGTATGAATTAATTTTGTGTCTATAAACTGAATTAATCATAACTCTGTTTTAAATTAAAATATTTTCTTAGCACTTTAGAATTTTGAAGTGCAAACTTAACATTTAAAAACACTGTACATTCTAGTCAAGCAGTAGGCTAACATTCATAAACCAATAGTGCAAACGATAGCGTCAGAAAGGCAGCATATTTTACATTCCATACTTTTCTCATATGAACTGAAAAAAATGCTGCTGAAGCCGCGAGAATGATTTGTTCAGCTTTGACGCTGAAGAGTTGTGACGCATAAAACATGCAAAAAAATGTTGAAACATTGGGAGAGATTCGAAAATGCTTTGATTTTATCAACTTAAAGCCACCATCTTTTTTCGACAAGGGGTTTGTCGATAATAGGGGATATTTGGAGGATTGAAATGTATTCCATTTTTCTGTCAACATTCATTTTCTATAAAAAATGCATAGAATTAATTTGTACATGCCATATATATATATTTATTTATATATATATATATACACACACACACACATATATATATATATATATATATGTGTACCTACATACATTTTTGTTAAGTATTTATAGATGAATTGTGATTATGAATTATGCTGAAAATATCAGTGTTGTAAAAATATTTAATCGTACGAAAAAAGATAATTTAATGCAATTTTATCATATTTTTCCAATAAAATAATGTATCGAGACACTAAAAGTTTCGTTACAAATTTTAAGCGATTTTAGATTCATTTTTCACAGAAAGAGAGAGAGAGAGACCCACTAAATCCGAAAAATATAAGGATATGATTCAATTATAGTCTTATATACTTGTTGTGAATCACGAATATTTCAAAACACTTCCACATAACGAGCCGAAATAATAAAAACAGAAATTAATGTTAACTCATAATAATAACAAACTTATATATAAGCATAAAGTAGTTTAACAATAAGAAAATAATTATTGAGATTAAAAAACAGTATTCAGTTTCTTGTTCTTACTTATAAACAAAATCGGAATAAAACATAACGTAATTTAAGTGAAAAAGAAATTCAAATAATTAAAATTTAATGTTTTTTACAGTTCAATAGTTATGAAAATGGTGCCAGTCCATTTACGAGCCAGGAAAAATATATTGATTTAGTTAATTTTCATAAATCTCATTTTATATAATGAATTTATATATATATATATATATATATATATATATATATATATATATAAACTTATAAAAACATAAGTAAACTTAACAGATTTTATTAGTATTTTTGAAATGACTAAAATGAAAACCCTTAAATATATGTAAACAAGAAAAAATGAACTTACACCACTTTCATAATAAACTGTCGATTTATTGAAGATATTTGGTTAGAAAATTTATTTGTGGGATGTGTAAAAATACAAATCTGAATCTTAGTGTTTTCCATTAATATTTTATTAAAAACCCTAAACCATAAAATATAATATTTTAAATTAGTATCAGAATCTTGCGGCGAACAAAATAAAATTTTTATAAGAAAATTAGTGATTTCTTTACATTATTCACTAATAACATCCCTGATGTAATTAATTTAAATATAAAACAAATAAATAATTGTGTAATATACAGAGGAATTGCAATGTCTTTCTATTGCTTAATATCTTTCTACTCGATCGTTACGATTCGTTTATTTAAAAAACGCTCAATAAATGATTCTTTTTGGTAGAAATTTTAATACTTTTACAACTATTATGAGGATAAATCAGTTTATGTTTAATCAAAATTCAATTTAAACGATTACAGCTTTAAAAAGGACATATTGTGTAGATTTATGGCTAAAGTGAAAAGACATTTTTCGGATGGTGAAATGTTTTAAGTTAATTAATTTTAATAATAATTTGTTTTATTAAGGTTATATATTTTTTAAATGATAATAATGAATATATATATATATATATATATAAAATAATCGTAATATATTAAAAATCATCTTCTTAACAAAGGAAATAATCTTTTACTAAAATGCACTAATTCTTATTCTCACTTAAATTGGAACACTGAGTCAAATTTTGGATTTTTTATTTTTTTTTCGAATTTTTAATAACAACTATATTTGTACAAATATTGTTTAAAAATTTTAATTAGTATTAACGTACAAGAAAAATGTAGGTTGTACCATTTTTAAAGAAATCATTATATAGAACCAAAATGCGCATCGCAGTTTGTGACACCCTACAGAACATCATCTTAAATATCCAATTGCGGCGAATAATAATAATGTTGATATTTAAGTGAGTGAGAGGTAGCTACGTTGTCGTCAATATTATATACGTTTGCTCTTTTATCAAGTCGTTCATGTTTGTGTTCATCGCATGTTCAGGACCCCTCTTTGAGACGTTACCGCTTCGCGACCCTTCCTTATATATATATATATATATATATATATATTCTCAACCGCCTTGTATTGATTATCAAAGGACAAGATGGCTCCCCTCATGAATATGATGAGACGTTACCATAAGCGTACATTTTATAATGGGGTCACAATTTTGATTATTCAGATGTTGATACTTTATTTGGTTTTCTTGTTAGATATGAACAGTTTTAATACTGATATTTTTTCTTTAATTTAGTAAGATATAGAAAATGTATTATATATATATATATATATATATATATATATATATAATTAAAGTGAAGTTTGCACGTAATTAGAATATCTGGTAGTGTATCTAAATTCAATAAATTTTAATTCTCCAAACCCTACAATTTTTTCTGACAAAGATGTTCAATAATTGATTATTTAAATATTTAAATTAGAAAAGAATTGTGAAGTGTGTAAGTTGAAAATTTATTTGGGAGAGTAAAATTTGTACGGTTTTACTTTTTTCTGAAAAAAATAAACATAAATTGCTAGGTAAGAGAGGTTAGTATTATATAGTGATTTTATAGTACATTGATCTTTTAACAACTCATGTAAACAGAAAAGAATTACCAGTAAACACGTAAAAGGATAACAAAATATAAAAGAAATAACTGAGATCGAGACAATATATATTTATTGATATGATTTAGATTGGTGTTTAGGGGTTAATTTTTTGTTAGAATTCTATTTTTTTTCAATAATAATCTTAATAGAACTCATTTCTTAAAATATCTGAAAAAAATGTAAATCTAATAATACTTGATGTAGAAAGTCAGCCCTTATACACAGAGTATTATTGAATTTCTGTTAAGTAATTTCATAGTTATTATTTATTACTTAGTAAATATTTATCTGTAGTGACACTGTATTGTGTTAAGTATATGTTTACTTGAAAGAATGTTTTAATTAAGAGGAATTATTTGTGTATAAAAATATACATTGCGCTTATAACGAAATTTGTATTTTAAGATGAAGAATACTTAATTGATATATGGGGGTCGTTCAATAAGTTTAGTAAATTTCTATGATGTGGCGTAATTATTTAACGTCTAACGTCTAATTTTTGTACAAGCTCTTGAATTGTTGTCCTTGGTTCTGATTCAACTAACGTCTTTAGTTGGTCGTTATGAATTGAAGAAGGATGCCCGCGACTCTCTTCATCTTCAAGATTTTTGTCTCCAGTATGAAATGTTTGGAACCACCTTTGCATCGGACGTTCCTTAACAGTACCCATACCAAAATTATCATTTAGTTTACGAGCAGTTTCTACTGCTTTATCACCTGGTTTAAACTCATACAAAATTTATTCTTGTTTCTTTTCTATCTTTAATTCAGTAGCCCAATTTGAAGCAAAATTAATAATAGAACCAAGTCGATGTTATAAAATACAGACTAAAAAATACACTTTAAAATGATATGAACATGACCGTATGAAATGACACTTTCATTGAAAAAAATTAAAGTTAGAACTAATTAAACAAAAACTATTTTCCTACCAATTTAATATATACGGATGTTTATCTGTGAAAGTGGCACAGATTATTTTTACCTTGACACTCTAAAGACGATGGTATTGACATTAAAATGCGCATAAGCAAGAATTAATAATGACTATTGATTTTTTTTGACTGGAAAGTTGTGTGTGGCAGGTGGAATGAAAACAATAATTTGTAAAAGTGAACTTGGCAAGAGTGTTTCAACTGTAATGTATCTTCTTTGAAATTGAAGTTATATTGTATTTAATTTTCTATTTTGTCACTTTATATTATCTTCTGCAGTAGAAGAACAGGGGTATTTATGAGATTAGTGTATACAATTTCCTATTTAGACTATCGACTTTAATTTGTAGTAGCGGATTGTATGTTTTGGTATTTATAGCAAAATATATCAATACTGTTTTGTTCATGTATTTTCCAACTAATAAGCATTGTTTACCATATGTTGAAATAAAATATCAAGTACAGGTAATAACTAATCAGAAACAAGAATAAAAGAAAAAAATTGGAAAAAGTGTATAAAATTAAATATCGTATACTATGATACAGTTTTTTGCACACATTCATATCACAAAATACGTTTAGCATTTTTCAGCGATGCTAGTCGTGAGACACAGTCTCTCATACTCCTAGTGTGGGGCGGAGAAGAGGAAGAGATCAAGGGCCACACGTTTCTATAAGAAGAGCGAGCTATTGTATTTACTATCATAGATTATACACTCGCAAATGCCAATCTTGTGAATACCCTTATGCCCATTAATTGACGTTAGTGACTCTTAAGGGAGTGTGGTGACATTGAGTTGAATAATGCAAAATATTATTATCTCTAAGATTGATATTACAGTTTTGTTGAACTCAAAAGTAGCTTTTACAGAAACACACACACGTGTGTATATATATATATATGTGTGTGTGTGTGTATTTGTATTTTAAATTTTGTTATTTAAAAGATGTTTCGAGATCTAAGTTTTAAGACAAATTATTCACATTTAATAAGAATGGTTAAATAATTAGAAAAGTATTAAAGTTTTGTAATAATACAGAAATTTACTATACATATATATATATATATATATATATATACATATATATATATATATACATATATATATATATATATACATATATATATATACATATACATATATACATATACATATATACATATACATATATACATATATATATATATATACATATATGTTAAAAAAATTAAATTTTATTATTTAAACGCTGTTTTGAAAACTAAGTTTTAACACAAATTATTCACATTCAATAAGAATGGTTAAATAATTAGAAAAGTATTAAAATTTTGTAATAATACAGAAATTTACTATATATATATATATATATATATATATATATATATATATATATATATATGTGTGTGTGTGTGTGTATGTATCTTAAAAAAATAAATTTCATTATTTAAATGATGTTTTAAGATGTAAGTCTTAAGACAAATTATTCACATTCAATAAGAATGGTTAAGTAATTAGAAAAGTATTAAAATTTTGCAATAATACAGAAATTTACTATATGTATATATATATATATATATATATATATATATATATATATATATATATATGTGTGTGTGTATGTGTATGTGTATGCTAAAAAAAATTAATTATTTAAAGGTTGTTTTGAAATCTAAATTTGAAGATAAATTATTAAAATTCAATAAGAATGGTTTAATAATTAGAAAAGTATTAAAACGTTTTACTAATAAAGAAATTTACTATACATACACACTTATATATATATATATATACCAGTATAAAGCTCGTCAAAATTGATGGGAAAATAGAAGGAAACATAGAAATAAAAATATGTGTATACAACATAATATATTTAAATATAAAATATACCTAAGAACGAACTTTAAGGAATTAAACTTGAAACTTATGAGCTGAAAAAGCAAATATTTCTCGTCACCATAGATGTTCGTCACTTTATGACAATAAATATGGGTTTTTATTATATAAAAATAATATATATATATATATATATATATAACCCTCTGAAATCACTTACAGGGCTGTAATGAATCTTAAATACAACTCTAATCGTGCTATAGATAAAAATTGAAATTTTAACAATCAGTTTTTAAGTAAGGACTTTAAACTGTTTACAGTAAAGGCTATAATGCTGATATGAAAATAAAAAAGGATTATTTATACAGAATTACTGACAAAATCAATCTTGAAAATCAATTTACATAGCTTGTCATAGACTTTTTTGCGAAACGTGTGCACATAATTTTCAGAAGCGATTTCTTGTTTGTTCCTTGCAAGGTATGCATCTCTTTGTTTATATATAGGTGATTTAACTTAGGCTTCCACATGAAAGTATTAAAAAAATCGCAATAGTTAAGAAAAATCATGTTTTTATTTAGTATCTTAGTTCAGTTAAATATTAAAAAACAATTGAACTAAAACACTAAATAAAAAAATTACATGACTTTTTATATTTTTTTCTATTTTTTTAATACTTTCGTGCGGAAACCTAAACTGAATCACCTATACAAGTGTGTACATACACACTAATCGGGAAGATGTAGAGATAAATTTGACATACGAAAATAATACTTTTTTTATTCCGAATGATATAAGTAGATAAAGACACACTCAATTAAAATATTGTTTCATACACAATTTTTATATTTTTCTATCTTCATGTTCTCGAATTACGAGTGAAAATGTTCATTTTGATACTTGATGAAGAGCAGTTAGTTCTGTAATGCGTACCGTTCTGTTTACACAACTGTATTGCCCGTTTTATTCGATTGTTGTTCACTAGATAATTATTCGAAGAGGGACCGTTTATTTGAAAGTAAGAATGAGAAAATAGCCATATGTAAAAATTCACATGAAGCGTAGAATTTATATGTAAATACATCATTAGTTTTTCATGGAAATCAATGAAAGAAATTCTTTTTAGTATCAAAAAGAATTTCCTCTTTTCTGATTTCTATGATGGTAGGTTGGTTATTGAGTCCTAAAATCCCAATAATCAACCAACCATCATAGAAATCAGAAAAGGGGAAATTATTTTTGACACTAAAAACTATTGAAATAAATATTGGGTTTACTTTCCAAAAAAAACTTATAAAGTGAAATATTTTTTACTTATAATTTTTATCGGTTATAATAGTATTTTTTCTACATCATCCACTAACCAATCATCTACTTCAAATAGTTTTTGTGTAATTATTAATCCAGTTTTTATTTTCTACACCAAATAAAAATTACAATTTTTATTTGCTGTAGAAAATTGAGTTTCTTAGAAAGTAATATTTTATATTATCCAATGCTATACATACAATAAACATGTAAAACAATATAAAAAATGAAGTTAAGATACTTTTTCAAAAATACTTCCTCTTGAGATTAAAAAAAATAGTGAAAAATGCAACTAATCATAATGTATTAATTGAAGACTTTATGATTTGAATATTATATAAAATCATTATATTATTTTATGTTTTCTTATATTAAATATTTGTATCTTCACTCATTGAAATTCCTTCCAACGCTATCAGAAACAAGTTATGTCATGAATCTGTAATTAAACTTGAATCGATCAGCTATAAAAAATACAGTTGGTTTGCAATAAAAATTAATTGAAATCGTAATCGGTATAAAATATAACGCAATATAGATATAACTTTAAATCAACTATTAAAAGAGAGAAGGAAATTCTTCATGATTTATTTTTAACAAAATTAAAAAAATTCGCTAATAACATAATTTTTTTATTTAATGTTTTTTTTACAATAAAATTTAGTTTTAATGATGATTACATATATCATCATCAGCCTCTGTCAATCCACTGCTGGATAAAGGTCTTTTCCATGATTTTTTCATTTTGTACGATTTAATGGCTTTCTTTGATTACATGTATATATATATATATATATATATATATATATATATATATATATATGTATATATATTCATATACATACATGCAAAACTAATTTTTTTTTAAATTTATAATATTTGTCGATCGAACTCGGTATTTAGATATTCGCTCTAAGTTTAACCCATTTAGACCTGAATTAATTCTGTCAGGAAATTTTTTTCTGTTGATTGTAGATGATAGGGAATTACTGAGATAAAAATATTGTTTTCATATTTTTTTTATTAATTTTTCATAGTTTTTCATCATGGGCATAATTGAACACAATGAGTTCAAAGCGTTGTCAAAGTAATTCTTTAAAGAACTATTATTTATTATCATTAGTTTATCTTTAAGGACACAGATGGATAATTGGTCACAAATAATTAATTTAGATATTATAAAACTTAAAATTAAGTGTGCATTATTATGCCTACAGGGTCCAAATGAGTTAAAATATATATTTTATAAACATAAAAAATATGATTTTCCAAAGCTGTATATTCTGATTTAGATTTTTTATTAATTCAATAATTATTACTAAAATATAATAAAAAGGTATTTATAGATATATTTTGAAAATTTCACAAGTGGTATTAAATTGATTTAAGAAACATATCCGAATTAATTTAAAATTTGTATTTGGTATTTTCATAAAAGGTTCTTTTTGAAAAAAATACTAGATTTTTTTCTTCCTTGTTGGTCGGGTTTCAACTGCAAGTATAAAACGTTCGAAATTCATTCGAATTTGGCATCATTTCTGTCAGAAAAAGGAACTTGATTCACACTTGAAATAAAATACACAGAAAATCAGATCTAAACATTTATTGAATGTATTATAAAACATTTTTTGGTATACAATTTTTTGAATAAAATTCGGTTCGTTTTGTATCACATTTTAGCAAATATGTATGAAAATATTATAATTTAGTTATTACAATAATATATTGATCGTTTTATTGGCATGTTATATCAATCTGAATTAATTACTTTGATTGTGAAATGTTCCATGTCTGGTCTTGTATCATTGTCAGAAAATTGTTCTGTAGACATGTATGAAAGTTTACATGTGCCATGTGACGTAAATTAATAAATTTTTCATATTGATTTGTATCTCTCAGCTGGATGTTAATGGACGATGTAATTATGATGCATATATATATATATATATAATAGTGTATGTGTGTTTGTATGTATGTATGTGGATGTTTATTAAATGAAAACGTTGGTTTATATACATTTAATATACATTAAAAACCTTAAGGCATATTAAAATAATATAATTTGTATAAGTTATAAAAGAACTCTGCTTAAAATATCAGTGAACTGAAACGAAACACTTGATTATAAGTATTTTGATTCTAAATTAAATGTTGATATTTTAACTATTTTAATGTTAGTATGTGTATTTTTAACTTGTACTTATTATGTTAGATATCATTAACAATCGAAATTTTCCAACTACTCGAATACTTTATTAGTTTTGGAACATAAAAATGAACTGAAGTAAAATATAAAATTGAATTTTGATACTGAATCGACTTTATTTTATTCCTGGTCCGTTTTATAACTTGATAATTTTACATAGTAAAAAACTCATATATTAAATATATTTTCGTGTTTAAATATATTGAAATAATCTTTTTGATTGTAGTTATGTTGGGAAAGATACATTTGAAGTGAATTTATGAAAGATGTCTTGAAGTAAATGGAATGAATAATTAGCTTTTGTGTAATTATAATAATAAAAGTCAGTGTAGGAAAATGTAGCTTTACTATCATATACATATAATTACAGTACTGCACTCGGGATTTAATCTTGAAGGGGGAGGATCTTGAAGGATAATTTTTTTTTAATCTGAATTCAATAAAGTTAATTAGGTGATTATAAAAAAAAAATTTAAGAGTAAAATCGAGCTTTCTTTTCTTTTTACAAAGTTCTTGAATTATTTTAGTTGTGATTACATTAATCTCTCTATGTACATAGAGAGGATAGTGATAGAGGATTACATTGATCTCTCTGTGTAAATAGGAGCAATTTCGCGGAATGATTTTGTTTTATTTTCTAGTGTTTTTTTTTGCGTTGCCTTTGAGGGTTTCCAGGCCCCCTTGCCACCCTCATGGATGTACCACTGTATAATTAATTATATGTATCATAAAAATCATCCTAAAATCATTTAGAAATAAAATTAGTTTTTGTTTTTATATTCAAATGTCGACTTTTTTGTTATTAACTCCAATTAGATTTGATTTTTTATCATCATTATATTTTATTTAATTAAAATCGGTTATGTTTTAGTTATAAATATAAGTGAAATGCATAAAACACAAAAGGTATTACTATATTTAGATTGATTTGTTAAATATGAACCATTATATCTAGATATGTTGTAAATTTATTGTTTTAATAATATATAGAAACTTTTGTGCTAATCAACAAACTTGTAATGAAAAACTGACCAAAAAGCTTACAAATATTACTTTTATGTTTATATAGGTGAATATGAATTTTTTAAAGTTTTGTTAGTAATTATTATATGTTTAAAGAATGAAAATGTAATTATATTTCTCATTGATGAAGAATAAATATATTTTTTTAAATGTCAACAATATTTTTTTTCTGTTTGTTTGAGAGTATACATTTTTTTTACCGAAAATACGATAATGTGGCATTTTTATTGTATTCAAGTTCAATTGATTAAATATATTTTAGTATTTATGAAAAATAAAGTGAGTTAAAGTATGTAAATGGTAAAATAGAATATAAAATAATATATGTGTTTGATGTTCAGGTAGGTTTGTGGTTGGTTAAATTATTTTCTTTATAATATTCTTCGGTGAATATTACTTGTTTTTCTTTTAATTGATTATGATTTAATGTTGTTAATGAAAAGTATATGTATTTTAAAATCTACTACTTATAGCAATTTATTTTGTAGGAATATTTTATAAACTTGCCAATATATATGCAAATAACATATTATTAATGTCATGCTTTTTATTCAGTTACTTATTTATAAATTATTTTAATTTTTTCTGAACCTTACTCGTTTTTCACAACATGTTTAAAGAAAAGGTATTAACTGAAATTTTATTAAAGAATTAGTAATTAAAATATTGTACCCAAAATGAGAAGAAGAATTATTTACAAACTCATCTAAGAAAATATATTTTATATTTCGATTTAGGAATTAAGTCTCAAACCTGAACAAATAATAAATATTATAATGTATATTTTTTAGCTATTATATTTTAAATGATTTTTAATTTTTGTAATTTTTTTCTAAAAAAATATATTCACTTATTTTTTAATTTTATATATGCTTGAGTCAAGTTATTATGAGTGTATTTGAAAAAAGTTATTGAAAAGATTTTTGAAAGCATTTTAAGAAAAACATTTCTATGAAGGTATTTTAACTTTATTTACTATTCCGAAACTTCTTACAATCATTTGTATAAGGTATGTGTTTATATTTAACATTTATAATTCTGAAAATAGAGATTTGTGGCAGTAAAATTATATAATTGATTAAATATTTTCAAAAAAAATTAATTAAGTGAAATTAATTGATTATTTTTGAAAACCTTGCAAGAAATATTAAATTTCCTATCAATAATTAAATAAATATACTTTTACACTTTTTTTGTGATAAGTCTAAGCGATAAAAGATGAAAGCTGCAAAAGGTGTATAGACATGCTTTATATAATAAGAGATAGAAGATTATAATACGTTCACGTGAAAAAAAGGAACCGTCATAAAAGCAAAACTACATTTAATAAAGCATTTCCAAGCAAATCTTATTATAATTCAATTATTATTTAGTTAAAAATGATTAAAATATATATCTTATAAGTTGCAAATATGAAGAGAAAAATTCTGTTTGGAATCAAGAAATTAACAACTAGTATATTTAGAGAAAAATAATTAAATCTCCCTTATTTATAGTTCAAGAAATCAATGGTAGTAGCACATTCAGATATGTCTTTATATGAATTTAATTAATTGAATAAATAATAAATGTCTTTATATAAATAAGTAAATAGTATATTTAGAGAAAAATAATTAAATTCCTCTTATTTATAATTCAACCAATTAATGATAGTAGCGCGTTCAGATATGTCTTTTTCAAGTGATTGTATTATTTTGGAGTTAATAATGCGGGGTTTAATTCACTGTATAAGTATATTTGAAAATAAAATTTGTGACATATTTTAATAATAATAGTACAAAAACAGAATTATGACTATAAACGTGCATTCAAAATCAATAAACAACAAGAAATACAGTTGAAGAGTGAGTTAGAAATATTCCTTTTTACGATCGAATCAGTAAAAATGTTGTATTGAGAATATTTCTGACTATAACCACAAATAGTTCAAAATAAATATTTTTTATATAAAGACAAATTAGAAAATGCTAAAATGTATCAATTGATTATAAGAAAATGTTGATTAGAGTAAAATATATAAATTATTGTTTTTGTGCAGGAAAGATAAATGTATTTAAAATATAGAACGATAGCTTAGAATTTTTTAAAAAATATGAATGATTTCGAAGTAGCTGGTAAATTGATAAAATATTTTTGAATTCTATGTATTTTTATAAAAAGAGAACTTGACGACACATGATAATTAGAAAAAGATTTTACAGAGACAATTTTGATTACAACTTTGATTGAAAAAGTAAGAAAAAATACTTTATAACTAATTTTATTTTTAATTCTTAACTATGTAATTATACTTTTTTAATTATAAATAAGCGAATATTAAAATTTAATCATTTTTAGTGAATAATCTCAACCCAGTCAAGGGATAAAAAGTTACATCTAAATAAGAAATTCTTTTGTTAAAGTAAAACTGAAATTTGTTAGAGAATTCTTATTACCATTTTTGAAAATGTTTGTTTTTCAAAAATATCAGAATTGATAAATGGAAAATATAGAGTAATTGTTGTGAAAAATATAGTTTTAATGTTTGATATAATGAAAGATTGCATTTTTTTTTAAGTATGAGAAGTTATTTAAAACCGTGCATTAAAATAAAGAAGGGAAATACACTAAACAAAAGCGAATTAAATAAATTCATGCACTAAATGAGAAGATATAATAGAATATTATTCCAATTTTATGAAGATGGTTCAACTCCATTCATTTAAAAATTGTTGTGAAAATTAAAGAAAAACAAGTGTTTGACACCGAAGAATAGTGTAGATGAACATCTAAAAAGGGAAAAAGAGTATGAGAATATATTTTATTTCATTTATTCTTAATCTCGTGTTAATATGAGATTTTTCTCAGATAACTTGGTAAAGTCAGGGAAAATTAAATATAAAGAATTCGAATGATAGGAAGACTAATACTGGTTATGGAGACTGTATTTCTCCCTAGAAAGTTAGCAACACAGAGGGCATTCCCAAAAACAGAAGGCAACCAGTAACAAATCGTTAAAAAAAGCATTAATATGTGGCGATATTTATTCACATATGAACACATGTTACTCATGTATACACTAATACAAATATAAATAATATATTCTAGTGTAGAGATTATTAACCAGAAAGTTACAATATCTTGCGCGACCGAATTCAAGAGATTGTGAAACAAGAAATAATGTTTGATATTTTTTATTACTAATTCAAACCGGTCAAATATTTTTACTATGAGTAACAAAGTTGAGACGATGAAAATATAATTAAAAAAGTGGAATGAATTTAAATGTATTTGAAATCACTTTATAAATAATTTCCAATTAACATTTTTATTTGACAAAAAACGTGAATTACACCATTAAATATCATTTTCTGAAGTAACTTAAAGAAATTCTATAATTGTTTTCCAAAAGACGAATTAAATATTAAAATTAATAGATTGATAATGTTTGTTTTCTTGAAGAATTAAACATAATTTAATTCTAAAATTTATTTTCAAAAATAAAAGTTTAGCATAATTTTGGATGTAATTTCAAGTTCAGTTGTGTGTGGTTTCAATATATGTGTGTGGGATATTGTTTTTCATAAATAGTAAATATAAAAAGTTTGTAACAAAATCAACTCAAAACAGAAGCCTTTCTGCGAATATCATTTGAACCAAGAATAAACAAGTAAACAGATTGTGTTATACAATAGAAAATGTATTAATTTAACTAACTTAAAATTTTACAAATATACTTTTATCTCATTTTTTACTTATTAATTTAAAATAAATATTTACACTAATAATTATAAGTCTTAAAAATATAGAAGAATTTTTGTGGCTGAAGATTAATAAAAGGTTAAAAACCATTACTCTACTACAGACAGATTCATACAAAAACTTATACAAATTGCATATTTATGTAAAAGTATTTAGACATAAATAAAATTTTTCTTGATTGAACAATTACTAACTAGTGCAAAATGGCTCCTTTTTTATAGTATAGATAACTTATTTATATTTTATTATTCTTTTTGTTAGTGAATTTAACCTCTTTGCTTATAATGTTTGATGTTTAGATGATCTTAACCTTTTTATTACAATTTTATACATGATAGGAATTAGTTGTTTTAAAACAATTATATGAAATTGAATCATTTCTTTGAATAAACTAATGATTAATGTGAAAAGATTTAATATGATTGTAGAGTATATATATATATATATATAAAGTGAAATTTAATTTTTGAATATTATTTTGTGTAAAAAATGATATTTAGATTATGAGCTTACAATTATTTATATTTCATGAGTTTCATATTTCGTCTTGTTAGGTTATTAAATACTTTTCAGAAAATATCTTAATGAATATTTAGTTTAAATTCGAAGATTTTCAATGTAATTGTATAAAGATGTTATTGTAACATTGGTAATATGAGAAAAATGAATTATATTTACTTTTAAGTTTTTTTTTATTTTTTGAATTAAACAAGGCAAACAGTTGATAAGATATTTGTTATTAAATTGGAGGACTGCTTATACTAATTACATTTATTGATAATAGTCAAATAGAAATAATTAATTTCAGATATGTAATAATAAATTATTGATTTAGTTAATTGGTTTTAATCATTTTGTTATTTGTCTCATATTTTCGTTTTATTTCTCATACTCTTTATTGGAATATTATTCCAAGTTTATTATATATATATATATATATATATATATATACATAAAATTAGAACAAACCTTATTTACCTTTCAAAAAATAAATAGACAGGAGTCAGTTTATTCTCGTATTCAAAAAGCAAGTGTCTAATAGAACTCTCACATTTATGACAGAACATATCGATGAGATAAAAATTGAATTTTTTGAAAAAATGATGGTAGAATGTTTATTCATCTCCAAATGTAGATTTCTCATATGACAAACATTATTTTCTACCTATTATATAGTACTGAATATTTATTTTAAAATGAAACAGAACTTAGTTTAAGTATATATATATATATATATATTATATATATATATATATATATATATATATATATATATATATATATTATATATATATGTAATAATAACTAATTTTGAGAATTAATATTTAGTATTTGTTAGTATCTAATTTATTCTGTTATTGTTTTGGGTCTTTTATTAATGGTTTTATAAAAATAAGTAGTTAAAACAATCATTTTGACGATTTTAGAATACATATTTAAACATGAATAACCGAAATTAATTGATGATAAAATTTATACTTGATAAAATGAAAAAATAACTATATTTAAGTTCTGTTTTAGTATATACTTTGGTTCTACTGTGTTCATTAAAAATGAGTATTTTAATTGATTAAATAAAACTGTTCGAATAATTTTGTATTTTGATAGATCGAGTTTTTGAAAGACATACAACAAAAATGGAAACTTTCCAAATCAATTTCATATAAATCTCAATACATCAATCCAGATCTTATATAAAAGAATTGTTCGAAAATGTTGAATGAAATGTTTTAAAACTAGAGAATATTACTAGCAATATAAATAATTATAAAGGAGTGTGAAAAATGCACAAATACAGAGACTGTCAATACAAAGTAATATGTAAAAAAATGCATATAAATATTTTGAATCGATAAATTTGTTTTGTCTGTCTACCTGTCTATATTAATTGTAAATATTTATCTTCAAATAAAAATCATTTACATATTTAAAAGAATTATGTCTTTATTAATTAAAGAATATTTCATTACTTAGTAGTTTATTTTAATAAAATAGATTTTAAGGTGTTCAGTTGGATCTGTTGTAAATTGGTTAATGTGAAGTATAAACATGAATATCAGATACTAGAATTTTGGTCAGTCACTTTTACTATATTATCAAATTATTATTTTATCATTATTTGATTATTTATTGAATTCTCGCCACATACTTTTTACACCGGTGCATTTTTTGATACATTTTTTCATTATACGTTCAGATTAATGATAAAAATTGATATATTATTTTGATAACTCCTGTATTTTCAACAGATTTATAATAAATAATAACCGTTTGATATCTAATCAGTGACCTACATCTAGTATTACATTTTTAAATTATTTTTTTTATTAAAAATTATTAGTTATCGTATTGACATTTAACAGCTGTTAATGTTATCAAAGTGTGTTATGGAATATATGTACCCAAATTGATTTTTTTGTTCGTTTTTTTTAAACACTTATTACAAAGTATTATGTTACTTGTTGTCTCTCATTCTATTAATTAATAATTTTTTCATATAAAAGAATATACTTGTATGTATAAATACAAAATAATGGGTTTATATCTCTTAATAGCATTTAATGAATAGAGTTGCCGTTTATTTTATAAATGGAAAGACGAGGTATTACAAATTAATTGTTATTTATAAACCTGAATATCATTAATAAAACATTCAATTTTCTGCATAAACATATTAAAATGATTTTCTTCAATATACTTTTAATACATATATATATATATATATATATATATATATATATATATATATATACTTAATAGGATTTGTTTGTATTTTGATAAATAACAGTGAATATAAGAATTAGAAATTATTTAATTTTGATGCTATTTAAACTTTTATTTCCTTTAGAGTTTCATTTTTTCTTATCTTATATCTATTTTTTTACTATATATATATATATATATATATATATATATATATATAAGATTAATGATATTGTGTTATTATTATGAGATAATAAAAATTTTCAAAAATACAAGTTTGTTGATGTTTAGTTCCTATAATAAGAGATTTTAATAGAGAAAAAATGTTTTATGGAGATACACAGATATATATATATATATATATATATATATATATATATATATATATAATATTACTAATATTCCGTTTTTGTTATGAGAGAAAATAAAAATTTGCAAAAACACAAGTTCGTTGATTTTTAGTTCTTATTTTAAGAGATTTTAATAAAGAAAAAATATTTTATGGACATATATATACATATATATAAATTTAATATAGTAACTGTGTAGATATAATTAAGATTAAAATTTTAACGAAAAATTTGCTAGAAGAAATTGGATTTATATTGTTTTCGGTATTTCTGTTTTCATAATAAATATATTTAATGAAGAAAAAGTTTAATAAAGTGATTATATTGTTATTAAGAGATGATGTGAAAGTTTCTTATAAAGCATTAAGTAATAATTATATGTTAAAAATGAGCATTATAACATTAGCATTATAAATATCAAACTAGATGTCTTTATTTAATAAAGACAGAGTGTAAATATTTGGATCTACAATATTATTTTTATTATAAGGAAGTAGTCATTAAACAACATATATTTTTGGGAACCCAAAACTAAAAAAATATTATATATTTGTTGTCTTATCATGTGTCCACATGAAATAGTTTTATAGTATTAAGTGTGTTGCTAGTATTACATATCTGTTGTCAAGTTTTAATATCCGCGTTACTGTAATTATATTTTATTCGAAAGATTAATCAGTCATTTATCTATGGTAAAAATGTTGCAGTTACATAGGAGACAATAATTTATGATAGGTTTACAATAGGAAAGATTTATTGAAAGAAAATATATTTTGGTCAATAATGCCAGAAAAATATATTTTATCTTTTTTGTAAATAATTTCCTGATTAATTAACTTTTATCAATTTTATTATGAAAAAATATTGGTACAGAAATATATAATATATTTTTTAGTTGCCGTATTGATTATTTTCGATTTTATTTCTTATAATTTTAAGCAAGTTGATTTAACACAAATCTACTTCTTTCATATTTATTTCACCAATATGTTAAAATATTATCATTCGAATTAGTCAAACAACGTGATATGAATTAGGATAGTTTAAAAAAAGCTGCCAGTCTTCATATTAATATCAAGAGTGATAATACTACTACTTTATGTAGACACAGAGAATTTATTTTTCGAAAACAGAAATGAATTTTTTGAAAGAAAATGAAATACATGTAAAATTAATAAAATTCACATAAAATTAATAAACAGAAAAGAACTTGAATTCATTGTCATTGCTTTAGACATTTTATACATTTTGGTAAAATATTAAAGTAAATAGTTGTTCTAATGCTAGTTTAAAATAGTAAATGTGAACTAAGTATGTTAAAATATGATGCTTAAACGAATTTCTGCGAAGCAAAGAATACAAAAATAAAAGTTATTTCAAAACGCTAATGACAATTTTTAAAAATAGAACTGTCATTAATTGAGATGAAAGTCTGACAGGTACATACGTAACAGGTCTCTCTTAAAATATATCAGCTGAAATTAAACTTTCCACTTACATAAGCAAAGAAGTAAATAAAGTGTAGTATAAATTTTGACATTAACTGATTTATAAATTTAAAATATTTTTTAAAGAACAGATTTTTTTGTAACTCACACAAGATTTTTAATTCAATTATTTACTTGGGTTATGGTATGTTTTTTGTTAAATTATCAATTTCTAGAAGAAATCATGATTATGATTTCATATTAAAATTAAAACCGTAAATATGACATCTATTTTTTAGACATAATATATTGGAGCAATCTTTTATTTATATCAGTAATTAATAAAATTTTAAATAAATATCTTTGTTCACATATTTTTCATAAAACTAAGAACTAGTACCTACATCACACAGATACAATTTTTATATTAAATATTTAGATATTAAATTTCTCCAAATGTCAAGTAATTCAATGAGGATATATACTATGTTGATTTAAATAACATATTTTAGAAATTGTAAAAATATTTTTTCTATTTGTCAATAGAGACACAAATTAGAGTCTCAAACAGTTGTGTTCTCATAAAGAAATAAATAATTTTTGATAAAAAAATATTATCTCGAACAGTATAGTATTTTGAATAAAATGTATACAAAAATGCAATGTTTTTAAATTCTAATCCGAATTTCGATATAAATTCACTTGTGTTCCAATAGTCTTTACAAAAAATTGTCATTAAATTAATTATATTTTTATATTAATATGACTTCTTAAGATGAATGTTTTAAATAGTAATTCATTTTAAGAATTAACTGTGAATTACTGCGAATAAATCAGTGCAGCATTAACTTAATATCTCAGATTATAATTCTTTATATATTTTGATACAATTGTTTTGTTGTTTGAGACATTGATTCGTTTTTGAAAAGGTATTTTGTGTTTTATAAAATAAATAAGTAAGTGAAAAAAAGCTGATTTGAAAAATATTCCAAAAATTATATTAGTCAGGAAAAGTATTCTCTATTAATTTATATATATATATATATATATATATATATATTCTAAATTATGTTCATTAAGGGACCGAGCCAACTGCTTTTTTGATCAAAGATCGATCAGGAAGAAAGTACATATTGAAACACGATTGAATAGAAATATTTTTTTAGAATATTATACGATAGTTACTCGTTTCTGATTAATATTTTCGAAATTAAAAGAAGAAAATCGTTCAGAAGAGAAGAAAAACTAGTATATGTTCATGAAGGCTTTTGTTTGAAATAATTGTCAATTTGGATTGAAAATGTATGGTAATTATGAAAGAAAATGAACAATTATAAGATATTTCTCATACAGTGTTAGATATATTTTGTTAGAGAATATATTATTAGAGAATCTTGGAGAATCTTTCTATGCGTTCTTAGAGAAATATGTGTGAAAAAAGTAATGTAAAAATATAGAAACATTGGACAAACTTTTTAGAAAATAGTTAGTGATAAAGTATAGTACTATAGTTACAGTAATAGTCATAAGTAATTAATATGATTATTAATGATAAATGCGTTTTTATTAAATCAATTAAATGATATTATAAATGCTTTTTTTCTCTTCTTTATATGTGAATAATTAATTATTATACATTTTTTATCCAATGAATAATGTACGAATTATACAATTTGATATTTGTTTTTGTGGTTGTTAATGTGCATCTTTTTTTACTTTACTCAAATGAAATAAATATCTATTCAAATACTTACAAAATAAATTATTTTACATACACAGAAAAAAAGGTTTTTAAAATTTTATTTGCCTGAAATTTATTCCTTACTCATATTTAAAATGGGAATTGAGACTATGTCTGATATTTGTTTCATATAAGATTTTATTATTACTATTGAAAAAATATAGCATATTTTTATATCTTGTTGTGAATAAAAAATACCCTAGAAGCTTATATATCTTCATTATTTTTGTTGAAAGTATCAATGAATGAAAAAAATAAACTTACAATAGTACTAAGAGTGTCTGATTGTTTTATAATAGCGTACAGTAGTATGTTTTTTGTGAGGAACTAATTGAACAATGAAAATTTCACAAATTTCCAAGATAAATATCTAAGAAAATATAATTTATAAATTCAATTTAAAACAAGGTTTTATGTGTGTTATACATTTTAGAAAATTCAAATTTATTTGTTTTATTGTATTAATAGTAATTTATTTGAATATTAGGAAACGGGTTTAAAAATTATATAAAATAACTTTTGTAAATAGTTTTTGTTTAGTTTATATTAAATACCTTGGTTTATTTATATCAATTTTTCGAAAATGATTTTGATATTAATATTAATTGAAATCAATTTGGATTACAATACTCACTTATTGACATTGTAAAATGAATTTAAATCGAATTTTAAAAGTTTGAACATATAAGAGTCAAAACTGTCGAACCACATCTTTTTTATTTTATATCGGTGGGAAGTTATTGAAACGTTTCGATGAATTATAAATTTGATATGGAAAAGTCATTTGGAACGTAAATGTACTAAAAAGTAAAAGAATCTATTTTGTAACAAATATATAAAGGTTATAAAAATCAAGATTATTATTTTATTAGTAGATACATTTTAAACTTTGCTCTCCAGGAAAATGATAATAAAAGTTTTAGTAATAAAATTATTCATTGAGTGTATGATGCAGGCCCTACGAAATTACTTTTCACAGTTGAAATAAAAAATATTTTTAAATATTAAAATAGTTTTGAAGTATATTTATAAAATTTATCAAGTAAAATGAATCAGGTTTTGAAATACTGCCCCTTATAATAAATTGTAAATCATGTTTTTAATCGGTATCTTTTTTTTATTAAAAAAATTTAAAGATAAAATGATTTATATAGATTTATTACAGTCTTTAAAATATTTTTGAATCAAACAATATTTTTTTAAATAATGTATTTTTCACATTTTTTTGTCACACTTGTTATTTTTCATACGTTTGTACCGTATTTATTTCTGAAGTTTCAACTTGTAATTAAGTCTATTTTTCGATTAGTAGTTTAAATTTACAGTTCCCTATCTGTTATTGATATTTCACATTTTTCTTCTAAGTGATTTATTATTAATTTTAGATTAACTTATAATTTTAAAAAATATTTATATTTTGTAAAAGTTATTATACTTCTTCTATATATTTTATAAAATTTAATATTCGTTAATGAAATAATTTGTATTAAATATCGATATTTCAGTTGGTCGACATTAGATTATTTCATGAAATCAAAAAACAGACATTTTTGAATTTTAATTGACGTTTACAGATTTTGATTTATATTAAAATGTGTCTTTTGAGAATAAATTCAGTTATAAAAATATTTTTTTATGCTTACAACCCCATTTGACAATTAATTTGTAAGTATTTGATAAGAAGTAGAAAACTTAACAAGAAATTTATATCAATATTATAATTGTGTGTTTTACGAAATATCGATTTCAATTTTGATGATTTAAGAATGAATGTTAAGATAAAAGAATGAAATTAAGAATATTGTATAATGGCTTAAGATATAGAACATTCGTCTTATCAATCAAGTATTGTTAATTGGAGAGAAAACATGTCTGATAAAGGAAATATTAAAAGATATTTATTTTGAAACATTAAAATGAAAGAATTAATTGATTGTATAAGAGAATATTTTAAAGATTCGTTTAGATTTGAATTATTCATGTATTTTTATTTTTATCTTGAAATGTATTTTTTTTATCAACAGATATTCATACCTAAATTTTAACTAGAGACTTATAATAATTGATAAAAATATTGTAGAAGTATTTTTAAGTTTTCCTTGAATTTTTAAATATAATGATTAGGAGATATCATTGACCTTTTTTTCTGGTTCTGTACTGTTTGTTATAACCAAGTTTCATGAAGGCGCTAATGAATTTAGATGTTGCTGTGTCCTTAAACCCTAAAAAACCAATCAGCCTAGTTTTTTTGCATATATTTTAAATATGTGGTACAAAATGGATCATAAGAAATTAATCGCATAAATTATTCTTATGAAATTAACAATTTTTATTATTTTATATTTATATTATTTTATTTGTTAACAGAATTGTATTTTTGAATAATGACGATTTTACTGAATATTTATATCAAAGTATAAATTTTCATATTTTAAAATTTTATAAATTTTTTTTATATAAAAAATTTATTTTAAATTATTGCTATAAACTTCAATTTATTATTAGTATTTCTTTGTTTATTTTTTAAATAAATCTTTAATTTTCATTTAGATTTCGTTAATTAATCAAAAATAGATTTGTCGTTAATGAACTGATGTTAAGAGGTCTGAAAATGTAATAATTATTAAGAAAGAAAAAAACCGTTTCTGTCTTTTAGGTACACTAACTGATTTATTAATATTAATTTAAAATTAAAGACTCAGTATTTTTAGATAATACCTTGTTTATTTATTATCCTCCTGACTGCATCCATCATGTGAACTAAGTGAAATATTTTGCTCTCTAGAGACAAATTTTATTTATTAGATTGTTAATTTTTTTAATCAGAAATTTTGAAATAAACATGTTTTTATCGCATACATCCTAACTCGTAATATCTTTAAATAAGTTTTAAAAAATGTTAAAACAACCTAATAAAAAATTAAAAATGTTTTCATCTAAAAGAAGTTCTATTTCCTTGTCAAGTTTGTTTGAATAGAAAATCAAATATTTTCTCCATCTTCGATTTTAGTTATGTAGTTTCTCTGCGAATTAAATATTTTTTGTAACTTTTTGTTCATTTGGTACATGAGTCTCTAATTGAAGCTCGATATTTTTAACTTCTGGAGCATATAAATTTGTGATAATACCCTGTCACCTACAAAATAAGCCTACAAACAAAAGTACAAAACACATGTTTGTTTTTGAAAGTTGTTTCCAATCTTCAAAAGTTAATTAATTTTGTTGCCAGTGAAATTAATTTATTATGATTGATCTATTTTTTTTAAAAAAAACTAATAACAAAATTACAAAATTATTTCAGTCTGATGAAAATTTGTACCATTTTTATAAATCAATGCTCATATTAAAAGAATTCATTTTTTCCAATCAATTGTCATCCTTTTATAATTTTATAATATACGATTCTAAACTAAAATGGAAATACATATAAAGCCAGTTTATGTCTATAGGATTTTTATTTATTTTAGTTAAAGATTTCTTTATTTTTATATTGTTAGTATTTCAAAAATAATAATTGGTTTTTCAGGTATTTCGTTTCATAAAAAATATATTCCAATCAAAATTAGTACCTGGTCAAGAGGAGTCTATATGTCCCACAAACCAGACAATTGTTTGTTTTTTTATCAATTATTATTTTAGAGAAATTTTTAAAATTTATTTTACTTGCTATTTTTTTTAAAAAAATGCTTGATTTATATTTGGAGATATTTTCACTTTATTACCCTTTTATAATATTGAATCAAAGGGCTTTAATTAGCGCATATATATATATATATATATATATATATATATATATATATATAGCTTCATAAATTATGATTTTAATTTTTTGTATGAGAATATTGTGCAATTAAATAATTCTTAATCGAAAACCTATACTGAACATTTATATTTTAATACAAAAATTTCTGTATTCTAATTTACAGCTCCATACTTTTTTTCTGTTAAGATAAATTAATATTTTTTAAGCTATCTTTTTTGAAATATTATGTTTTTGAAATTTGTTTCGAGAGTCTTTTTATGTAAGAAATTAAGAATTTGAGCAATATTATTAAATATCTAAACTCGTAATAAAAATTTAGATATCAAGAAGAGTTGTTTATATTAATGTGCTAGTAGCAAATTTTAAATACAAGTTTAAGTTGAAGAAAGCAATCAAGTAATATGATTTTTGTTAAAGAAGGTCTGATATTGGTTAGTATACTTAGTAATTATTAATTTAGTTTATTTTTTTGTTTTACTAAATTACTTTATTCAGTAGTATATATAACAGTAGGCAGAATGATTATTTTGTGAGTAATTATGGAAAAGTTATTTAATATTATGATGTTGTACATCGATTAGTGTAAATGAATTTATTTAACATTTTGATACCGTTAGTTTGATTTCTGATATATATATATATATATATATATATATACATATATATATACATATATATATATATATATATATATATATATTTAAGAATATTACAAAAATCTAAAAAAACATGTTCCGATACGCCACTGTCACAATCTCAAGTAACTCTCTCAGGTCTGAGAATGTTCACCACTTAAATCTCGACGTCGTCGTCGTCGACGTACGTCGTCTCGTCTCTGCGTCCCCGGCGGCCACGTATGAATAATGCATAATATCATTTTACACAAGTGACACGCTACCATTTTGGTGATATATATCGGCCATTTGCAGTAACTCATCGATGACAAGCCGGAGGAGAGAATGTCGTTATGACCGAAGAGACTTCTACTACGCACGAAGTGTATTCAGAAACGCGAGACAATTCTCCACCGTCGTCGTAAAGTCGCCGATCCGAAAAGAAAATGCTCCGGATTCGTTGATTTTTATTATTGCGACGATAAAGTTACTCCGCTTCGCCTTTTTACAATCTGAGCAATATACGGCCTTTCTCTGTTTATCCGTAGACACACATGTATGCACACACATACATAAATACATATATATATATATATATATATATATATATATATATATATATATTTATATATATATAAAGCTATAGCTCTCTAGGCTAGATTATGAACCGAAATTAAGTTTGATTTAGATGTAAATAAATTATTTTTTTTCGAATTCGGTCGAATACAAGATTTACTTTAAGTTATTTTTGTTTAGCATTTCTTTATTATTTATTTTCATACATTTTTGTACACGTACATACACACACACATATAATATAAATTTTCATTTATTCATTTTTAATGAGATTAATTATGCCTTTCATTTTTTTTACTGCTTTTTTATCTATTTCTGTATTAACTGCTGTACACATTTCATCATATTCGAAAAGCCTACGTTTAAATATCGATATTATTAAAAAGGATAAATTCTTTATTTTGTTTTCAATCTAAATTCATATATATATACACACACACATATATATATATATATATATAGATATATATATATATATATGAAGTTATAGCTCTCTCCAGGCAAGATTTTGAGCCGAAATTAAGTTTGATTTAGATGTAAATAAATTATTTTTTTTCGAATTCGGTCGAATACAAGGTTTACTTTAATTTATTTTTGTTTAGTGTTTCTTTATTATTTATTTTCATACATTTTTATAAACAATCACACACACACTCATATATATATATATATACACATTTTCTTTTATTCATTTTTAATGAGATTAATTGCTTTTCATTTTTTTGTACTGTTTTTTTTACCTATTCCTATTTTAACTGCGGTACATATGAGCTCACCATTTTCGAAAAACCTACGTTTAAATATCGATTTTATTAAAACGGACAAATTTTTTATTTTATTTTGAATGTATATAAAGTTATAGGTGCCTAGGCTAGGTTATGAGCTGTAATTAAGTTCGATTTAATTTATTTTTTGGTTTAGAATTAATTATTATTTATTTAGAATTTGGTTGAAAATAAGATTTACTTTAAGTTATTTTTGTATAATATTTCTTTATTATTCGTTTATAATATTATTTATTTTCATACATTTTTATAAACATACACATTAATACACACACTCATATATATATATATATATATATATATATATATATATATATATTAATTTTCTTTTATACTTTTTTAATGAGCTTAATTATGTTTTTTTTATTTTTTATACTGCTTTTTTAGCTATTTCTACATTAACTGCGGTACACATGAGTTCATGATATTCGAAAAGCTTATATTTAAATATCGATATTATTAAAACAGATATTTTAATTTCTTTGAATATATATATATATATATAAATTCATTTACTTTACTCGGACATAAATCCTAAAAGATCATTTTAAATTTATTTTTTTTAATATATTTAAACACGATTATATTTCAATCGGTTATTTCAGAAACTGCATGTCACGCTTTTTCAAAATTGTTTTCTTTTGGCCGAAATTAGGTCTTTGAGGGTAGTCTCATATTCAACATAAAAAACAAATTAGCTACGTTGTACCTAGCTGTAGAACCTGATCATTCTTTTTTGCCTAATGATCGTAATTTTGGGTTATTAAAAAAACATATACGAAAACATGATCGTACATATGTGAAAAAGAATAAGTTAACATGGTTACTGAATCCAGAATATTTTTTTTTTGTAAAAGAAGTACAAACCGAGGAGATTTTTGAAAAATGTGTCCTCCGTTTTACAAAAAGAACTGTTTATCAACTGAATCTTATAGGGAAGAGTTCCAAAAGATCAGAAAAAACATTTACTTCTTCAATAGACATGAACTTTCAATACAATTCTAATAAAGCTGGGATGGTGGAGACAGGAATTCATAGATAGTTCATCAAAAAACTCATTCCAGTTACTAAAACATATTACAGCTGTGATGTTCTTCTGTCTGCGAATGCATATGGATCGAAAATTTCGATAAAGTATAAAAAATATCCAATTTAAAACAAATAAAAGGTACCATCTTGGAGGAGCACACGTCATTTCATAACGAAATATTCAGCTGGTCGACCGAAAAAATGGATGAAACTGCTAGAAACCGATGACGAATATGATTATGCATCTTAATATTAGATTATTATCGAGATACATATTTATGTGCTATAATATAATATTTTCTAGTAAAGAATCATAATAAAAAAAACCTTTTTCAAACAATTTATTATGCAGTTAATACTATTCCCTGCAAAAACAACATAAGTCAAAACAATACGTTGCTTTTTTATACATTAAAGTTTCATAGGACAGTAAATATTAAGCAACCAACAAATTAAAGACTTAAAAACATATTAACAAAGACTATCTTTAAGAAATCTTATTATTTTTGTGTGGTGTAGTTTTTATTGAATCATGTAAAATTTAAATTCTGTAACTTATGTAGTTTTTGAAATTGATGATTCATTTATTATTAAGTCCAAAATAATTTGTTCTGAAATACTACATATAAATCTTTGTTGTCAGTTCAACTATATTATTAGTTTTTATGAATACAAATTAATAGTAAGTCAACTCTATTAATTTAATAAATGATATTGAGTGAATACGCACTAGAAATAAATATTTAATAATCATATACTATCAAATGTTTTATATTTTATACATAAATTTAAAGAAACTTTTATGTAAACTGATGTGAATATTGGAAATGATCTCTTAGTATTTCACAAAACATACATTTTGATAAAAAAACTTAAACGAGACTCGATATACAATAGAGAAAAATTCAAGCTAATGAAATATCTTAAATTAATATTTAAACCCGTTAGATTGAAATAACAAACTAGATTTCTAGTATATGACTTAGAATAGGCATCTACGAATAGAACTCATTATATGGGGTTAGATGTTATGTATTTTATTTCAGGATGTGGAAAAATAGCATTTAGAGATTTCTTTTAAATATTTTATTTTTTTAAAAGTCGAAATTTCAATGCACACTTGTAACCAGCTGATAATTAAACCAAATTTAAATATTAGTAGTAATAGGAAAAGAAGAAGTGTATTAAAAGAAATCGATAAAGAATATGAATTAACTAATATAAAGTGTGTCATAGAATACAGGGAGGATCGTTATAATGAAGTACTGTTGTGTTTTCCATTTTGTGAAACTTTTCATAGGGGATCGAAAAATATTTTGTACAGACATAGATGCTTGAACATATACATCTTATATTGAAAAATTACTAATAACAAAAATGTGATTTCAGTATGAAGCTGTCTCATAAGGAATGACAAATCATGGTAGACATTATTGAAGGATATGCCGTTCGGGCTGTTAGTCAAAAATTAATTTATTTTCCGAAGCACATTTAAGGCATAGAACATAAATCTTCAAGTTGTGTTTCGAAAATTATAAATACAAGCGAAATGTAAATATTATTTAATATTTTTTTCAATCTTAATAAGGGTTTTAAATAATAATATCATACTGACAATTTATTAGATTTGAGTTCAAGAGTTGATTTTAAATAAACGAATATTTACTCAGATTATTATTATTACTATAACAATTAGAAACATATTATTTATTGTATTTAATAAATAAATTAGTATAAATTCACAAAGTTAGTTTTTTGGCTTTATGCATTTATAGCTGTTGAAAAATTATTTTTTATTTCCAGATAGTCGCATTCGAACATTTTAAACAATTAAATGTCGCATTATATCCACAGAAAATGCAAAAAATATCATTTGAATTGTTTAATATGAAATTAATATAAGATTTAAATGAAGAACAGTAGATATATTTTCGAAGTTTCCAGAAAATTCATCAGTTTGACATCATATATATATATATATATATATATATATATATATATACATACATATATAAATAAATATATACACATACATACATATAAATATATATACAAATACATACATACATGTATGTATATATATATATATATATATATATAATTGCAGGGAAGAAGTAAAAAGAAAAGTTATAAATTCTGATGTTATAGTAAAACGGTAAGCAAACTGCGGTTAACAAAGCTACTTTGTGCGACTCCCGAAACAATATTAGATTTGATTGGTATTTTTTCTAAACTTTTATATTAAAAATCTATAGTAGTATAGTATGTAACAATATTAGAATATTTTATATATAGACGGGTAATTCATTGATTTATAAACTGATTTGGTGAGTAGGACTACTAAATAGTTGCATTTTTTATTATTTAGATATAAAATTTTAAAACAATATTTTCTGTGGCTCTTGAACATTTAAAAATGTATGAAAATTATTATATGTGGCTCTTATTATCGAAGAAATTACCCATTCCTGTCATAGTACAATGTAAGAAAACTGGTGTAGATTGCCACTTTGAAATTTGTTAAAATTGTTTGAAGATATAAGCTGGAAATGTATAAGAACTGACCTTAAATTACCTTAATGATTTAAGGTAATAATTAAATTACCCAAATGATTTAATTGACCTTAAATCATTTTGTTTTTGAAATACAAATGATCAAAAAAATACTTTGGTATTAAAAACGACATCTTTTCAAATATTTAGTAGAAGATATTTAATCTAAAAATAATGCCCAGACGTTATTAGAAACAATATTGAAACTAAATCGATAAGATTGGATTGAAAATCAAAAAAAGGATTTTATAAAAAGGCATTTGATGAATATAAAAATGTTGATTAAACTTTTATAATTTAAAAATTTAAATAATATGGACCGAGATATTTCATTGTATAAAAAGAAGTTTATCAAATCGATATTAAAGAAGGTGTAGAAAATAAGAATTAAATTTGTTGGAAAATCATTCAGTATCTAGAATGATAAAAAGAATATTAGTTAGTATATCTTCTGTACATTAGTTCATATATCTTTAGTTTAGTATAACGTTAGTTTATTTTTGAGTATATTATTTATTATATCTTTAGAATTTTTGGGTGAAAATTATGAATTAATTTTATTAATCTTAAAATATTCTTTTATTTGTGTTATAAACAAGTAAAACGTATTTATATTTTTTACTGAATACTGAAAATAATTGACTGATTTTTTATAGCTGAACATGCATACGAACACATATACAGTATTACATATAAATAATTAAAATTATACATTGAAAACGAATATTGTAATTGATATGATATTAAAACTGAAATAAAATAAAATTGTACCTAATTTCGATGCAGAAATAATTACATTTTTATGTACCACTTCCTAAATATTAAAAAATATATAGACATATTTAGTATTATTTAATAAATATTTAATCCTTTTTAAATACTGTTGTAGATATTGAATGTACTACAGTGTACTTTTAAAGAATTATAAATGAATAAATATTTTTTTAATCAATTATTAAAATGTTAAATAAGAAAAATTAAAACTGTACCTTATTTACTAAACCTTTTTATATTTGTTCTTATCGATATTTTTGGGAAATCTTTCCAGCATATTTTAGTTACATGAAATAAACTTTATTACATATCATTTTAAAAGTGAGATAAATAAGAACATTAAGATTAAGAGTACGTGTCTATGATTTTGTTTATTTCTTACAAATGTGTATTCGATTTTATAATTTAGAAATAATCTTTTTTATTTTTTAAATTGCAGTTATTAGAAAATATAATATATATTAAATAATATTGTTTTAACTTATTTCAAAAATAAATTATTTATTAATTTGATAAAAAATAGTTAATTTTAATTTTATTATTTTATTATTGAAACCACAAATCCAAACATTTTTTTTAATCAAAAAATCAAGACAATACAAAACAACAGTCAAGGTTTGACATTGAATTCATTTTCTATATCATTATAAATATTTAAATTTTTATAGTATTTCTTAAATCGAAAAAGACAGAATTGTTTCTCAATTAAAAAACATTTGTGCAAAGAAAATAAAGGATGATTTATTGCTCTTTTTAAAATTATTGTACTTTTTTTATCATAAGAATAATATGGACAAAATCGGTTATTTATTTTTATCATTCTTTTTTTAAATAAATATCAAATGGAGATAAATAAAGAGAAAAGTCGATATTTCTTAATAAAAGACTTCGTAATCGTTAGAATAAATTTGAATTCATGGCATGTTGATCAACAGTCTTGAATAGTTCGATATTAAATTGTATCATCAGTAAAAACAAATTAACCCTTTCAAACCGGGCATGGATCTAGGATCGATTGATCTTTCCAAACAACCTATGATCTCAGAGCGTTATCTTTAGGGTGATATATTTAAAGGTCACTAATCTCTTTCTAATGAGACTAAATTTATAACACTTTCTTTCATTAAAAAAAATTACGGTCGTCCAAAAATCAGAAAAATCGCGGTTTTTTCATTTGAAAATCTATAAAAATTGTGAATTTGAGAATTGGGTTGAATAATATTTTTTTTTCTAAAAGTTCATCATAGGTAGAAAGCGTATATAAAATTCGAGACTTGTACAGGTACAAGATGTGTCCGATGTAAACCCGTTGTCCACACCTGATTCAATTTTTTTATACCTAACAGCAATGTTATTTCTTCAAATTTTCAATTGTAATCATTTTTTTCACTTTTAATTATATTTCCAATCAAGAGATTTATGTTTCCTGAATATTGTCAACGATTTTCCACGATACATCAGATAGATGTGAAATTTCTAATGACTAATCTGAATTAATGTATTTTTTTTGTAACCGATAAATTTACAATTTTTATTTTGTTTACGATAAAAAATGTCTGATTAATAGAATAATTTTATCACTTTTTCCCTTTCCTCGATTCCAAAGGGTTAAACATTATTTTTAAAGTCAATATAAAACTATTTTGACTGCTTCCACTAATTATCTAATAATGATATATAATACTCATTCGTTTTTTCTATTCTATATAGAAATATTTTTAACATGAAAATCAAATGAAATGATTTTTTAAATTACTACAAGATTTTTATACTTTGCAAAAGATTAAATTTCATACAGAGGTTCATCCATGTTTTCCATTAATTTTTAAAAAAATACTTATTTATAAGGGATTAAATGTCCATTTTTAAAGATTGATGTTACAAATTTCAATCTATTTTTATATCATTTTAAACAGTATTTAAAGACAAATTTTCATCCACCGCTTATCCTTATATATATATATATATATATATATATATATATATATATACATTTTTCTAAATATTTCATAACTTAATTCAATGTATATTTTTTTGAATATTTCTAATGAAATTCTTTCAATTTTTCAATTTTTATTTCATAACAATTCACAAATATTTGTTTACCTTACTATGCACCTTTTTATTTTCTATCTATTTTAATTTTGAGTTTTATCTTTTTTTGATTTAAAATGATTTTATGGAAGGTTAATTTATATTTTTAATCAATTTTATTATTTTGTAAATATATATTTTAATGAATTTTTAGTAGCTTTTTTTCAATAACAGAATTATTATCATTTCCAATATTATTGTGTTTATCAAGAATGAAACCTTTAAAAATATTTTTAAATCGTATTTCAGATATGTGTGAATATATATATATATATATATATATATATATATATATATATGTGTATTTAAACATGCATACATATATGTGTGTGTGTATCCTAATTTGATAAGAATGAATTTAAATATTTTTAAAACGCCGATATTTGTGAATATAAGACAGCAATTATTTATTTATATTTTTTTATCAATATGTTTTCTTATAATTGATTAAAAAAGTCTTTTATTGTATACATCTCTTTTAAGATTGGCTTATTTATAGAAATACGTTCTTATCTGGTATATAAAAATTATTTGTTAGAGTTTGTGTGTTCGAATACTTTATTTTTAAGGTAGTTTTGAGTTAAAATACATGTAATTGTTAATTTGATTCTTTTAGATTTAAAAAGCAACTTTTTCTTAAAACAATGAATATTCTTCGAAAAAATAGGCATATAATCTTACTCAGATTTTAAAAAGTAAAATATTAGCGACATCTGGATGGAATAATTATTACAGCCTTTTTATTGAAAATAAAAAATTAAAAATTATATATTGTTAAACATATATAAATACATACCTACCTATATATATATATATATATATATAGTCTAACTTGGTTATAACGATAAGAGATATGAAGAATTCAAAAATGGAATGAATTCACATGTTTAATTACTAACAGAACCTCACTTGCAGAATAATATAAACATTTTAAAGTTATAGAGAACATATTTTATGAAAAACTAATTTTGTTACTTAAAATGAAAATCTAGAGTCGAAATTTTTACTCTCATAAACAATAAATCACTTATTAAATATTCATTTTTATTTGGTGGTATATGGACTTTTGAAGTTAATAAATTTTGTTTTAAAAATAAGTTTTGTAAAATACTACAATATGTATTTTATTAGCAACACAGAAAATGATATAGCTGATCAAAAAATATGAATTTGAGAAAACTGAAAAATATGTTATTTATTAAATACCTCTTCTTGAGTATAAGAGGTAATTTTTGAATTAAAAAATATTTCGATTTTAGAGTACATTATTATTATTTTTGATAAGAGCATTAGAAATAGAGAGATTCACAGTAAATGTACAAATAATATAAAATATATTTTTTATGATTTAGTTTTTAGGGGCAGGATTTTTTTTGAACTGGATTGTATTACCACCATGATTTTTAAGTAAGTAGTATGTGATGCATTTTCTATTAAAAAAGTATGTTTTTTATCTAAAACACGAGTGGAGCAAATTGAAAATACACAAAAAACAATACTAACTTTTCATTATTTGTAATTATATTTCATTTTTAGGTTTCAAATTAATAAAATATTTTTTAATTTCAAATATAGAAATATATTTAATAATAAGATGCTAATAAAATTACTTTATGGTTAAGAAATATTATTTTAATAAATTTGATAAGAAGAAAGAGATAACTGGAAGGTTTTCCTGAATTGTATTTGTAATTAAAGAAGTAAAGTCTTTTTTAAGTTTATAAAATTTAAAAATGTATTTAATTTTTTAAATTTTCAGTTAAATTTTGTTTTTAGTAAACTATTTTAATATTTTTTATTTTTTTATTTTTGTTTAAATAAAAAGTAACTATTAGTGAATATAATTGACGATTGAAAAAATTTTCTTATAACGTAGTTCACATAATTATTTATTTTTTTGAAATTTATGACAATTATACACGAAAAAATATAAATATTGGTTAGGTTCTCAAGTAAACTGGAAAAGTATTTTACTGTTTGTTTAAAAGTGTTCATTTATTAAGTAAATTTAATAGAAATTTAAATCGAGAAATCGAATAAGTAAACTTTTAAATTCTTTCAAGAAAACTACTGTTATAAAATGTTTTTCTGAGTATTTTTCAAAATTTAATTGTATATATGTATATTAAATTTGAATTGATATAAAAATTATAAAGTAGTTTGAATGTATTTAAATAATTTGTAATAAAATTGTGAAGAAAATTCCCTTAATATTTTTAATTTATTTATATTTTACGACAGAACATTTGTATGTGTGAAGGTATGATGTTTGTGTAATAGGGAATATATTTTGATTATTTTTAAGCTCCATTTGTAAATGTTTCATATTTGAAATTCCGAATATTTGAAAGTGTACTTAATAAAGTCGTATAATTAACAATGATTTATATTAAAGTTCCATAATAGTGTGTTTTATATTAAATAATATATACATGTATGAAAATTTCAGATGTATATTTTTTTGAATTTTAGGATAATTTAAGTTTAAATTTTAAGAAATTATAATTTCTTAACTTTTAATATAAATGTATGCCTATTATACTTTTGGACAATATTTTTCTGCCTAATATGCTTTTTAATAATTTGTTTTTATGTGTGATTCGAGTAAATGGATTCAAGTTAAAGCACTTTTAAATTTGATAATTATTTGATTCCATATAATGTCAATTTGACTACAGATAGAAAGAACCTGAAGATACAAATCTAATTGTTTAATATAGTACTTAAAAAATAATAATGTAAAATGACCTATACAGCCAATAAAAGAGATCAATATATTTTTGAAGTGTAATATAACTATTATAAAGCAGAAAAATGATGTGATTATTTTTGTAGATAAGTTTCATGTCCTTAATATAATTTAAAGTAATTGAAATCTTATTAAAATGATAACTTAAATAAAAAAATATTATCGAATCATATTTTTATAATTTTTTAAATAAAAAATTGTAAGTATGAAGCGAATCAAATTGCAAATAAAATATATAAGTTGTATTCGTAACAAATTTCTTAAAATGCAGTTTTTACAAAAGATAACAAAACAATTTATTTTTTGCCAATATTAAAATATTCAGTGAAAAAAATATAGTAGAATTAATGAATATATACTTTCGTACGTATACATGTTCTGAAAAATAATTTGTTTTCATAAAGTATTAAAAAAATAATTTCTTTTAAATCTAATTATTTTTTAAATATATCATTCCTCGTGTCTATAATTTATTAAATAAGAATATTGATTGACAAAAATATAAATTTTCCAAATAATAAAAATATGATTTTTAACTTATATAATGCGATAAAAAAATTAACGAAATATACGAAAAATTACAACAAAAATTTATGTTTAAATATTTAAATGTTATTTAGTAATAAATGTTTAGAGTAAAAGTATTGTCATTTTTACAAGTAAAATGTATGAATATATATTAGAATGTATATGTATATAAATATATATATATATATATATATATATACACACACATATGCAAATGTTTACAGTGTAGATTTTTTTAATGTTTCTAGGTTATCTTACTGCGTAAAATCTTGAACAACGTATGTGCACTGGAAGATTCACAGGTGTTTTCCATCATGGTAGGAGTAGTTTGTTTTCAATTGAATAGAGGGCGATATTTGTACTCTTTTCGAGGAAAGATGAGTTTTAATTCTGGTGGATTATTGATTCTTTAGATTGGCCAGCCTGAAAATTAAAATTGACATTTAGTATGAATTCTTTTGTTTCAGTTAGTTTTAATATGAAATATTGTGAGTAAATCATGTTAATAAGTACATTATACTGAAATAAATAAATTCATTTGCTGTTAACATTATTATCTGGTATGTATTGTCTTTCCCATTTTATTAGTTTGTTTGATAGTTAAAATACTACGATGGTACGAAAATAATTATGAATTTTGTTTTCTAAATTTTAGCTTTATTTTTTTTTAATGAAACTGTCATTTTATTGTGTTTATGTTAATATATTTAAAAGTGCATTTTTCAGTCTGTATTTTGGTAAAATCGACTTTAGTTTTATTATTAATTTTGCTTCAAAACGGATTTTGAATTAAAGATGGAAAAGATGCAAATAAGATCATTTTTTGTATGAGTTCAAAACGGGTGGTAAAGTAATAGAAACTGCTCGTAAGTTAAACGATACTTTCGGTGTGGGTACTGTTAAGGAACGTACGGTGCAATGGGGGTTTCAAAAATTTCGTGCTGGGGACGGACCCTTGAAGATAAAGAAGGTCGCAGGCGTCCTTCTTCATTTCGTAACGAGCAACTGAAGGCGTTAGTTGAATTAGAATCACGCACAACGATTCTAGAGCTTGCACAAAAGTTAGTTATTAGTCGTCCAATAGTTCTGGACCACTTAAAACAGTAAAGAAAATCAAAAAATCTTGATAAATGAGTACCGCACGAACTGAACCAAAATCAAAAAAAAATGTTTGTTTTACGCTTTTTTTATGCAATAAAAATGATATATTTTTCGATTGTATTGTAACTTGTGACGTGGATCGTTTATGACCACAGAAAGTGGATTGCACAATGGTTGGATAAAAATTAAACGCCAAAGCGTTTTGTGAAACCGAAATTATACCAGAAGAAAATTGTGGTGACTGTTTGGTGGTCTGCGCTCGACATAATCTATGACAGTTTTTTGAATTCTGGTGAAAACATTACTGCTAAGAGTTATTGTCAATAAATCGATAAAATGTACCAAGAAATACGATCCCGTTTGGTTCCCGTACTGGTTAATCGAAAAGGTTCAATCCTGTTGTACGACCACATGTCGCACGATTGATCCTCCAAATGTTGAATGAATTGGGCTGTTGAAACATTGCATCATTTACCATACTCATGAAACATCTCACCAACAATTTATCACTTGTTTAACCATTTCGATAACTCCTTACAGGGTAAGGTTTTCAACAACCAAGCTGATAATGAAAGTGCAGTTTGAGATTTTATTAACTCTAGAATTTCTGAATTTTACACCAGCGGAATAAATAAACTTGTAATTAATTGGAAAAATGTGTTGATTCTAATGTTACCCATTTCGATTAATAAAATTAATTATTAGCTAAGAAAATTATGAATTTAGAAGATCATGAACCGGAATTATTTTGCTACCAACCTAATATATAGTTCATTTCGTGTTAATATTATTATCTGGCGTGCATTTGTCTTTCCCATTTTGTTAATTTATTTGACAGTTAAGTAAAATAAGAAAGTTTAATTTATTTAAAACTCTCATCTCAGAAATTGACATCTCTTAAATCAGTAGAAAGACAATAATTACATGTCTATTTAAAATATTTTTCCTTATAAAATATTTTTTTATATATCAAATATTTATTCTGAAATATATGTATGTGTAGAATTTTTAATATTTTAATTTTACATGAATTTGAATTGTGCTCTTTTTATATATGCTTTGTTGTTCATGTTTGTTAAATAAGATAAATGTATATTGTTATTTATTAATTGATATATATATATATATATATATATATATATATATATATCGAAGAAATTATAATACTATATTATAGAAATTATATATATATATATATATATATATATATATATATATATGTATATATATATTTTTTCTTCAGACTATAAAAAACAACATTTCTCATTTTTTATGTTTTTTGATTAGACAATGAGCACTAATTTATTAATATATATATATATATATATATATATATATATATATATATATATATGTAATTTCTTCAGATTATAAAAAAAACATTTCCAATTTTTTTATGTTTTTTGATTAGACAATGAGCACTGGTTTATTAATATATATATATATATATATATATACATATATAATACAATACAATAATTGTACCATTGTATCCTTTTATATATTTGTGTTTGATTAACTATCCCGTTTCGATGTATTAAACACAGTTGATATCGTGTGTTTATTTACAAATATCTGTCATATTTTTAATTAAAATTCTGTATTCTCTTGCCATACAAATTTTATATTGATACTGATCGCTAGTGTAAGGATTGACCTTGTTTCCCCATGTTCAACTAATTAAAATCCTTATATTCACAAATAGTAATTTTCATGAAAAATATTAGCGGTAAACTCTTTACTGCGCAGGTACGGAGAGTTTTAAAAATACACCGTTAAAAAAATTCCAATTGCATTGCACCGGATGGATCGAGTAGTTTTGTTGTAGTGGCTGCCGGTCCCAAGCCCGGATAAAGGAGAAGGATTAGTGGGCCAGGTTTATCAGTCCACCCACTGTAAAAAAAATATACCGCTCAAAATACTAGTAATGACCTCGAAATAGACTGACTAAACGTATAACCACCAGGCAATGTTCAAGGATTACACGAGTTATAGAACAGATATAACGGAGACCTCCTAAACGGTGGGCCGAAAGTTGAGCCTCCTCTTCTGTAGAGTCACCACCACAATGAGACCATACTAATGGGAAAACAGATTGTATGCTTATAAGGAAGAAGAAGAAGAAGTGTTTCATTAGAAATTAAAATTGAAATTTGGTTAATAGAACATTGTATAAATTTATATACTTGAATAGATCTATATTCAAGTAGTATACAATATAAACTGATGAATGTGTGACGTGATGTATCGGTATAAATTTATGATTTTAAATCTAATACTATAATTAGATAGATACTTTGAAGTTGTTACAAGCAAAAAAAAAAAAAACGGTGGCGATCTAGTTCTTTGGCTACTATATTTATGGTTTTATGTTACTTTTTCAATAATTTGAACATTTATTCTAAAGAAGAAGTGGAAAAACTATGATCTTGTTTTGATGAAAGTAGAATAAACTGAAATTTTAACTCTCCATTTTATAATTTTCTCAAATTTAGTCTTTTTTATGTATGTATGTATGTATATTGTAAATAAAACTTTTGAATTTTTGTAGATGTTCTCTAAGAGTTATAAACTTACTTTCTATAACTTAATTTTTAAGTATTGATATAAGCGATAAAGTTATCATGATTTCTTTATTCCAACGATATTTGTCAATCATGTATATATATATATATATATATATATATATATATATATATATATATATATATATATATATATATATATATATAATCACCACGCTTAAATGTATATAAAAATGTAAACGAATCAACATATTCGATTTATAATAAATGTCCTCAAGTGCATATCGTAACAAAACAATTACACGAACTAACGGAAATCTATACGACAGACATAAAATTTAGTATTTCGAGTTCGATCCCGATACCTATTTGGCCAACAGTTGTATCGTACATACCGTCTGTATAGGTTGTCGAAAATTATGACCGTTCAGAAAATTGAGAGTCTCGATGGAACGTTGTTGTAATCTTACTCCAACATATAAATGTGTATGTGTATAGAGTAACGATGTAATATTTACATCCATTGAAGTGTTGCCAATCTTGTACAATCGTAACCATGAATACAATATGTCCGTAATGAGTGGAATCTCGCGCGCAGGACGGTTATCTCTATATGCTTTGACGGGAAAACTTCGCCCATATTCATAACGTCGTAGAAACTGTGTATTACAGATATCTGTATGTGTATATATATATATATATATACATATATATATGCATATGTATATATATATATATATATTTGTATGTATATTTTCGTTGTGAGTTTTCGTATCAAATTCTGTTGTATTCATATTTGTATTTCATTTCTTTATCATCTTCTTTACATATTCTTGTATACCATATTTCCATTTATACACACACACACACACACATACACACACACATATATATATATATATTTCTTCTATAAACAGTAGTTTTTGAAAATTAAAAATTGTAAAATACAAGTATGAATGAAAAGATTTATATATATTTCTTGTTAAAAGAAGTATACATAATATAATGAAATATTTGTTTGCACGATATGATTAAATTATTAAAAAGCGTAGATAGATATGCCATGTATATTATATATATATATATATATATATGCATATAAGCGAAATGTATTTATGAAAAATTCTATACAAAATTCTCTTTTTTTGTCAGTTAGTTAGTTATTGGGGATTTAGGGCGCATCGACGACTGCGATATTAACGCCCCTTTTTTTGTCAAAAAATAATTTTCTTTAATTAATCAAAATTAAATTGTGTTTAAAATACTAAGGTGCATTCGAATGTTATCTTATATCTTATTTTAATAGAACAAATATCGTAGTAATAATATAAAAGAATGTAATCAAATATACAAATAAATAATTGAATTAAGATTTATATATTTTTATACATTCATATAAATTGGTATTAGGTTGATAGAAAAACAATTACGATTTATGATTTTCAAATTCATATACATTTTTTTCTATTTTGATTTTCCTAAATGTTTTAAATGGTCCGTAACTGTTGGATGATTAAAGTTTAACTTTTGTGCAAGCTATCGATATTGTGTATGGTTTTCCATCAACTAACGCCTTCAGTTGGTCGTTATGAACTGAAGAAGGACGCGTGAGAACTTCTTCATATTCACGGCTCTTATCCACAGGACAAAATTTTTGGAACCACCATTGTACCGTACGTTCCTCAACAGTACACATACCAAAAAGAATCATTTAGTTTATGAGCAGTTTCTTCTGATTTACCACCCGTTTTGAAGTTATAGAAAAAAATTGCCTCTTTTCCATCTTTAATTCAA
>CM068318.1:36470955-36553455 GCA_034766995.1 Acanthacorydalis orientalis | reverse complement strand
AAATTTATGATTTTTATACAATTAATATATGTATATATACATATATATATAATAGTATAGAATTGCGTTTCTTAAACTGTTCTGCGGAAAGTGAATGTTCAGTGAAAAATCCTGCAAGTAAGTTACAAGAGCCACCAAAAGTCATTGTGTTTTGCATATAGAAGCATTAGTAGCAAAAAATTCCTACATATTTAAAAAATAATTTGGGCGAAGCCGTAAAAATTATCAACCATATAAATTCTTGACCACTCTAATCCAGATTATTTAAAATTTCGTCGATGACATGTGAAGTGCACATAATGCAATTATAATTAGGTCGTTGTTGTTTTATTATAAGGTTAGTTCAAAAATAATTGCGGTTTATACGTATCAAGTATAAAGATTCATATATCAGTTAGAAACCATAAAGACAATTGGCCTGCACACAATTCTCCTAACGGGAAACAGGTTCGTTTATTCCTACAAGATAGAATTCTGGAATCCTGGAATTAACGACTTCATCGATTGCGATTTGAGCTGATGCTTGATCTTTGAAAACCTTCTCTCGTAGGAAATTACTCAAATGTTTTAAAAAAAATGATAATCTGTCGGAGACAGGACCGGAGAATAAGGTGGGTGAGGTAACGTTTCGTAACCCAGTTCATTTAATTTTTTTAAAGTCATTTGTGAGACGTGTGGTCGGGGGTTGTCATGAAAAAGAATTGGTCCTGTTCGATTGACTAATACTGCCCGTAATCGATACAACTTCTTATGATTTTTTCAATTTCCTGTCAATATTTTTCTGCTGTTATTGTTTCACCAGGATAAAATAAGAAGTAGTGAATGATGCCACTTGCCGACAACTAAACAGTGATGACAATCTTTTTTTCAATGAAGTTTCGGTTTAGGAAACTGTTTTGGTGCTTCACTTCGGTCTAGGCACTGTGATGAACGTTTCCGATTGTTGTAGAGAATCCACTTTTCATCACATGTGACAATGAGGTCAAGAAAGGAGATCATTTTTGCTACAGAAAAGAAGCGCAGAGAAGACTTCATATCGCCGAATTGCTTGGTGTTTGTTTAGTTCATATGGAACCCATTTATAAAGATTTTTTGTTTCTACAATTAGGGTTAAATGTCGAAAAACTGTTAAATGATTAAAATTGAGTTCTACTGCCACCTTTCGAGTTGTTTTAATGTAGTCCCGCTTCAATAATGGTTCATAAATCATTATTGTCTATAGCTGAAGGACATCCACGACCTTTATAATCAAAGATTTTGTTTCCATTACGAAATTTTTGAAACTAGTGTTAAGGATTTAAGAAGTTGCAACGAATGATACCGCTTACCGACCACTAAACAGCAACTATAATCTTTTTTTATGAAGCTTCGGTCTAGAAAACTGTTTTGGTGCTTCTCCTCGGTCTAGCTACTATGATGAACGTTTTCGATTGTTGTAGAGAATCCACTTTTCATCACATGTGAAAATTCCATCAAGAAAGGGATCATTTCTTTTTGCAAAAAGAAGCGTAGAGCAGACTTCGTATTGCCGAATTGCTTGATGTTCGATTAGTTCATACAGCGCCCATTTATCCAGTGTCTTTGTTTTTCCAATTAAGCTCAAATGTCAAACAACTGTTTAATGATCAACACTGAGTTATTCTACCATCTTTTGAGTTGTTTTACGTGGGTTTGTATCAATAATAGCTCTTAATCAATATTGTATACAGCTGAAAGACGTCCACGACACTCCTTACAATCAAGTCTTTTGTTTCCATTAAGAATTTTTTAGAACCAGTATTGAGCTATATGTTCACTAGTTGCCTCTTCGCCAGAAGCAAATTAGATATTTCGATCGGTTTCTGTTGCTTTACGTCCCAATTTAAACTCATACAACAAAATCTCACGAATTGGCTTTTTCCCATGACTAATTTAAGATGTTATATACAACAATACTTAGGAATGAAAACAATAGACATAAGCTGAAATCATCAGTGCTTATTTCATTGCTTACAATGTTGTATCACATGACTATAACGGTAACTAGAAAAATCGGCGCCAAACTTAAAATGATAAAGACAGCAAATTATTTTTGCACCGACCTAATACAAATATAGTTAAATACTTTATTCGATGAAGTACATAAATAATAATTAACCTTGAAAACAGTGTGTATTTATTTATAATACAATAATTTCAATGAGACGTATATAGAAATATTAAAATTTTTGTTATATATACATCTCTCTCTCTCCCTCTCTCTTTCTATATATATATATACATATATATATATATATATATATACATACATATATACATATATACATATATATATATATATATATATATATATATATATAATACATATATATATATATATACATACATATATATGTGTGTATGTGTGTATGTATATTGGATTTCATGTATAAATAGCCTGTTTTCTGGTATTGTGAGTTTCTTTAAAGCATTCATGTACGTTTGATAAACTCGTTTTGGTCCAGTACATCAGCATCATCAATACTACAGAAACCAGTTTCGGATTTGTTCCCTAGTAAAAGCTGCTTGATTCAAAAGTAAATTATAGCGATGTCCAGTTTGACTGGAAAAATTTCATATGTTGTTTCATCATCGTTCATCCGTTGTTAATGGAAGATTTTTAGTGGACAATACGTACACACACACACATGTATACGACTTTTTTGAACTTCACATCTACGTTTAAGTTGATATAACTACTATTCTCTTCGAGATGACATCTGCATCATTTAGAATATTAATGTATTCTTTTTTTAACGGCGATGCGTTTCCAGTTACTGTATTTTATTATGCAAATCAACCGGTGTGTAGATATTTTATCCTCTCGTATAAAATTTTCTGTTCAATAAACCGCGTATGTTCTATAGAGTGTTCTGATTTTGAAATTTATCTGAAATATAAACTATCTATCTTGAAATTGAATGGAATATATAAACAATTTTATTGTAATTTCTTATAGTTGAATATTTATTGGTTATTATTATTTTTATTATTTTATTGTATTTCTTGAATATTTATTTCATTATATATATAAGAGAACAATTTATATTAACGCTATTTTGATGTTAACTTTTGAAACAAAGAATACTTTCTTCAAATAAAATATTTTTTATGAATTTAGGAATTAAGAAAGGATTTTGTTATGACTAAACTGTACTTTTCATTTATCTTTCAACATTGAAGAAAAGATTTTATCTATACTAAGTCTGTTTTCTTTTTTAAAAAAAATATTATACTAATCTAATTATTGGTATTTCTTTACAATACATAAATTCGATACGATACTATTCAACTGATTAATGATATGTAGAAATGATAGCATATTTACTTATTATTTTTTGACTTTTTAAATATTAATCACTCTTGGTGTTTATGTTTCATGAAAAAAAGGTATTTGAAGAAAATTATTTTCCAGGTTGTGTATTGTACTCGTATTATAGTTCAAAGAATTGTTCATTTATATTTGCATTGAAAATGTAATAAAAATAATTAAAATGTTCTTATAAGCAATATATATATATATATACATATATGAGGAAAATTCGAAAATTTCAAGGCCTAACTATGAAAGAATATAACTTGAGTTTTTAAATTACTTGTATTTTTCTATACACCCCCTGAAATTCAATGCATTTCGTCCAGCGATGCTCCAGTGCTTCAATACCATCCTGGAAATTTTTTTCTCGGAGGTCCTCAAAATATCGATTTGCTATTACTATCAGTTCTTCATCTGACAAAAATCGCATAACACGAAGGAATTTTTTAAGATTTGAGGACAGATGGAAATCTGAGTGGGCCAAATCTGGAGAATAGGCTGAATGGGACAGCAAGCCGTACTTCAGTTCAGCGAGTTGTGCCATGGATTCAACACTTGTATGAAGACGTGCATTGTTCTGATAGAAAATGAATTTTTTTCTTTAATAAACCTGGTCTTTTCTCAGGAATTGTTTGATTGAGTTGATACAAAAGTTTAGCATAATACTCTTCCGTTATCATTTAATTCTGTGAAAGGTATTCAATTAGCAGGATTCTTTTAGTGTCCCAAAAAATTGGAACTAGAATTTTTCCAGTGGATGAAATTGACTTTGTTTTTTTTTGGTGACGGAGAATCATCATGCTTCTATTGTTTTGATTGGGTGAATCCAAGTCTCATCTGTAGTCACAAATCGCTTGATACCGTTATTTCTCTAAAATCAATCCAAACAGTCGTGGGAAATTTGTACTCGAATGCGTTTATGATCAATTATCAGCAAACGCGGCAACACCTTCACCCATCTTGCCGATAACTTTTTCAAGTTAAGATGTGATATACGTATTCATCTGAGATACACATAACATTAGCAATTTCGGACACCTTCGATCGCCAATTCTGTAAGACAATGTCGTACACCTTGTGGATGATTTCCTCTGTCGTTGCAATTTTCGGACCTCCACTACGCCGGTTATAATTTAAGATTTACACGGCCACATTTTAATAGTATAGAAAACACATTTCAATTCAGCTGCTCACTTATTTATGATTGTATACGAAGGTGCAATATCACCCAGTATATTTTTCATCTCATTAAATATTTCTGTGGGATGTTAAGCCTATTTCGATAAAAAAAACTTTATCACCTCATGATGTTCAACTTTATCCATTTCAATGACGGTACAAAAACAGTTTTATTCAAATTGATGTTTGTAATAAACTGCTTGACACATTAATTATAGACTTTGAGGTTACATATAAAATAGATATCGCTTTGAAATGTGCCATAAATATTGAAAATATTATCGCCACTTACATATTAGGCCGGAAACTTTTCAAATCACCCTCGTGTATATATATATATATATACATATATATGTGTATATATATATATATGTATATATATATATATAAATATATATATATATATATGTTTGTGTGTGCATGTGTATTCATTTATATATACATATATATATATATATATATATATATATATATATATATATATATAGAGAGAGAGAGAGAGAGAGAGAGAAAGAGAGACAGAGAGAGATTTTTGTATGCAAATGTATGGAATATACAGTCAGTAGCTTTATTTGAAAGCATTGTACCCTCAAGAATGTAATTATAAAAAGCGACACGACGTTAGACTGCGACACCGCAACTGTAAATCTCAACTTGCTGATTTAGTTTGAATTTAATCATAATTTTAAGTAAATTCATAAGTAAAAAATGCTCTGTTCCGAAAATTATAAACCTTATATATTGTATAGCATGGGTGGAACAACTCCTTCGATAATAACAGCCACATATAATACTTTTCATACGTTTTTGAATGTTCAAGAGACTCACCAGTACCGAATTTGGTTTCGTTGCATTCAGCAAGTCTTAATTTACAAAACAGTTCAGTTTCATGTCTTTTTTAAGGATTGTCCGTAATCGTAGAGCCACCTTAAACAGCAGCTTGGACATAATGCATATTGATGTTTGAAAAGATAATGTGAATTATCCGTTTATATATAAAATATTATAATATTGGTACATACTGTACTAACATAGATTATTAATATAAAAAATTAGGAAACATGGAAATAGAACCCAATACTGCCTCGAGAGCCGATAGAGTAGCTTTGGGAGCCACAGATTTACCACCGTTGATATATAGAAAGAGTTACAACCATTATGATCCATTTGCACTGAAATGAGTTTGATATTTTGAATTTAATTACAATACTTTGACTTTCTTTGTCTTAGTAATGATTATTCATTTTTGATCAAAAATTATAGAATAAATTTGTATTATAATTAAATCGTATTTAACTGTATTAAAATTACAAAAAAAATATCAAAGAATAATACTCTAACAAATTTCTTTCAAAAACAATATATTAAACGGGGGATGATGAAAATTTTTATACATGTGAGCACAACTTTTAAAATATTTGAGAATTTGAGATGAAATAAAAAATAAAGAACACCTAGATCATAAAATTTAAAATATTGTGTTTATTTTTCAGTATAGAATATTTTATTTCTGAAAATTATTACTTTAATTAATAAATAATAACATTTCGAACAAACTACTTATATGTGTACTATTTTATTTTGAAATGTAAAGTAATTTTTATGTTTAAACAAGATATTTTGAATAATATGTGGATCAAAGCAATTAATTACATTTTTACAATTATAAACATGTGAAAATCTGCGAATTGGATATTAAAAGTAAATATTTGGAATCTTCCATATAGTGCTACATAATTTAATGATTCAATTAAGTATTTCATTGTTCGTGCATAGAAGAAAAATGAAATGAAGTATTGATTACAAACAATAAAAATTTAATTATCACATTTTTATAGATAATCAGTTAATAACTATGTGTCTGTAAATTAGAAAACGAAGTTTAAAATAGTGCGAATAAAGACAGACAAGGGTCCTGATATATCTATTCTTTGCATCCCTTTATAAAGACAATTATAATGTTGATTTGAAATTTACTTTAAGTACGTTCGGTAGATGTTTTCGCTACATTAGATAATGGCTAGGTTGATAGGTTTTAATTAGTTACTAACTAGTATTATTTATGATTTATCTCTTTCTTTTTCTTTTCATTTTGTGTATTAGGTGTAAAAATTAATTCTGTGCCATTACATTAAATCAGTCATAACTCTGGTTTAAATTAGAATATTTTGTCGTAGTTTTAGGATTATCAAGTAGAAATCTTGGCCCATATTTTGGCCATGCAGTTGACAACAGTAGTACAGATGATAGCTTTCGAAAAGCAGCATATTTGATATTTCATACTTATCGCATTCTAGTAGAAAAAAATACTTCCTAAGCCACGGGAATTGTTTGTTTAGTTTTAAAGAAAGGTGTTGTGATGATTAAACCTTCCAAAAAAATGCTAAAATAGTGGAAGTGGCCTGAAAATGCATTATGACTTTATCGACTCAAATCCACCCTCTTTTCTAATTTAGTGATTCGTCAGTTATCTGACAGATGCAGTAGTGTTATAAAAAGAATAATGGAGAATATTTTGAGGATTGAAATATATTCTACTTATCATAAAAAAGCATGAAATTAATTTCTGAACATTATTAATTTGTGCACAATAGTTTGTAGCACTGTTTTATAATTTATGTTGCAAAGGACGGTTAGTTTTTATTTTAAAACTAATAAGGATTTTAAAGTTGATTTTGATTTTTAAAAGCTGTTTTAAAATTTCAGTTAGTTATTTATATATTATATTTAATATACACATAATTAATATTATATTAAATATATACATATACATTATTGTATATTAAAGTAACTATTATATATTTTTCTACCAAACTAATATTTTTTTGGATTTTATTTTTAAATCATGAACATAATTTGAATAACTTAAAAATTAATATAATATTAATTAGTACGGAAAGTTCTTAAACGAATTACAATAAAAGTTTTTTTCATTAAAGACATTGCTTGTTTATTTTATAAAATGTGTATTTACTTCCAATCCATGAAATGTTGTACTAGAAAATGTTTTATGCAATTTTTTTGTATGTAAACTTTTTAATACAATTTAAAGCACACCTTTAAATAGTATGTCTATTAAAAAATCTATTAGGTGTACAAATTAATTCCGTTCCTTTTTTTATAGAGAATGAATGTTGAAAAATTGAATACATTTCATGCCTCAAAATGTCCCTTTAGATTTGTAGAACTTGAATTTATCTGTCAGAAAACTGACGAATCCTTGTCTAAAAGGTTATGACTCTGAGTCGATGAAGTCGTTAGTACTTATTCGGACCTCTTCCACTGTTTTATCATTTTTTGTATGTTTTATGCGTCACAATACATTCTTCCAAAGTGTTAGGCTGCTTTTCGGAGGCCATCGTGCTCCTTACTGTTTTATGAGGTTATGCCAACTGCTTGGAAAAGATATTTAGTTTTTTAAATGTTTAAGGTTGGTTCTTAAAAATACTAAAACGAAGAGAAAATATTTTAATTGTTATAATTGGTTCAATTTAAAGTCACCGAATTCATTTTTAAACCTAATAAGTGCACTTATTAAACTTTTATATCTAATATATTGTTTGAAATGCTCTTGAAAAGAAACAAGAATATTGTCTGTAGGGAATTAAGTCCATTTTTTTCTAAAATAAAAAGATTTAATGTTTTAAAAACCATTCAAATCAGTCAACATTTACTTTTTAATGTTTTGATTTTTGAAATAGTAGTACAGATCTAAATGTTTAATAAAAGTAAAACTTTAACTGGTTTTGTAAATATAAAAATTGCAAGAGAATTGTTTTATATAGATTACTTATTTAATTTTAATGAAATGTGTATGTTTTCTCAAATGAATTCTTTTTATTTGATCCCATAACTCACTATATTTTCAACATTTTTAAGATGATAGTGATGTTAAAATCTTCAGAGTTGTGGTACAGAAAAATTTCTATCAAATTTTGTTGTCTAAGAAATTATATTTTTGTATACTAAACTGAGCAAATTAGAAGCTAATTTATTGCATTTTCAATTAACTAGAAATTTAGATTATATATATATATATATATATATATATATATATATATAAAACTTCTTATCATAATGATACATTAAATGTGAACAACTTGATTGAAAAACATTTTTAATCAAATACACTTTTAAATATAATATATAGATGTAAAACGTCCGTCAAACGAACGTGTTCATATCCTATGAACGCTGTTTATGCAAGGGGCGGAGCAACGTGCATCTTAAAGCGAGGGGAATCCACCACTAGAGTTAACTTCAACCCCTTTATATTACTTCTTGCGTACATTTTATACTAACTGTTTGTTGGATTATCAAGCTTTCATGAATCTGTTTTTGCTGTTATAACAATTTTTTACTGTATAAGTATATATATATATATATATATATATATATATATATATATGTATGTAGGCTGAATATACTAATTTAAAATAATAAAATGTATATAGATAACGAGTAAATATTTTTTTTGTGTACAAAGTTACAAAAAGTGCACAAGAAAAGTTGAATAGAAGAAATATTAAATTGGAAGAGACACACATGCTTTGCTCCTGTAAATAATTACTAATAACAATTACAAAATAATATAAGGAGGAAAGGATTGATAACAGTAAAATCTTAAATACTATTTTAATGTTAATTTAATTGCTATTAACTCAAATTATATTTTAATAACTAATATTTCTGTATATGAAATTTTATATTTATTTTTTAATATTTAGATAGTCTGACATGCAGAGATTCAATTTATAAAGAAAGATTGTAATAAGTATATGTATATATATATATATATATATATATATATATATATATATAAAGCCTGATTAAATTTAGGCTTCCACATGGAAGTATTAAAAATGTACGCTAGCGGTTAAGAAAAATCATGTTATATTTTTATATATTATTTTAGTTTAATTCAATACTAAAATACAATTGAACTAAAATACTAAATGGGAGGTAACATATTTTTAATACTTTCGTGTGGAAATCTTGAATCACTCAATTTCTCTCTCTCTCTCTATATATATATTTATATGTATATATATATATATATATATATATATATATATATATATATATACATATATACATATATACATAGGCTGAATATAGTCAAACAAAATAATAAAATGTATACAGATATCGAGTAAATATATTCTTGTGTGCAAAGTTACAAAAAGAGTATGAGAAAAATTGAATGGAGAAATGTTAAATTGGAAGAGACATAAAAGCTTTGCTCGTGTTAATAATTACTGTTAACAATTATAAAATAATATAGGAAGGAAAGGATTGATAAGAGAAAAAAAAGTAAATAATGTTTTAATATTAATGTTAATTAATAGTTCTTTATGTGAAATGTTATATTTATTTTTTGATGTTTAGGTAGCCTAACATGCAGATACTTTATGAAAAAAGATAGTACTATATATATATATATATATATTCGTATATGTGTATATATATACATATATAAATATATATATATATATATATATATTATATATATATATATATATGTATGTGTATGTATACTAAGCATCCTATATAAATATAGGTTGATCCGATGTTGACTTTCACATGGAACTATTAAAAGGAGGCGTAGGCGTTAAGAAAACCCATGTTATTATTTATTTAGTATTTTAGTTCAATTCAAAACTAAAATACAATTGAATCAAAATACTAAAAGGAGGCTAACAAGTTTTTTTTTAATTTTTGCGTTTTTTAATAATTTTGTGTGGATGCCTTAGTTAAATCACCTTTTCTCTCTCTGTCTCTCTCTTCTCCCCCCTCTCTCTCTCTCTATATATATATACAAATCATAAAATTTACAACCCTCAAACATAATTATTGTGAAGTTTTCAGGCTTCATTTGAAGACTATTAGATGTTTCTCTACACAACTGTCTTCTATTGTTGAGAGTAAGAAGACATTTTGGGGACATCGACTGGTGTAGTAAAGCGAATGGGGTACTAATTTCATGTTTCGCCAGTGTAATAATATTGTAAACTGTTATAGAAGTATCTTAGATTTACTTTTTTTTTCTACAAATAAGAACAGTTGGTTTCTATTGTAATGAAACCACTTGTAAAATGTATTCCTTATCATCCAGTTTGTTTATAGTTTCACTGAAGCTTTTTGAAGTTTATAGTTTCGTTTCATTTTTGCACTTGATACGTATTGATATAATTTGTTGCTTCTTTATATATATATATATATATATATATATATATATGCATATATATATATATATATATGCATATATATATATATATATATATATATATATATATATATATATATATATGCATATACTTAAATATAAAATGTATGTTTTTGTCTTTTATGTGCAATATTCCGATCTGTACAAATCTTATGATTAACGTCCTGTTGTCACTTGTAGCGGGCAGTGTCCGTGTATGTTTTAATAAATAAATAAATGTGTGAGTCGTAAAAACACCTCTCATAACAAACAGAAAGAATGGTGTGCTTTAAAGTACAAGATAATAAGACTTTCTGCATGTTATTCCCGTATTTTGACAAAGGCTAGTAAATAGTGATAAACTACTCAGAATTAGAGATACAATGATTTTTTACTGTTAGATGTTATGGCTTGACTGATCGAACAAGAAGATAGGCATTTTTCTATTGATGTTTTGAATTTACTTTATTTTGATGCGGGTTTTGATCACCTGGTTCGATTTTTTCTAAAAAAAAAACATTTTTCAGAATTTCTGTTGTTTTCAAATTATTTGTAATATGTTCATGATTTGGCACCAATTTCAATATTAAACCGTATTTAATTAACTGTCATTCATTTTTCAAGTATTTTCTTTTTTCTTCTATTTAACTTTTATCAAATTGTAGAGTATTAATTGACAGCATATTTTTTACAGATAAATATAATCGGATAGGATTGAAGTTGACTTACTCGTATTCTTTAATAAAACTGATTCAGACTGGATTCACTTATTAGTTTGAGTTACGCGGCGCACAGAATCAATATTTTCATAACGTTTTAGTAACCGCTATCATTGGTTGACTTCCTCTGAATTACAAATTACATTAAATATGACATGTGTGATATTTGGACATTAATAGTACTTTGAAATCTTATTTCGCATTGTTATCGCGTTAACGGTCACTTCAAATCGTTAGTCATTAATGAATAATCTCTTAAAAGATACTTTTTCAATATATTATCAAATTTGAAGCTGTATAAAAACTAAGTAAGGAACTTTTTCATTTTATAGAATTGATTTTGATTATTTTCTAATCATTTTTAATATTTTTCATTCATTTCTTGTTCGCATAAACATTTTCAAATGATGATAATGAAATCATCCTGAATTTAAATATTTATTTCTAGAGGATATAAAGATATGTTGTGCTTCATTGAATAAAATTTAAGAAATTTACCATAAATGATTTACAGATGAAGCAAAATAAAATTTGAATATTTTCTTTACTGAATAATAATTAAATAATAATTTTAAACTTCATTGATTTATATATATATATATATATATATATATATATATATATATAGAGAGAGAGAGATGAATGAATGAATGTATTTATTTGTATTATAGGTACACAATGACCTATTACAAAGGTGGTTGGTATTACTTGACATGTGCTCATTTTTTATAATACTTACAGTTTTACAATTAAAATAGTAATAATTATTAGTGTAAATAATAAAATAATTCAGTAATATATAATAGTATTGGAGAATAATATGAAGTAAAATTTATTCATTTAGACAAAATTACTGAAGTTTCAAGGCTGAAGTTATATAATAAATTGTATTCTTTGCTTTACTTTTGGTCTTTATGAGCATTATGTTTTGAAACTGATTAACTTGTATGAAAGTGTTCCTATATGGCTCGTATTTATATGTAGATTGAAATTATTATATAAATAAGAGAATTTATTTATAAATATTTATATAAAATACTTTCAGAAAACAAACACAAGACAATGCATAAGGTACAACACAAATAGTATAGAAATTCTGTACATCTGTAATGTTTTCAGTTTCTGAAAATGTTTTTTAAATATCATTGCCCAAAAGCACATCATAGAAGATAAGTAATTTTAATTAATTAAAATATTAATAAGAAACATGAAATTAATAATAGTTTTGTTAAATATCGAACATTGATATAGAAAATCGTAACTTTAAAGTTTTGAATTAAGCGCCATTTTTTAATATATTTTTCCGTTAATGTATACATTTGCATACATAATAAAATATATATACACACAAATCAGTTTCAGGACTTAGTTAAATTTTTATTGAAATATCAACATTAATTTGACACAAATATTGAATTTTTAAGCATTGAATGTATCAGTGAATAAGTGTAATACAACTAGAGAGAATGAAATTGAGAGAGATGTAAAACACTCATGAATACTTTTGATAAAACACTTTATTGGAACTGAAAAAGTTTAGAACGGCTTGAATGAAAATAAAAAAAATGACAAATATAAAAGGTGAGAGATCTAATTATTTATGTTTATGTAAAAATCGTTAAAACAGTTAAATTCAATGAGCAACAAGCGCAGAAAGGAAGAAGTAGATTTAAATATATTTTACAATTAAATAATAATAAACATGTTTTTCATTTATCTGTCTATTTTGAGCTACAAATATGTCAATCGCAAAGAAAGTCATCAGGAGAATAAAAAGTATTTTGATTAAATAAAATAAAAATATGAACAATGTATTGTAAAAAGAGAGGATAATACATAGATGAAAAACAGAAATTATTGAATAGTTGACAAAAAATATAAAGATGTGATGCGATGAAAAGTTGTTGTAAATATATTGTAAATGTGTGGTAAAGATAACCATTGAGTTGTTGAAATTGGCAAAATTTTGGAATAAACTCTTATTCAGAAATATATTCCAGTATGAAGATTGTATATATATATATATATATATATATATATATATATATATATATATATATAAATATAATCTTCATACTGACAATGTTTTTCTGAACAAAAGATTTTTTGAAATATCTTCCACTTCTAATTCTATAGTTATATTCGGAATTAAATATTATTATTAGAAATTTAAGACGTTTCTACTCTAATTTAAATATGAATATATATATATGTTATATATATATATATATTATTTTAGTTTAAAATTCTTAAGTCACATATTCTTTGATTTGAATGTAATATGATAGCTAATCTAATTTTCTAGTCTTTTGAAATATCTTGAAGCTTCTTTTAAATATCTTCGACTTCTAATTTTATAGTTATATTCGGAATTATATATTATTATAAGAAATTTATGATGTTTCTACTCTAATTTAAATATAAATATATGTATATATATATATATATATATATATATATATATAATATTTTAGTTTAAATTTATTAAGTCACATATTTTTCGATTTGAATGTAATATGATAGTTAATTTAATTTATTAGTCTTTTGAAATATCTTCCACTTCTAATTTTATAGTTATATTCGGAATTAAATATTATAAAAAGAAACTTAAGACGTTTCTACTCTAATTTAAATATGAATATATATATATATATATATATATATATATATATATATATATATATATATATATTATTTTAGTTTAAAATTCTTAAGTCACATATTCTTTGATTTGAATGTAATATGATAGCTAATCTAATTTTCTAGTCTTTTGAAATATCTTGAAGCTTCTTTTAAATATCTTCGACTTCTAATTTTATAGTTATATTCGGAATTATATATTATTATAAGAAATTTATGATGTTTCTACTCTAATTTAAATATAAATATATGTATATATATATATATATATATAATATTTTAGTTTAAATTTATTAAGTCACATATTTTTCGATTTGAATGTAATATGATAGTTAATTTAATTTTCTAGTCTTTTGAAATATCTTGAAGCTTCTTTTAAATATCTTCGACTTCTAATTTTATAGTTATATTCGGAATTAAATATTATTATAAGAAATTTATGATGTTTCTACTCTAATTTAAATATGAATATATGTATATATATATATATATATATATATATATATATATATATATATATATAATATTTTAGTTTAAATTTATTAAGTCACATATTTTTCGATTTAAATGTAATATGATAGTTAATTTAATTTATTAGTCTTTTGAAATATCTTCCACTTCTAATTTTAAAGTTATATTCGGAATTAAATATTATAAAAAGAAATTTAAGACGTTTCTACTCTAATTTAAATATGAATATATATATATATATATATATATATATTATTTTAGTTTAAAATTCTCAAGTCACATATTCTTTGATTTGAATGTAATATGATAGCTAATCTAATTTTCTAGTCTTTTGAAATATCTTGAAGCTTCTTTTAAATATCTTCCACTTCTAATTTTATAGTTATATTCGGAATTATATATTATTATAAGAAATTTATGATGTTTCTTCTCTAATTTAAATATGAATATATGTATATATATATATATATATATATATATATATATATATATATATAATATTTTAGTTTAAATTTATTAAGTCACATATTCTTCGATTTGAATGAAATATGATACTTAATTTAATTTATTAATCTTTTTAACTATCTTCTACTTCTAATTTTATAGTTATATTCTGAATTAAATAATATAAAAAGAAACTTAAGACGTTTTTACTCTAATTTAAATATGAATATATATATATATATATATATATATATATATATATATATATATATATATTATTTTAGTTTAAAATTCTCAAGTCACATATTCTTTGATTTGAATGTAATATGATAGCTAATCTAATTTACTAGTCTTTTGAAATATCTTGAAGCTTCTTTGAAATATCTTCCACTTCTAATTTTATATTTATATTCAGAATTAAAATTCGGAATTAAATATTATTATAAGAAATTTAAGACGTTTCTACTTTAATTTATATATATATATATATATATATATAAATTATTTTACTTTAAAATTATGAAGTCACATATTCTTTGATTTGACTGTAATATGATAGTTAATCTAATATACTAGTCTTTTACTGTTTGATATCGATAAATTTATCACAAATCCATCGATGTTTCTGTACGCATCATAAATGTATCGATGTCAATAAACGTTAAAATTAATTTTGTTAACATTCGATGGCGTGTGATAAATTTATCGATGTTTAGATGAAAATGCAGCAGATTATCGAATGTTGATAAATCTATTTTTATCGTCTATCGATAACTTTATCGATGGATACGCAAGTAATCTGATAAATTGGTATGTTAATCATGTCGTGTTACAGATTGCGTTTTTCAAAAAAAATTTTTTACTAAAATCATCCCGGTTTACATCTGCGATAAATGATATAATATTTCGTTATTATATCTTAATGTTATTAAAGCGAAATACTGGAATTAAAGTATTCTTTTGGTTTATTTTCAAATATACTACAGTCTTTATAATTTTAATACATGAATGTATTTATGAGAAATATTTGTATTTTTTTTACAATAGCCATATTGAAAGGGCGGTACTTTAGGATCACCAATAACATCACGAAGAAACAGTGTTTGAATATTTGCTTAAGAATGAATACGGTAGCTAGCGCTCTATGTGACAGAAACGTTAACATGTTCGCATTGTACATATTCTCTACTCGATAACAGATGGCAGTGCAAGGTTACTTTTACAAAAACTGTTATACATTGTTTATATAAAACAATTTATATAAAAATGTGATTTCATTATGATAATATTTAATTTCAGAAAGTTTTTACTTTTAATTAGATTTCCTTATATATAATTTTTTTTTATATGGTGAATTCATTGTCAGTTGTCTGATAGAATATCACATGTTCAGAAAAAGATAAAATATAATGTGAATGACGCTATTTATGTGAGTAAACATTTTTTAACCTCTATGAGTAAAAAAATGCTCTAATGTCAATTATATTATATAGTTTGTAAGTTTATTACATGAAACAGTGATATATAATTTAATATCTAAAAGTTTATAATCTTTTATTCATTTAGTAGTATAAAAATATTATTTAATATTAAAATAATAAAATTATTTCTAGTGCATTTATAATAAATAATGTTTAAATTTATTAAAATGTATAGAGACTGGAATTAAAAAATAACATGTCTAGGAAAACGACATGAGAAGCATTTTAGATACATATTTTTAATAAATTTCTTAATATTTAGTAGAGTCAAAAATGCCTTACGATAAAATTTAATTATATTTAAAAATATTTTATGATGAAATTTAGAGTGAAATTTAGATTTATGTCGTTATAATAAATAATCAGAACAATTTAGAGTGCTCTAAATTGTTCTGATTATTTATTATAACGACATAAATGACCAATTAAATGAAACTGTATTCATTACATCCACTAAAAGACATATTCGGTTTGTTTTTAATTCTAGAACTATTTCATAATATTAGGTCGGTAGAAAAATAATTGAGGATTTTGTTTTCTGAATTCTAATCTGAATTTTTTTTAATGAAAGTGTCATTTTATCGTGTTCATGTTAGTATCATTTTAAAGTGCATTTTTCGGTCTATATTTTGGTAACATCTACTTTGGTTTTATTAATAATTTTGCTTCAAATTAGGTAAGGAGCAAATAAGAGCATTTTTTTCAATTTTTTATATGAGTTTAAAACGGGCGGTAAAGCACCAGAAACTGCTCGCAAACTGAACGATGCTTTTGGTGTGGGTACTGTTAAGAAATGTATGGTGCAATGGTGGTTCCAAAAGTTTTGTATTGAGGACAAGAGCCTTGAGATTAATAAGCTCGCGAGCGTTCTTCTTCAGTTCATAACGACCAACTGAAGGCGTTATTTGAATCAAAACCATGAACAACAATTCGAGAGCTTGCACAAAAATTATGTATTAGCCATCCAACCGTTCTGGAACACTTAAAACATTTAGAGAAATCAAAAAATCTTGACAAATGAGTTCATTAACCGAAATTATTTTTTTTATCGACCTAATAGATTATGGATACATAAACAATTTGGAAATGGTACTGAATATTAAGAATAACAGTTATACTTGGACTACACAATTTTTGTATAATTAGTATATTTATTAATTTTAATTATTTAGTTGCTTTCCATTTTAATTATTAAAAATGCATTGTAGACTAAAGTGATTACATTGAAAATGCTATAAAAAGAAAAAATCATGAAAAATTAGAAGAGAAATTGAAAGAAAAAGAGATTTAATATAATTAATAAGATTAAATATTCATAGTTTTAATCATATAAAACACATTTGTGTGATTATTCACATTTATTAACACATCAACGTTATTTACTAATGTTTATCGATAAATAATGCAATTTTATTTTAAATTATTGATTCGTCAATTTGAAAGCAAGATAGTTTAATATTTTAATATTTTGTCATAAAAAGTATTAATATTAGATCGATAGAAAAATAATTGCGGTTTATGATATTCAAATTCATATAAATTTTTCTCTTTTTTTGATTTTCCTAGCTGTTTTAAGTGGTCCATAATTGTTGGATGACTAACACCTAAATTTTCAGTAATCTCTTGAATTGTTGTGTGTGGTTCTGATTCAACAAACTCCTTCATTTGGTTGTTATGAACTGAAAACGACGCCTGAGGTCTTCTTCAGTTTCGAGACTTTCGTCCCCAAAAAGAAATTTTTGAACCACCATTGTACCATACCGTTCCTTACCAGTACCAACACCAAAAGTACCATTAGTTTACAAGCATTTACAGCTACTTTATCATCCGTTTTGAACTCATAAAAAATTGCACTTATTTGCTTTTTTCTATATTTAATTTGAAGCAAAATTAGTAATAAAACCAAAGTCGTTGTTATCAAAATACAAAATGAAAAATGTCATTTAAAATGATATTAACATGAACACGATGAAATCACATTTTAATTGAAAAACATTCAGGCTAAAATTCAGAAAACAATAACCGCAATTGTTTTCCTATCGACCTAATATTTTTCATATTGGTGTACATTAAATTTTAGATTTATAGGACATTTAATTACAATAAATATTATTAATTTGAATAATTTTCTCCGGATACGTGGGTGTGTTTTTTTTGTGTATTAATACAATTTTTAAAAGATTCTACGCTTTTAGATGTAATATATTTTTTGATGAATCTTTTGATAGGCTTTGATACATATTTCATTTTAAGAAATTATCAAGATTCTGGAAAACTGAAAATTAGTTAAGGATAGATTAGATGAATAGAGAGAATGCTGTAAGCGTTTTTACTCCAACCCTCTCAACTTTAAGATATTAATTTTTATACTGCGAGTTCCAACATTGTGTGAGAATGTTAGAGTGTAAGATTATGTTGATTGACAAATGTCAATTGTCTCCCCGTTAATAGTAGTGAGTTAGAAATGAATCATGAGAATAATGACATTGCATAAACTTTAATTCTTATTATAATTTACAATTATTAAGTAAATGTATTCATTTACTATATCACGTTGTCTTTGTTGAGACAAGATAGATAGATTTTCATATATGAATTTTATTTCACTTCATAAATCACAAATATTTTTCTGGTAAAAAATATTATTAAAGTTAATAAAATATTAAATATCATTTATGATTCTTTCTTATGCATATTTAGATGTTATTCAATCATCTTCAGAGCGTCAAAGTACAGAAAAAACAGATTTTTCGTATCTCAACATACTAAGTAAAGACAATGAAAGAAATTATAAAAAATGTCTATTTTCATTAATTCTAATATCAATTAAAGAATCTTTATACTTGATATGAACTGACTTTTTATAAATAATATAGACAGGAAAATAATTTTCAAATCATACTTATTATAAAAAATATATCTTAATATCGAGCATATTTCTATATATTAGGTTGAAAGGAAAATAAATGCGGGTTTTGTTTTCTGAATTCTAACCTTAATTTTTTCACTGAAAGTGTCATTTCATCGTGTTCTTGTTAATACCATTTTAAAGGACATTTTTCGGTCTGTATTTTGATAACATCGACTTTGATTTTATTGTTAATTTTGCTTCAAATTGGGCTATTGAGGTGAAGATGGAAAAAAAGCAAAGAGAAATTTCTTTTTCTTTATTTACAAATAAAATGATTTATTTAATCAATAAAATAATTTCTTTTGTTTTCTATAAAACTTACAACATCTTAACAATACTCATATACTTATTGTAAAAACTGATTTTAATTTTAAGCCTTAAAAACTGCAATTTTTCCTCTTAATAATATTTCATAATAATCGGAACACACAATCATCTAATAAAACTAAATTTAGAGAATACCAATGACTAATATAAAAAGGCCTTATTTTAAATTTCTCATTTTCAGTTAAATCTATTAGGTTCGTAGGAAAATAATTACGGTTTTTGTGTTTTGAATTCTAACCTCATTTTTTTTCAATGGAAGTGTCAATCCATCCTGTTCATATTAATACTATTTTAAAGGGAATTTTTCCGTCTGTATTTTGGTAACAGCGACTTTGGTTTTATTATTAATTTTGCTTCAAATTGTACTATTCAGTTAAAGATGGAAAAGAAGAAAATAAGAGCAAATTTATTGTATGAGTTTAAAATGGGTGGTAAAGCAGCAGAATCTGCTCGTAAACTAAACGATGCTTTTGGTGAGGGTACTATTAAGGAACGTACGATGCAATGGTGGTTCCAAAAAATGCTGGAGACGAGAATCTTGAAGATTAAGGAGATCTCTGGACCAATTCTTCAGTTCATAACGACTAACTGAATGGTTGAGATATATCAGAACTAGTACAACAATTCAAGAGCTTGTACAAAAGTTAGATGTTAGTCATACAACAGCTGGACCATTTAAAATCACTTAAAATAAAAAAAGTATATGAATTTGAACGTCATAAACCGCAATTCTCTTTCAATCAACCGTATAATTTAATGGTTAGGATAATTTAAAAAGTAATTGTATATTTATAATACAATATTGATATACTCGTACATGTACCAACTGGAGTGTATACTCTTTTCATGATTAATAACTGTCTGCATAATTGAATTTTCGTGTTTAATAACGATCTGCTTGTATAAATTAAATATATTAAAAAGGACTATTTTATTTTTTCTTTCCAAAATATAACTAAAATTGAAAAATAATAATTTTTCAACTGGCATAGATTTTGTAATTTAAACTGTTGACAAAATTGAGTATTCTTTGAAATATACTTACAAACCGTATTTTTTTAAATGTCATATTAATAAGTGCAATATTTTGAGAAGAAAATATAAACTATTTTGGAGATAAATGTATATATTTTAGTTATGTACATTATATATATATATATACATATATATATATATATATATATATATATATATATATATATATGTATATATATATGTATGTATATAAGTAGAAATTTGTACTGAAAATTTTTTGAATGAATGAAAATTGACTCGGCGACCTTTATCATCGTTGGTCCAAACTGCTAATATCGAACACTCGATTATTATGTAATATGTATTCAATGCTAGTTCAAACTAAATTATTTCCCAACTACGGATAACTTTGTACAACACACTGTCACTAGCAAGTATAACCTCTTTGTCATCGGCCGAGTTTGAGGTTAGGTTCGCCTTCTGTACTATGTAGAACCGTATATACGTATGTATATATAGAGAAGATACATGGGTAGTTACGTGTCTATGCGAAGATAACTATGAGAGGGTGGTTTAGAAGTGAGAGAGTGGGTAGTAGGTTAGTTCAGGGTTTGCTGGTTGTGTCGGGTGCAGGTGACTGCCGTTGGAATGGTCTCGAGGGGTGGTACTGGTTATAGAGAGAGAGTAGAGCTGATTGGATGGGCTGGTTAGTTATTCAACGAGGCTACACTTAGGTACCCTCCAGAGGAATCGTACAATATCTGTATTTGTCCTCTGAGACGTTTCTAATATTCTGACTCGTGTCAGATATGTATTCTATACATATACATACATATATATATATATATATATATATATATATATATATATATGTAAGTGTGTGTGTGTGTGCATGTGTATATGTATATGTGTGTACATATGTGTCTACATGTATATGTATGTTATATTTCAATGTAGGCTTTGTGATCTGTTAACTTAGATATGATAGTGTCTTTTATTTGATACGTGAAGTAATTACGATATTAAATACGCAACAGAAAACTCGCTACTGTAATACTATGTATTATACTAAAATAAATATTTATATACATATATATATATATAACTATATATATATAAACATATATATATATATATATATATATATATACAAATATATATATATATATATAAACATATATATATATATATATATATATATATACATATTTTATGAAAAACTTTTGAAAATGTTTTTTCTACTTATATTACATTTCTTTCTTGTGGAAGTAAGTAACTTTTTTCAAATGAGTAGTCATACTTGTAAATATATAATATGTGACATATATGTGTATGTATATATATATATATATATATATATATATATATATATATATATATATATATATATATATATATATTTGTTTGGTGGAAAAATAAATGTGGTTTTTATGTATTGAATATAAAGACGCATATATCAGTGAAAAATTATATTTATTAATCAAAATAAAGATCATTAGCCTGCATACATTTCTCTTAACAGGAAACAAGTTTGTTTATTCCTACCAGATATAATTCTGGGATTCTGGAATTAACGAATTCATCAAAAGCGCTTTGAACTGATGATTGATTTTTGAAAACCTTCTCTTGTAGGAAATTACTCAAATGTTTTAAAAAAATGATAATCTGTCGGATACAGGTCCGGAGAATAAGGTGGATGAGGTAAAGTTTCATAACTCAGTTCATTTAATTTTTTTAAAGTCATTTGTGAGACGTGTGGTCGGGCGTTGTCATGAAGAAGAATTGGTCCTCTTCGATTGACTATTGCTGACCGTAAACAATTCAAATTCTCATGCATTTTTTTCAATTTTCTGGTAATATTTTTCTGCTGTTATTGTTTCACCAGGTTCGAGAAGTTGTAGTGAATGATGCCACTTGCCGACCAGCAAACAGTGACCATAATCTTAGTTTCATGAATCTTTGGCTTAGGAAACTGTTTTGGTGCTTCTCTTCGGTCTAGCCCCTGCGATGAACGTTTTTCATTGTTGTAGAGAATTCACTTTTCATCACATATGACAATACAATCAGGAAAGAGATAATATTTATTTCGAAATAGAAGCGCAGAGAAGACCTCTTATTGTCGAATTGCTTGATGTTCGTTTAGTTGATACGGCACCCATTTATACAGCTTCTTTGTTTTTCCCATTAGGCTGAAATTTCGAACATCTATTGAATGATCAACATCTTTAGTTCTTGTGTCACCTCTCGAGTTGTTTTACGTGGGGTTGTTTCAATAATGGTTCTTTAATCATTATTGTCTACAGCTGAATGGCATCCACGAATCTCCCTGACGAATTTTCATTCTTTTTTTTATTTTTTATACATCAGCATTTATTTTTTTCCGTTTTGTTTCCGTACAAAAGGGAGATAAATATTTTGGTCGAATAATTATTTCTTTAGACAGCAATAATATCTATAATTACACCTCTTTCGATCAGAAAATATGGTGAGCAGCTACAATGTCTTAAGATTTCACTGACTACCTAAAAGTTGGTAGAAAAATAATTTGTTGTATTTTCTGAATTCTAACCTTAATTTTTTTCAATGAAAGTGCCATTTCATCGTGTCATGTTATTATCATTTTAAAGTGTATTTTTCGGTCTATGTTTTGGTAAAATTGACCTTGGTTTTATTATTAATTTTATTTCAAATTGGACTATTGAATTATAGATGGAAAATAAACAAATAAGAGGATTTTTTTCTATGATTTCAAAACGGGTGGTAAGGAAACAGAAACTACTCGTGAACTAAACGATGCTTTTGTTGTGGGTACTGCTAAGGGTCAATGGTAATTCCAAGATCGCGGGCGTCCTTCGTCAATTCATAAGGACCATCTGAAAGCGTAACTGTATTTAGAGAGCTTAATTGAAGATAAAAATGTGTCGATTCTAATGGTGCTTATTTCAATTAATTAAGTTACTTATTAGCTAAGAAAAATGTATATGAATTTGTAGGTCATAAACTACAATTATTTTTCTACCAACCTAATATATACTGTATGTTTAAAAAAAAGGTAAAACGAGGTTAAACGAGTAAAATATGATATATCAGATAGGAGGTCAAAAATAAACAGCATTAATTTTTTTTATGTTTCATATTGTAATTGGAAATATCAAACTGTTTTACAAATGTTGTGACTAATATTATTTTGAAATAGTTCTTTTTTGAAGTAGATATAACGTAAAAGTATAGAGATAATCTTTTATAATACGTCTATAGTTTATTTGAAGCACAATTTATATTAATTAGAAGATACTTTAGCTAGTTGATGTAATTAATCTAGTAATTGAAATGGCAGATTCTATGTATTTACTATATTCGTTTGAGTTGATAGTTTATTATGATAAATTCAATATTAATAAATTAAAATACATAAACTAAATAGTGTTTCAATTTTGGAAACATTCAGGTTATTTTTTAATATTAAAATAGATAAAAATCGCTTTTAATGAGTTCATATAAAAATCAATGGTTTTTTTTTGATTACGGAATATTTTATAATTAAGTATATGACAGGAAATAGAAATGAATCATTTCTTTTATTATGAATATTAAATATAGATTATTTAGTGCTATGGATTATTATTCTAATATTCAAATATAATTATAATTTTATTATTACCATTGTATGTTATTCTACTTATCTATTTTTTTTTGTAAATTTTGATTTGCTTTACACTTCTTTATACATTCATTATATTCTTTTCTCTTTTATCTATCAAGTTTCGTTTAATTACGTCTGATGTATGGGTTTTAGAAAGAGACTGAATTAGCTTGATTATCTGTTCTCTGCTTACTGATTACTGTTTATATTTTTTCTTTTTTATAATCTTTTTTATTTCTTGTCACATATATATATATATATATATATATATATATATATATATATATATATATGCACGTATCAGGTTTAAAAATTCTGTCTTTAGATTGAATCAATCATAACTGTTTTAAATAAAAATATTTTCTCGTGGTTTTAGGATTTTGAAATGTCAACCTTAGCATTAAAAATCATTATATATCCAGGTCCAGATGTTGGTATCACCTCACAAAATAGTAGTGCGTTCGAAAAGAAATATATTAGAGTTATTGCATATTTTTCGCATTTCAATTGAAAATAAATGCTGGCGAAGCAGGGTTCAAATTTTGGGAAAGTGTTGTGATGCATAAAATATGCAAAAAATGCTAAAACAGTGGAAGAGGTCTGAAAATGCATTATGATTTCTTTGACTGAACGTTGCCATTTTTCTTTCGGCAAGGGATTTGTCAGTTAGCCGTTAGATAGTACAAAATTATACAAAAATAATGAGTGATAGTTTGAGCATTGACATTATCTGTAAATATTAATTTTATATAAAAAATGTATAGAATACTACAATAAATTACCTACTGCAATAAATCATAGATGAAGCGTGTAAGCTAGAAAATGTAAAGAAAAGTAAAAAAAATTAGTAAGTCGTAAATGTATAAAATATATGCGTTATTAATTTATTTTTTCATTTGCTACCATAAATATATATACACAAAGTATAATAATAGAAAGATCGGAAAATCTGATTAGACAAGAAAAAAAAATTCAACCATTCCAGACAAATGAAAAAATGGTAAAATTTTAATTTAACACTTAACATGAGAAACGATATGGTTTATAATAAAATTATTCTTTATGGATATTTACATATAATATGTCATGGTATTTAACAGTTTGGGTTCTAATACCGCAAAATATAATGTAATTTATAATTAAACTAGAAAAGAAGAAAAAATAAATAGTATAAAAAGGGTTACATTGTACTGGATTGATTATGTGTGTTAGCAAATTAGAAAGGTTAAAACCCCATTTCATATAATTCAAATATGATTTTAACGAAGATGCAGATCTCAGTGTCATTAATATTTAAAGGTTTACAGTTGGTAAACCAATAGTTCTGGAAAATGTGGACTAGCCTTTGTTATATCTTACAGGCAGAACTGTGACAAGAGAAAAGTAGAGAGATATGATGGACTCATTGAAATACATTCCTCCTATTAAACATGATTATTATAAAAACTTAATGACAAATCGACATGGTGGGTCCCTGAATAATATGTCTGACGAAAAAGATATTTATGTTGACGGTTTCGATTAAACTTAACCACAGTATTAATAGTTGTAATAGTAATAGAATATTTATCGTCGAGTTCTTTTAAAAATCTTTAATAAACAATGCATGATAATGGATCTTTTCTGTAATAAAAATTTTTTTTAAAGATGAATTCAATAGTCTATTATTTTCACATGTCAAATCGATTAACTCCATTTGTCATGCGGAAAATGTAAAAATAATAACGATTATTCCAACGATATATTATTTTATGCATTTTATATGTCGTTTCATAAAATCTACGCTTGTAATAATACATTCCATAATGTTTATTTGAATTTAAATTTTAAAGAAAAGATTAAAATGAATACATAGTACTTTATCACTTTCTCTGCTTTTCGTTTTGTAAAGTTAATTGATTTGGTAAATGAGCAGCTCATATAATAAAAAGAAAATGTAATGATCATTTTCACTAAACCTTATATAAATGACTTGAAGTTAGCTCCAGTTGACGTTAATCTGCTGTACAAATAGAATCGTTTACTGAATTTCATGATGTGCGAAAGATTGGAAAGCACTGCTCTAAGATAGGATCAAGCATAACAATTTAATAATATTATTAATGTGTATTAAGAAAGTGAGTGTATTTTTTAAAACAATATTTAAGCTTATGTTTGAAAGTCACACATATTTCATTAAACATCATTTGAAGTGATTATTCGTTAAATTGATGTAATTGACTGCATACATTTGACACTGAAACGATTCGTCATATCATTTTTTCTTGTTTCCTGTCAAGACCTAAATAATAGTCACTACAATAAAATATATGAGACTAAAAGAAAGAATATAAACCAGTACCTATTCTAGATTATTTTCATTGTTGAATATTTCTTTTCCATTATTTACACTATCATAAATCAAGTTCTGCCATCATCATTTTACTTTAAATAAAACAATAGATTTGAATTTGTATTACTATTTTTACAATTATTTTTATTATATTTAATTACTGTGATAATAATAACTGTAAAATATAAATTTGTGAGATTGCTGAGGCGGTACGCAATTTTATTCCGGGTATTACAGACATTTAAAGACAATTAAAAAATTTCAAATATCATTCACTACTAGCAATTAAGAAATCGTGGGTGACTAGCGGTAACAGTAAAGGCACCGCCTTAACTTTTTAAAAATTTTACTTGATTCTTCAGAGAAAGATGCAGAATAAATAAAATAATTTATAATGTTAAATAAAATTATAATAACAGAAAATAGAAAAAATAAAATTAATCAATTAATAGGAGCTATTTGAGGAATCAAAGATTATTAGAATAATACTAATAATTTTAGTATGACATACTAATGCTATGTTTAACTAATTCTTTTATTAGAAGTAATTGTCAATTTACTATTAAATGGTTCAAGAGACCAATACTTACTTTCAGTCATATAATGTAGTTATAATTTTTAATTCAATTGATAAAAGAGTTAGAAGATACACACTTTCAAAGTATTAAACCGGCCCCACAAGGCCATGTGTCCTAAATCAGGATCAATAAAATGTTTCTGAATTTGAATTGAATTTGAAGGCGGTACGCTAAAGTAGAGTGCACATCATTTGTTAAAACTGTCAAAAACTTGATAATTTTTTGGACTGTCATTTAAGAGTGCACATCATGATCTAAAGACTGTCCCATAATGCTCTGTTGTTTTTATAACAATGAATAAAGTCTATTAATATGGATTTTTCACATTTCATTTTTCACTCAAAAGTATAAATTAACTCACTTCTTTTCTTAAAATTTTAACATGAACAAACCAACAAAATCATTTTCTACTTCTACCTGACTTGTTGAAATCACATGATTAAATGATGACTGACAGAAACTATGATCATATTTTATCAGTTATTAACTGATAGTTTCAATCTAAACGAGAGTACATATTCAAAATGTTTGAATTCCTTCAGTCGGACTGATAGTCATTTCAAAGTATACATTATCATTTTGACTGTAATTTACCCCCTGACTGTGAGTTTTAACTGATGATGTGTACCCTATTTAAGACCTTGTAACGGTACATAGGAAGAAAAGTCAAAGAATACTCAGGAAAAAAGGTAATGTTTGGTTGAGCTGATTTTTTATTTCCCAATATAGTCTTCCTTAATACTAATACTTTTTTACACCGCTCAATGAGCTTTTCAAGACTTTCAAAAAATATTCTTTTGGTTTGTTTGAAAAGTGCTATGAAATAGTCGACTTCACTTCTTCATCGTCTTGAAATTTTTTTAACTCTCAAGTCTTTTTTCAGATTTGGTAATAAAAATTAGTGGCTCGGGGCTAGATCTGGACTATATGGGTGGGTGGATGAGTCTTGGAAGCCACAATCAGTCACAGTAGCCATTAAATCTGACTTTGGTGTACCGGAGCATAGTCATGCAAAAGAAAAACACTTTTTGACCATTTTTCACATCTTTTTTCTTTAATGGTTTCTCGGAGTCGACGAATACTCGATGCGTAGCTCTCTCCGGTTATGCTGGCACTCTTTTCTTTCTATTCGATTGAGAGAATGCATTCTGTATCGTAAAAAAATAGTCTCCATCATTTTTCCCGCTGACTGCGACACCTTGAATTCCTTGGGTAGGGGTAGCCCCCTTTTCAGCCACTGCATAGACTCTTGTAAACTCTCAGGTTGATAGTAATGGATCCAAGTCTCGTCTCCGGTAAAAATTATGTCCAAAATCGCATGCAAATTGTCACCGCACAGTTCCAAAATCTCTCGACTGTACGCAATTCGTGCCCTCATTTACACCGGTGTAAGCATTCTAGGGGTCTATCTCACACTCACCCTAGTCGTACCAAGATGATCATGCAAGATTCTGAGAATGGTTGTATCTGATACTCGAGTCATTTCTATGAGTTGTTTCTTCTTCAGTCGACCATCATTCGATACAAGATTTTCGACTTTTTCGATAATCTCTAATGTGGTTGCCTAGACCGGGCATGCAGAGCGGTAATCGTCTCCACAGTCTTCTCTTTCTTGTTTGAAAAGTGAATGCCACTTAAACCATGCTCTTTCCTGACGAACGATCCCTGTAAACGGCAGACTTTTGGGGGTTTTCCTTGTTTAGTAAGGGCATTTCACAACAGGGCGAAGTTCAATTTTCTCCATGATTTCGTAGTTACTCCGAGTTGAGTTGTTCTTTCGGCGACAGCGTGGTGAATACTGATGACATCACAATGATACTTCGCTTTTACACTAACTAAGAGTTCTCTGTTCGAGCGCAACTAATGAGAAGTGGCTCCGACCCTCCCCTCGCCCCTTTTCCGCGAACTTTTACACCTCCTCGCATATGTTATTTAAAGATAGTACGTTTTGGACTCTGTCCCGATACACATGTAATTCAAATAAATCACAAAATTCTATTCATGGTAATTAAGTCAACTATTCACTTGAACGAAATACATTTATCTACAATATACATTTACATATATATATATATATATATATATATATATATGTATATACACATATATATATATATATATATATATATACATATATATATATACACACATATATATATATATATGTATATACACATATATGTATATATATATATATATATATATATACATATGTATATATACACACATATACTTCTATATATACATACATATATATATATATGTATATAAATAAATAATTTAATAAATATATGCAGTATATTTACGACAAATTTGTAAAAAATTATTCCAAGTATTACATTTCCTTCTTCAAATCTACCCAAAGAAAAATAATTTAAAAAAGCACTTATTTACTTACAAATACATTTATTATACATTAACCTTTAATGGTCGAGAGCTATTTTTGTAATACTCGTCCCTAAGACGACAGAAAATTAGGTGAAAGCTTATAGAACGTTTACAAGAATCACAACTTAAATAACACATTTAAAGTAGTTTATTTTGATGCAAATTCAAGATGTTTAGTTGATTTGCAATTTTATAAATAAAATTAATTTTTACAATTTTTGAGTGTATGATATTTTTCAAATCAGTCGTAAAGGATGGATTCGCTGGACATGTTGAACAATATGTGGATGTTTGTTTACGCCCGTCTTTAATCTTTCAATCGGAACATAGTTTGGAAATCACAAATATATAATATTTACACGCTGTAACCTTCTAAATAACAAAACTATATTTAATATCATTGGGATGAAACTGTTGTGCAAATTCCATAATATTCATGTCTTAAAACGTTATATAACTGTAAATATTTCTTGTTAGTGCATGATCAACTAAGTATCTAATGTAATAAGTTGCAATATTTGATAAAAAAAAGTGCATTAATGATAAGTAAATGAAATGAAAACTAAATTATTACATGTCTCCGTATTGGGGCCTTTCCTTTTCTATGACATAAGTGTGATGTCACCGTAGCGGGGTCTTTCGACTGTTAAGGGTTAATACTGATACTTTGTAAGTAAAAATATTTAAAAGTGATTCAATTCAAAACAACTCCAAATACTTTGTGAGTCTGAAGATCAATTTTTGATCAAAGATGTTTGTTTCTAGGACAACATTTTCAGAGTATTTTCTCTTTTAGAGAACTTGATTTTTAATTTTATATATAACAGGAATTTACTATTACTAAACATTATCATATGTAAAATGTAGTGCATGACTTATTTCAGATATTAAAAGATATGGAATATTAAACATACATTATATATATATATATATATATATATATATATATATATATATATATATATATGTATATATGCATGCATGTATGTATAAATATTAATATTTATTTACTAGTGTGTGTGTATGTGCGCAATGCTTTAATATCAAGTATACGAAAGGTCTTTCATCTCGACTTACGTTCGTCTCATAACAGCTATAAGGAAGGTATTGATCGCCATTACGCGCTAAAGCTACCATCGTCTCTTTCACTTGCTTGCTTGCTTGGTCCTCCTCGTCTTGCCTTTCCTCTTCTTCTGTATCTACCATGTCGGGTTACCCCACGTGTTCCCTTCACGTCGCTGTCCTCCGCATCACATTCTGCTGACCGTTCGGTTTACCCCGCGGTTTCCTTCACGTCCCTTTACCATAGACATCACCGTTCGCCCGCAGCCTTAATTCCAGTCTAGAGTGCGCCTCATTACCTTCTTATGTCTGTAGTACTCTGTCGCAGCCGTTTCTGTAACGGCGTGCTTGCTAGTCGACCGAGACCTGATGACCGCTCACACTAAAGTTCGGATTCTCATCCTTATCACGTTCACGAAAGTTTTATTCATGTATGAAAATATCTTATGTAATTATACATACGTGCAAATTATATATATATATATATATATATATATATATATATATATATAATCATATTAAGTAAGTAAATTTATATTTAACACATGTTAGTAAAAATAAAGTATCATATTGACAATGAAATTATTGAGATTACATTTTCATTATTTTGAATCAAAAAGTTTCATATATGTATATGTATATATATATATATATATATGTGTGTGTGTGTGTGAGGAGGCTTGTTTGATAATTATGGTAAAAATGCAGGTTAAACACCGCTTTTTGAAAAGAATGATTTTATTTCTCAACAAAGTCTTCATTGAGGTCTATACACATGGTTCAGTGAGTCTGCGAAATACGCAATGACGGGAACAATGACATCCTCAATAGAAGATAATTTCTTCCCGCCGAATCAATTTTTCGAGTTTGGAAAGAGGAAGCGGTTGCACGGGGCTAAGTCCGGAGAAAAGGTTGGATGAGGAATCGATTTGAATCCTAATTCGTGCCATTTTTCTATTGCGACGGTGTCCTGGTGAAAAGCACATTTTTGTTTGCCAATCATGGCCGTTTTCGTTTCAGTTCTTCTTTCAAAGTGTGCGGGCAACTCAATCACTCTTTAAAGCAAGAAATTGCAAGAATTCTAGTAATAGATTGTTAAAAAATCTGAGAAAAGACCTAGCGTCAATGAACTTGCTAAACAATATGGCATCTCCTATTCTTCCATTTCTACTTTCTTAAAAGTAAATGATAAAATAAAAAATGTAGTTGTTAATGATGCGACCAGAAAAATTAATCCTGATTCCCATGTTGTGGAAATGAAGAGATTAAGATTAATTTGGATACATGATAAGAAGGTGCATTGTTATTATTCATGGAAGAGTTTTATAAGCCCATGAAAGACCGATTAACATTGTTGCAACGGGTTAATGCATCTGATGATTTCAAATTGAAGCCTCTTCTCGTGTATTATTCACGGACAGCATGTGTTTTTAGACAGCAAAAAGTGATAAAAAGTAAACTGGGGGTTATTTGGCAGTCGAACAGTAAGGTTTGGGTCACTAAGGCCGTATTTACTGAATGGACCAAATTTATCTAATATCGGGTTAGGATTTTGTTGGTTTTGAACCAATGAGAAGTGTTACATATTATCAGTGCCTTATACAACGACCGTTTTAAGGGATGACCGTTAGTCCTGCACAAATTACAGTCGTTCAGCGATGGTCTATTATATATATATATATATATATATATATATATATATATATATAAATGTGAGAGAAAGTGTGTAATTAGAAGAAAAACGTTATGTTATGAAATAAAAGATATCTTTCATGATACAAAATGATTTTGCGTGAAAATTTCACGCGTTGGAAGTGAAACTTCTTATCATATATATTTCTATTTTAATTAAAAATCAAAACCGTTAATTTTTTTTAATCTAAATAAGTTTTAATATATGATAATTGCAAAACTGTAATGCTGTGTATAAATTGAGTAAACACAACGTATTGAAGTTAAATATTTTAATCTTTATTCATCAATCCCCATTACTTTCAGATTTGTGTGCACTGGTAGAAACGCTAAGAGCTCACTGATTCGACATTTGCAAACTGACCCCAACAATTGCAATCGGTGTTATTTGTGTTGCACGGTAGTAGCTCGTTTTTTTGGAAATCTCCGAATCTGTCGCTTACAATAATTACTACTCTCACTTCCAATTGCTCGACATACTCTTTTTCGGTCAACGACGTCTGGCCTATGCACTTGAACGAAATTATACTTTTGCCATTTGTTATTGTTTCTTGTACATATTTTATGTAGTAAAAAAAAACTTCTCACCTTTTGGAATGGACCTATCAGTGAAATCAATGGATTGTGTTATATTTGCAAAACCGGTCTTTAAAACAATTTCCATAGCGGTTAAACATTAAATGCAGGAATTGGATGTCAAAAATTAAAACATTGATATTTTCATTGTAACAAGCGTTTCACTTTATTGTCGCCCTAGCAAATTTACACTCTGGCTATGAAAGTTCCACTTTAAAAATAATTTCATCATAAAATTTTCATAAAACATTTTTTTTTCATGTAGACCACCTCCTCGCAACGCTGCTCTTTCTCTACACCCAACAAGTAGCACTTTAAACATTTCCATTCCCGATCATTTTCGTTATTTCATCGTCATGTTCGTTGATTCCAATGAAACAGTATTCGGATACGGCCAGTTGTACGTCGGCTTCTCCAGATGTACCTATAAGGAGGGCATCAAGTTTCAGTGGGCAGAACATAAATCAATTACGAATATCGTCCATACAGAAGTTTTACAATGAGTTTACAATAAGTTTTCTCTTCATTTTCACTATTTTCATCCTTTAATTTAAAATCAAATAATAAATTTCATTACACAATATCTTTATTTCGTTTTTCATTCTTCCTTTAAACATTGTTAATATTAAACGAGAGCAAGCGAAGCGAGCAGAGACGAAGCTCCCCTCTACTCCATTAGGATCGTCGAGCGTAACAATTAGGGGGCAGAGCCCCCTGTCATTTATGAAAATAAATTATTTAAAGTAGATAAGAGTAACTAACATTTAATATGTACTTAATACTGAAGCAACGATATATTTCACTTGAATTAGTTCAGAGAAACTATTGTTAAAATGTCTTTATCAGTATAGTTTGGATGCTAAATGCTTGCGGTTTGTCGTCATCTTTTTGTTTCTTGTGCCGATTCAGTTCTACAATTCAAGCTGCACGACCACCATTATCAAATTCTTATGGTTTATTTTCGCTGGTCGTTCCGAATCCACACATTTGTACAACGTAATATACAAACGGTACATAAATACATACATACTTATTAGTTGAAACGTGTTGCACAACAATTCCACTTATTTATACATACACACGTGACAATTAAATGCGAATGGTTCAAGTACATAAAGCGTTTCCCAGACATAACTATATACAATTCTTGTTTAATGCATTTCAGTACCTATCTATTCAGTCGAATCATATAATTACATTACAGTTTTAAGGAACGAATGATTCTTGTTAAGATCAATATAGATAATGTACTGTTTATAATTTTATTTGAATAGAACGAGAGTTGCTTTTTGTACAAGTCTCCAGTATTATTAAATATACATGTTGAATTAATTTATTCGGCAGAGATTTTGGGTTCGTTATGCGAATAATTGTTACAAACAAAGCTTCAGTATGCAAATTAGTAAGAAAAAAAATTTAATTGTACAAAACATAGGAATATTATTTGTATGAACTGAAAATGTTATAGTGATTTTTAGAATATATATATATATATATATATATATATATATATATATATATATATATATATATATATATATATTATTAGGTTGGTGTAAAAATAATTGCAGTTTTTATCATTTTAAGTTTCATGCTGGTTTTTCTAGTTACAGTAACCTTTTCTTATAGTCATGTGATACATAATTGTAAACATTAAAATTAGCATTACTGATTTCAGTGTATGTTTATTGTTTTTCTTATTTAGTATTGTTGGATACAACCTCTTAAATTAGTCATGGAAAAAGAGTAAATTCGCGCGATTTTGTTGTATGAGTTTAAATTGGGACGTAAAGCAACAGAAACTGCTCTGAATATCAAATTTGTTTTTGGAGAAGAATCAATTAGTGAAAATGCAGCTCAATACTGTCAAAAATTTCTTGATGGACACGAAAGACTTGATGATAATGAGGGTCGTAGACGTTTTTCAGCTCTAGGCAATAATGATTTAAGAACCATTATTGAAGTGAACCTATGTAAAAGGACTGGCAGAAAAGCTGCATAAATGGGTGCCGTATGAAATAAATGAATATCAAGCAATTCGGCGATAATAAATCTGCTCTGCACTTCTTTTTCGTAACAAAAATGGTCCTTTTTTGATCGCATTGTCACGTGTGGTGAGAAGTGGATTCTCTACAACAATCGGAAATCTTCATCACAGTGATTAGACCGAGGAGAAGCACCAAAACAGTTTCCTAATCCGAATCTTCATGGAAAATCGCAATGGCAAAATTGTAAGAATTAGGCTTAGAATCGATTCCTCATTCACATTATTCTCCGGACTTGGTCCGGTGCGATTTTTTCCTCTTTCCAAACTTTGAAATTTGGTTCGGTGGGAAAAAATTCTCGTCGAATGAGCATGTCATTCTTGCCGTTAATAGGTATTTTGCAGACTCACTGGACCAAGTGTATAAGCCCTCAACGAAGAATATGTTGAGAAATAAAATCATTTTTTTCCAAAAAGCGGTGTTTAACCTGCATTTTTACTATAATTATCAAACGACTCCCCTTACAAACACATATACACGCACACGCACACACACACACACACACATATATATATATATATATATATATATATATATATAAATATATATATATATATATATTAAACTTTTTGATCCAAAATAATGAAAATGTAATCTCAATAATTTCATTAAAAAATACGATACTTTATTTTTACAAACATTTTTTCCAAAAAACGGCATTTAACTTGTTTTTTCCATACTTATCAGACGGTTCTTGTATTTTAAAATTATGTTTGTTTATCCATAATTTTATAGTATTTAATGTAGTAACAGATCCGTTCATTCGATCGATTTACTATTGTATTAAATTATCAATACGAAAAAGAGGAACTATCGTTAAAAAATATTGATTATAATGTATATATATATATATATATATATATATATATATATATATATATATATATATATATATATATTAAGAGAAAGAATAGTTTCTTGAAATAAGTAGAAAAATATCATTAATTATTTAGGTTTATATCTGAAATATTTATAATAGAACTATGTTTGTTTATCCATAATTTTATAGTATTATTGTAGTAACAGATTCGTTAATTCAATCGATATACTATTTTATTTTAATTATCAATACGAAAAGAGGAACTATCTCCAAAAAAGATTGATTATAGTATATATATATATATATATACATATATATATATATATATACACACATATATATATATATATATATATATATATATATATATATATGTATTTTATCTACAGATAAAAAACATAATTTTTGTTATTATTATTAGTTTTATTACCGTACCATATATTAATTCCGCTAGAGCTAGTGTCCAAGAATAGACTGACCGTATAATTAAAACCGACCCCCTTACGTAATCATAAAAGATGTGTCGATTTTCACACCGGAGGATTTCTTCACTAACCCGGATTTCAAGCTCCGTTGAATAAACATCTAACCGGCCAGTCTTAAAATATTGAAATTAGTGTGTGAGCGGCCCGTTTACATGAACGATATGCTATGTACATGTATGTATAAATGTGTACACACATACATGTACAACACTTTTCTGTCGTTATGTCGGTGCGCTAATGAGATCCGTTAAACGGCACGCTTTGTGCAGCCGAGCGTCTGTTCTTGGCCGCGTGAACGCGTAAACTTAAAACACCCTCGCACAAACTAATCAAGTATAAAACAAAAATCCTATACGCGGTCACGTGAGAACACAGCGCGCTGTCCCGTGTTCTCCTGTTAGTGCGAAAGAGTGAGCGAGCTGCTCGACACGTATTTTATGTGGTGCGGTCTTGATTGTATTTGTTTGCCAGACGAATACCCACCTGTTTGCATCGATGTGCATGTGTGGTGCTTTGAGCATCTAGGGATGGAAAAGATACATAAAAATATCTAGATTTTATCAGTGATACGCGCATGATTTTTTATCAATATAAAAAATTGTTATTTTGTCAACCCTTAATTGTATAAGAATTTACTTACAAATTAGTGTTAAAATATATTGCAGACGTGAAGTGTTTTATTTATTAGGTCGGTGCAAAAATAATCGCGGTTTTTATTATTTTATGTTTGGCGCCGATTTTTATAGTTATCGTTATATTTGTAATAGCCATGTGATACATCACTGTAAACAATGAAATTAGCAATATAGATTTCAGTTTATGTCTGTTGTTTTTATTCTTTGGTATTATTGAGTATAACCTCTTAAATTAGTCATGGAAAAAAGAAAATTCGCCCGATTTTGTTGTATGAGTTTAACTTGGGACGTGAAGCAAGAGAAACTGCTCGGAATATCAAATTTGTCTTTGGTGAAGAATCAATTAATGAACATAGAGCTCAATAATTCCAAAAATTTCTTAATGGAAATGAAAGACTTGATGATAATGAGGGTCTACGACCCTCATCATAAAATGTATTCAATTTTTTCTTAAACATTAATTTTCTATTAAAAAGGTATCGAATTAATTTGTATATCTTATAAATATTGTATAATATCAAGTATATGTTCAAAACTAATTTTGAAAAATCAAATATATACAACTTAAAATAATATAGATAGATTATACACATCTATTTATTATTTTAAATATGAAATATATGTGTATATATATATATATATATATATATATATATATATTTATCAGATATAAATTACAAGAATATATTCATAAATAGGCGTTAGTAAAAATATATTTTGTAATATTATCTACTTAAAGTTCTATATGGATTCATTTATTGAGTTTCTGTATTCAGTTTTTTTGAAATTTAAGATCGGAATGCATTGATCATTGATATATATATATACATATATATATATATATATACATATATATTCAAAATAAAATATGAACTGGTTTCAACCATTATGGCGAAACTGTAAGAATTCGATGTTATTATTCAAGAGAGACTGAAACTCAAATTTTCAAAAATGTAAACTAAAAGGAAAATGCTTCTCGTCAGATTTTTATTAACCATTTTTCAACAGAACTGAAAATGGTAAGTACACTGACTCAGTCTTTTAGAGCAGTGGTGTCAAACTCATATATGAACACAGGCCACTAAATTCAGATTAAGAAAGGCTGCACCTCAGACAAAAATAAGTCATTCCAAAAAAAATGTACCTAGCGAAAAAAGGTCCTTTATTTATATTCGAAAATAACTCATTTAAATTTAATATTTATTTATTTTTTAATGAATTTATAAACTTTATTTATAATTTACACTTAAATTAATTTTAGGCATTGTTGTCAATGTTATAACAAAATATTAAATTAGAGAAATTAAAAAAAAACAATATTTTTTTACTATAAACTTGAGATCTTCTGGTAGAAACTATTTTATCAATATCGGCTGTATTTTTTTGTGATAATGATATTTTTATAATAGATGTTAAATGTTCAATTGTCAATATTGACCTGTGTGAAATGTAATTAGTCTTTAAAAGGGAAAATAATTGTTCACATAGGTATGTACTACCAATCATTATCAAGCATTTCAATAATATGTCTGAACTTGAAATTTTTAAAAATATATTTAATATTTTTCTTAAATTTCATTTTATTTTTTTAATAAAATGAACTTTAATTGTACTTAACTACAATAGTTCATATTGTGTTCAAGAGAGTAATATTATAATATTATTAAATTTCAATACACATTAAACAGTGATTGTTGTTAAAAAAAAATCAAGTAAATACAAATCAAATATTTTATTTAAATCGCACAATCAGAAAAATATATCAGCTTTTTTATTTAGAATTTTGTGCGTTTGAAGTATTCAATATTTTATTAAAAGTATTTTTAAAATTTATAGTAAAATTATAACTAAATATCTTAATGGGTTGTATTAAATTACTATTAAATGTGTAAGTAAAAAAATATTTTTTATTTTACTGAAATGTGTGGATAAAAATAGATATTGATTTGTGTATTTGACAGTAACCTTATTATAATGTATGTCAATGGAATGTAGTAAAAAAAGACTACTAAGGTATATATAATCAATAATATTACTGTATTTTGAAAATAGTTAAGAAATGTATTTGTTGAAAGTGAAATTAAAAGTAAATTGAGTTGGTGACAAAAATTATTTACATATAATAAACAATGTCAAATAAATTTTATTTAATTATAATTCTGTATATATATATATATATATAATTATTAAGAATTTATAACTATTTTATTACCTCTAATATCATTTTAGTTTTATACGGTATTTATATGGATTAGTGTAATACTTCTTCATAAATATTTTATGCTAACAGTATTATATTTTCCGTTTGATTAAAGATATATTTTCAAGTTCATTTTGTAATTATATTGAAAAAAATTTCATAAGAAAAGTTTCAATATATTAGAATGTTTAAAAATTTATCAAAATGTTATATTTTTAATAAACATATTAAAATATAATAATTATTGTTTTCCATCAGATTCTATTATTTGCTATATTTTTTAACTAGAGTTCATGATTTATTTAGAGACACCGCTTCATCCTTCACTGTCCGTCTCCATGTGTGTCTAGGACGATCAATTCGGAGCTTCCATTGGGTTCCATTCCATATCTGGACGAGTAATGTTATCAATCTACTTCCTGAGGGTGTGGCCGATCCATTACCAATTTCGTCTTCGAATTTCGATGTCTATCCTTTCTTGTCCAGTTTTTCTTCATAGTTCTTCCTTGAAAATAGACTTAGGCCAATAAATATTTAGGATACGTTGTAGACAGCGATTAACAAAGACCTGGAGCTTTTTGGTGATAATACTGGTCATCTTCTAGGTGGTATATCCGTAAGAGGTGGTATATCCGAGTAAGATGGATTTCACTTTAGAGTTATACAGCCGTAGTTTAGTTCGTAAGGAGATGATGTTTGAATTCCAAATAGATATAAGGATTTCGAAGGCAGACCTAACTATATCGATGCGATGCATAACATCTTCTGAACCGCCGAGGCGGTTCAGAAGAAGAGAAGTTATAGTGACAGTGCACCGTCTGCTATCACTATATTTCCCAGGTATATAAACTTATGAAAATTCTCACTGCGTTTCCATTGTGGCACTATCTTACCAGGACTATATTTACCAGCTCTACTTGTTTTAAGGGCATATATACATTTTGAGCGATGAAAAAATCGAAAATTTTCAAAAATCACATATTTAGGTAGTACTATCCCTCTAAAATAATTTCACAAAATTTTATTGTAAAATTCGTTAAATTGCCGGAGTTACAGTAAAAAATGTACTGGAGGTCGGGTGCCCTGTCGCGCGGTGTCTGGTCCAACCTAAATATAAATATGACTACCAAACACTTTCAAGGATGGTTCATTAAGCGATAAACTCAATTTACGAAGATCTGAGTTCGGAGAGTTTACTGGAGCTATGCGTGGAAGGATTTGCACAAAATAACAATGAAAGTTTAAACGATTTGATATGAATAATAGTGCTGAAGAAATTACACGGCGGTCTTTCTGTAGTCGAAATTTTCTCAAATATCACCGCTTGTATATTCAACGAGGTATCAATGGCACTTTCGAAAATGATGCGAATCGACAGTGGAAGGTTTGTTCATCAGCGGGCTGAGAAAAACGATTCCAGAGGTTGAGTTCCAAGCACGCAGCGCAGAACGAGACAGAGGAAGCCTGGACAGCGCACAAACCCCTAAGAAAGGAGGGAGAAGAAGCCTTAACTCGTACAGAAGGTAAATTTTACCGTTCATGCATCTATTATAGCATATAAATTAATAAAATAACATTAATTGACTAAAAAAAATAATCGCAATCTGGCTTTAAAGTCTACTTGAAACTTTAAACGCGTTTTGGTCGAAACTAACTTTTCTGAAATGTTATCAAAAATATCTCATCAAATATTTAACCTTTGCATGAAATTGTGCATAAATATTTGTTAGATCATTATTTAGTTTTCGACGTACAATCGTTTGATATTTGTATAATTCGATTTGCTATTAACAAAATAGATGCCCATTTCAGGGCCGAAATTTCATGTTTTTTTTTTTCAAACAGCTACCATTTTCGAAAAAAAAACATTATTTAAACAAAAGGCTAAATCATTAACTATCTTAGTATATCTACTTTAATTTGCAATTAAAAAGTTTGATTCATATTACATCTCCTGGAAATACACTTGGTACTTGTGAATGTTACATCGATTTCGTCACCTCAATCATGGGTTACTACTAACGCGTGGCACAAAATATTGTCTTAAAAAATGTTAAAATAATCTACAGTACATGCCCTTTAAAATATATATTTCAGTTTGGTAATAAAATATTGTTTTCTATACGAAAAAATTCATGAAATTAGGCTATGTTTGAGGTTTTAAAAGGTATATATGCTCTTAAGGGGTTTAGTTTTCACATTTATTTTAAGTCCATCTTCTTTACTGCATAAATGCAGTTATATATATATATATATATATATATATATATGTATATGTATATATATATATAATTTCATTTTAATTATTTTTTCTATGAATAGATTTTATATCAATTATTTTTATATCAATCCTTGTATTCGCACAAGAGTTAAATACCATAATATATAAATACTTAAATCAAGCTATATTATAATATGATATAAAATTATAAATAAAATGTTGATATATTTATAAGTAGAATAACTTCAGATTTTCTGTTCTTTAATGAACAATTAGCCCGCAGTGAAATACATATTATTATAAATTAAATTAAATTGGTATTTAAATAAGCACTATTTAAAATTCAGTGCACATCTAAGTTTAAATAATATAATAACATATTAGTGAGGATGCAAACTGCATACATACTTGTTTACATATTCACGTTGACATGTAAGCCTATATGAGTGTTTAAACATACGTTAATGATTTCACACTCATGAAGACATATTAAATGATTATATATATATATATATATATATATATATATATATATATATATATATATATATATAGATAGATGAATATGTACATACACAGTGAATACTTGTGTGTATGTGTCATGTGTGTACGCATAAATTCACGCGCTCTCTTGTATTGTAGAAGAAAATGCTTCATGTTCTGTTGTTCGGTCGTTCGATACAGACGTAAGCCGATTACCAATTTACTTTGAGCGATCAGCGTACGCATGAAGGAACCACCCGTTCGTTCCCTTGCACTTCAAGTACACACATGTACATGCATACATACATAACATACACTGTCACTACTCATATAAAACCCTTTCGTATTTTATAGTACATACTACCTACACATGTTTAGGTTATATATATTAACGCACTCGTTCAAAGAGTAAACTTTGCTTATGTCTTTGGACCTCATTATACCTGGTACGAGCTTTATATAAAATTTAGTCAGTGTGAGTGTATGTACATGTATGTGTGGTACAGGGTCGCGAAAGTGATGTGTTAATTTTTAAATAACATAGGTGGCTGTTCTAGAAAAACTTAGCATAAAACTATACAAGAACATATATGTATATATATATATATCAACTTTTAAACAACTATGTAAATTTAAATTTGAGGTTTTACTTTGTCAAGAAATATATTTGGTATTACATTTATGATAGAGATTTACAAAAATAATTTATTGTTAATGAAGAATAAGTGTTAATAAAGAATGAAAATTAATTATTGTAAATACTGCATTGAAAAATTAAGATATAAGACGTTTATATTAAATATTTAAGCATTTACAGGAACTCAGATGCTTCAATAGAGCTGCATATAAAACTAAAAAGCATTAAATTGAAAGAAACATGGAAATTGTGATGAAATTTTCTTAAAATTGTATGTTTTTATTAATGAACAAAAACTTTTATTTGATAAAGAATTTATTGTTAATGAATAATAAGTGATTTTTAGAATATAAAGAATGAAAATTAATTTTTATAAATACTGCATTGACAAATAAAATAGAAGACGATTATATCAAACTTTTAAGCATTTACAGAAACTTAGATGCTTCAATAAAGCTGCATATAAAACTAAAAAGCATTAAATTGAAAGAAACATGGAAAATTGAGATGAAATTTTCTTAAAATTGTATATTTTTATTAATGAACAAAGACTTTTATTTATTAAAGAATTTATTGTTAATGAATAATAAGTGATTTTTAGAATATAAAGAATGAAAATTAATTTTTATAAATACTGCATTGACAAATAAAATAGAAGACGATTATATTAAACATTTAAGCATTTACAGAAACTTGGATGCTTCAATAAAGCTGCATATAAAACTAAAAAGCATTAAATTGAAAGAAACATGGAAATTGTGATGACATTTTCTTAAAATTGTTTCTTTTTATTAATGAACAAAGACTTTCATTTGATAAAGAATTTATTGTTAATGAATAATAAGTGATTTTTGGAAAATGAAGAATAGAAAATAATATTTGTAAATTCTGCATTGAAAAATTAAGATAGAAGACGTTTTTATTAAACATTTAAGCATTTACAAAAACTGAAAGGCTTCAGTGAAGCTGCATTTACAAATAAAAAACATGAAATGAAAAAATGTAGAAGATTAAAATGAACTTTTCCTAAAATTGTTTACTTTTATTAAAATGATGCAAATGTAGCTTAATGGAAAAGAATTACCTTAATGAAAGTACTGAGGTAATCATTATTGAAAAAATAAAAATTATGATATTTAAAAAAAATAAATTAACAAATTTACTTCTACTGATTAAGAAATACTACATTTATCTCTTGGAACTCTTATATAAGTTTGCTTTTAGTTGTCGAAACTAAAAGCTTCCAGTCATATGTCTGTTGTTAGTTGTGGAACAATATACATAAAGGTAACATTTTTTTAGAGATATCGTACTTTTCACATTATAAAATTTAATTTTTGTATAAAAGAACATTTTTTAATATTTATAATTACTTACTTTAGTATTTATATCGGACAAATTAAATTAGTTTTAATTTTTATATCTCACATATAGCTCTATTATATGTTTATTTTTTCAAGTGAATGTGGGTGTATAAATTAATAAAAATATAGCATTTAATCATATATAATTAGAAGATGCATTTAAAAATTCGTAACAGAATCTCACAAAAGTTAAATTTTATATCCATCTATATCCATTATTCTAAACTTAAGAGCAGACCAAAAAGTTTCTTTCGAATTGTTCGACACATTGGGTTCAAATTATTGCCAACGGGAAGGGTTAATTGATAATACATATGAACTGAATTGAGACAGTAATTATTCATGTACTTGAAGCCAAATGAAGCCTTTTTTATTTTAAATCATTTTTAAATTTCTAACAATTTGTACTACGAATGTATTTATTTATTTTTTTATGCAAAGTCAGCTTATTCTGTGAAATTATATCAATAATTAGAAAAATATTATAAATATATATGTTAAGAAAGATATATGTCCAGGTATATGAAATAAAGAATTAGGATTTTTATGACATACTCGCCTATTAATTTATGTATTAGATTGGTAAGAAAATAATTGCGGTTTCTATTTTCTGAATTCTAACCTTAATTTTTTTCAATGAGTGTCACTAGATCGTGTTCATGGTAATATCATTTTAAAGTGCATTTTTCGGTCCGTCTTTTGGTAGCATCGACTTTGGTTTATTATTAATTTTGGTTCAAATTGCGTTATTGAATTAAAGGCGGAAAAGAAGTAAATAATAGTAATTTTTTTGTATGAGTTCAAGACGGGCGGTAAAGCATCAGAAATTGATTATAAACTAAAAGATGTTTTTGGCGAGGGTACTGTTGAAAAACGTACGGTGTAATGGTGGTTCTAATATTTTTGTGATGGGGCGAGAGTCTTGAAGATGAAGAAGGTCGCGGCCGTCATTTTTCAGTTCACAACGACCAACTGAAGGCGTTAATTGAATTATAGAAACATGCACAACAATTTGACAGATTGTACAAAAGTTATGGATTAGTAATCCAGTTATTCTGGATCACTTAAAACAGCTAGAAAAATCAAAAAAGTTAAAAATTTATATGAAATTAAAGGTCATAAACCGTAATTATTTTTCTACCATGGCTAATATATTGACAAAAAATTATACTGGAATTTATTTTGAAAAATATAATAAATGCAGTATATATATATATATATATATATATATATATATATATATATATATATATATGTATGTGTGTGTGTCTGTGTCCATGTGTGTGTATGTGCCAATATACGCAAGTTATTGGCATACGGAGATTATGGTAGCTGTTTTGATTACTTATAATCAAGGTAATCGTCAGTGAAATTGAACATATTTGAAAAATCCTTTTCTAAATTAACGTTAACATGTTTCATAATCCTGGATTGTAATTAATGGCATATCGATTAATTGTCCAGTTGATAATTTGGTTATCTTTATGATGTGATATGCCTAAATAACACATGCATATAGAGGACGAGTAAATATTATGTGCACTTTTATTAAATAGAAAATAATAGGTATTCAATTAGATACTAATTATACGATTGTTGCTTATAATTAATTCAATTTTATATAATTAGTTAATATAACAACGATTTTTTATTTGCTGAATGCACTCTGGTGGTATCTAAAGACAATATATGAAAATATATCTTCTTTTATTGAATATTCTTCTTTTTAATTCTGTTTGGATGTATACATGATTGATAATAAATTAACTGATATATTTTTATTTGAAATATTATTTTAGTTATTATGTTAATATTTTACATAAATAAACATGTTTAATTAACTTTGATTATTAATTGGAAAATATTAGAATTAATAATGTGAGTGAATTGTTTAACTTTGACTAACAAAAAGACAACTCGTTTATAATAATTAGCTTTAAATTAGTGAATTGCTAATTAATTATCAAATTAAATATTTCAATGTTTAGTTTACTTTTGTTACTATTATAATCAAAACGTTATGAGACACAGATTACCGAGAAAAATATAGAGAATAAAGAACATTTATTGAAGATATTGAATTAATTTATTTATCCATAAAACATATTAAGAATTTAAACAATATTTCTTTAGTAGACATGATGGAAATATAAATAAAGCAAGTGAAGATTATAGCATTTAGATATTTTTTCAATATTGTCCTAGAAATAATATTGAGTTGATGCATAAGTTCATAGCATTTTTATCTAATTTAAATTTTATTTTTTTAAATAAACAAAAAACATAAACAAATCAATAATATACATTCTTCTTCATTGTTTTCGATTGCCTCCCAACTTTCTGGCAGTTTTTCAGTTCCACGCTTGAAGAAATTCTGTGGTTTGAAGGTGAAGAAGTCGTTGAACCAATTTTGAAGAGCAGCGTCGTTATTAAACAAGATTTCTCGAAGATTACTGGATAGAGAGCGGGAAAGATGAAAATATGGAGTGAAATAACCTCCCAAACAAGCTCATGAATAGTCGAATCTGTAATTTTACCAGAATGTGAACGGGCACTATCATGCTAAATGCAAAATCACTTGATACCGTCTTCCATGTCGTTTTTCTTGAATTTCAGCCTCAAGACAACGGAGTTGTAAGCAATAAACTTCGGAAGTATTGGTTGACGTGGATCATTGTGAATTGAAGTGTTTAAACGGTCTTCATCAAAGTCGGATAATCTTCATGAACGTGGAGAAACATTCATATCAAAATGGCTCTCTTTCAAACGAGAAAACCATTTTCGCCCCGTATTTTCTCTGATGGCGTCCTCTCCGTAAATGTCATAAATGGTTCTAGTTACTTCTGATGGTTTAACTCCTCGGTTACAGTCAACAAAAGTATAAGTTGGAAATGTTCGTTTTTTTTTGTAGTTGGCACTCCATTTTTCTTAGACAACCCTTAATAAAAACATTCTACAAATTGAAAAATTCAAGTATTAAATAAATTAATATTATGATATTAAAATGACATGAAAATATCTCAAACAGATTTCTTTCTAAAGCACTGTTCCTTGGAAATCAAAAACTCTACAAACTTGTGCATCAAACCAATATATATATATATATATATATATATATATGTGTGTGTGTGTGTGTATGTGTTAATAACAATATAATGATAATTTTATATATATATATATATATATATATATATATATATATATATATATATAGAAGTATTACGAATGAGGAACAGCAAATAAAATATACTTAAATTCAAATTAACAATATTATACATGAGAAAATAATTCTATTGAAATTGAAACTTGTAAAAGTTTATAAGTTTACACATATGTGATATTACTTAAGGCATTTTTAAAGGTTTAATTCATTGAGAAAAATAGTTAGTTTTTCATGCTTAAATTGATATAATTTATAAGAAAAAGAGATATTATTATAATATATTTCTGGCACTGAAGTCGATGTACCTCCAAATACCAAATATCTATATATCTGGCAATGAAGCTGATTTCACTATCATAAATGAATTTTTTATTAATTCTTTAAACCACGAGAAATTCTTCTGGTCAGTGCAATAACTGATTATTAATTATTTTTGATTGTTGTTTATATGCATTTCAATGATATCATCATTCTCAGAGAACTATTCTAGGAAAATATTGGTAAATTGTAAGTATATATTTTTTTAACATGATTTTTTTGTGTATTTAGAGATTAAGTAGCAATCGAAATAAATATGTTACAGGGTTAACATTTTCATTTATAAGAGATAGAATTTAAAGTATAAGATTATTTGGTATGAAAAATCGATTTTTGCCTACACTAGAAGAATTCTATATCACTTTCACTGATTTCTTATCAAATTGCAAGTATACTTTATTTTTGAAATAAAAAAATTAAAAATGCGTTGAATCCGAATACCAGGTATGTTTATAATAATGTAATTTATATATTTAAAAGTACATGTAATTAATTTATATTACTTGAATTATAAAAATATAAATTCCACTACTTGAATTATAAGAGTATACGAGTATTCAAGTGGTGCAAATATATGGGGTTAAAATAGAGTAGAGCAAGCGTACCAGACGACACCTATTCCAGATAGCGTCGCATAGCCTCTATTACCCAATTTTGACCCTCACTTCCAAGTGGTTATCCCTGGTAACTTGAGTAAGCTCACTTAAGATCGGCTACCCAACCCCGATGACGAGAGGTGTCAGGGCTAACGAGAGCGGGAGAACGGTCCTCCAAAAAAGGGGTTAGGTGTGAGGCTAAAAACCCAATCACATAAAAAAACAAACGTTATGAAACCTCAAAATGAATCCTCGGATACTGGATAGATGTAATGGTAAACGACCACTAATAAGGAATTTGGATTTGATTATGCAGTGGAACTTTATCCCAACGAAACTGTTGGTAGTAAGGAAGTGGAGAAGGACCGCCAGAAGAGAGATATCTGGAGTCAGAAAATTGAGAAGGCCATGGCTCGATTTTGGTTGTAGCACCATCGAAGGAAAAGAAGAACTGAAAATATATTGAACCGATACATATTTTTTTCACAAACTGAGCAAATCAATAACCTGTATAAAGATAATTCAAAAAGTAAACTTTATTTCAGAATGTGAATGGTACAAAAGTGGTTCTAATGTTTTAAAATTACACTCTTATATCAGGAAACTGAAATTGAACAGAAAATTAGGTTAGAAAATTTTAAAAAGATATTTTTAATTTTTAGTTTACTTAATTGTAATTGTACTCATTTTTTTCATTAAAATCCAACTTGGATGAATCTCCGGGAAGATGAATCAAATTCAATTACAAATCTAAAGGAAGAAGAGACATAGGATCTTTCGTTTGTGGCTAAATGACATGGAGGTCTTCTACAAGAACGTGTAACGAGCATTGAGGCTCACGATTTGCGGTGGTTAAACTTCTGAAAGGTATTGTTTTTGAATAGTTTCTTGAAATGACCGCATTCTTTAACGGAGCTCTAGGATGCTCATGAAAACAAATTCTTTTTGACCTAGACGTATGATGTCCTAGAATAAGATATAAATAAAGTTGTATGAGTTAACACTTCTAAACACTTCTAAAGAAGAAGAAATCTAAATAAAAACGGTAAAATAATGTTTACTTGAAGTAGGAACAGGCATAGATACAAAATTTTGTCTTAGTATTGTATAATATTATATCATCAAGTGAATTTATTCCGTACAGTTTATATTTCATACTTAACATATACATTAAGTTGATTGAAGACACTCAAGTGCACGGTTTTTAATGAGATAAGGTTGTTTAATATTTCAATATAAAAAATAATAATATTTGTAAAATATCCGTTCGTTAGATTAAACATTTTGTTTTTAATTAGATCATATGTTTGATATTTTATTAGATCTTGTATTTTTACAAATACATCATATTTTTGAAAGTATTTCGAAAGATGTTGCTCCATAGCCATTTGGATCTCGATTTCACACTCTGGATGCCACACTTTTTCACTAATTGATTATTGTTCGATTTGATTTTAAATTATGTGCATTTTGATAACGATGTCATCAGCTGCAGAGCGTGTGGAAAATCTTGCTGTTATACTATTTAAGCTTAAATTCAGAATGATGCACTTCGAATAATGTATTATTAGCAGATAATTAGAAATTATTATTATTTATACATACATACACACACACATATATATATATATATATATATATATATATATATATGTATAGAGAGAGAGAGAGAGAAATGTTATTCATTTGATGTAATTATTTTTTTGACAACAAAATTCTTGATGTAAATATAACACAGTATATTTTACATACACTGTACATAGTTTTTAATCACAAAACTGTTAGAATTCCACAGTTGTTGATTGAATTTTTAAACAAAATTTTCGTTATCAACAATATGTTTCCTAATTAATGACAAAAACAGACATATAAATAATAATTACTTACTTTCATTAGATCGATTGAAACTTAAAGTACATATTTTCATACAATAAAAAGATAAATAACATTTTTTAACGTTTTGAGATTTCAGTATTATTACTCGTGCATATCATTACAATCGCGCGGATCTCATTATGATTTATTCTACTACAAAACGGGTACAAAAAGTTGTAGAGTATTGATAAACAAAACGCATATGGAAGTACTCTGAATTATAAACCCGGGCGTGACCAAATGCTATGATTGATGTAATGCTATTAGTGTAGGAGAAATGAGAAAGTAGACAAATATTGCATTTATCCGAATAATGTTGTTTGTGTATTATTTTTGTGGTACCGAAAATTATTGATTACACAAACGTCCATTATGTTAAATTTTAATTTGAAACAACTAAGATTATTTCAATAATTCAATGGGATAATTTTGTCTTTTTTCATATGTCTCATTCTATAAAAATAAATCGTTTTTATTATTGAATATAAATAATACAATGTTTAAAAAGATATACTTAAAAGTAATAGATACTCTTCAAGTTTTAAAAGTGTTTTCGATTTTGATTATGAGAGTGATTAAAAGTAAGTTAGATTTTGTCACTGATAAAATGAAACATTTACAGATATATTCGAAAGGTCAACCGAAATTTATTGAAATAAAAATATTCTTTAAAATCGTACGATTAATGATAAAATAATAATATTCCATATTTCGAAAATGTTCTCTTTCTTTCTAAATAGATTGATTTGTGAAATATGAAAGTTATATTTTATTTTCATATACATATTATATCAAATAATCCTTTCCTATTTCGTCATTTAATCAAAATTTATCTCTCTTTAGTTATTTTTTGAAAAAAAATATTAATGAATTGGAATTTCTGTTTTGTACTAAATGATAGTCGAATTAGTGTTGTCGACAGTATAACAATATTTTATGTATTAATCATATTAATTTAGAAAATATATAGCATTTTTTTAAATAAAAATAACAAAATTCAAAATTTTTCAATTCTAAAATTATAGCAAAATGAATTTCCAAAGTAGCGCATTTTTAATTTCCGGTGAAATTGTAGATGCGTTTGTATCCTACTAGTCCTTACCTACGGCAGTGAAACAGGGGTCCTTAACGAAAAATCATTTAGAGATACTAAACAACACAGGAAATAATTGAAAGATGGATGCTAGGAATAACAAGAAGAGATATGAAAGGAATAGAATGGATATGAAAACAGACAGGTGTCGCAGATATAATAAGCAGAGTAGAGTCTGAAATGGAAAAGGGAGAGGCATGTTGCAAGAACAGAAGACAACCAATGGACAACAGAAATTATTAACTGGGAACCAAGGAATATAAAAAGATTAAAAAACAGACCGATGCACCAGAGATAAGGAAATTAAAAATTTTAATGGAAAACAGTGGAAAAGAAAGGCATTCAATCGTACAAAATGGAAATTCATGGAAAAGACATTTATCCAACAGTGGATTGACAGAGTTGTTGATGATAAAGATGATGATGTATATTTAAAATCTTATGTGCATAATAAATTGTGAATAATGTTAAGCTGTTTGAAATGAACCTTTTTGAATAGATTTATTAATTTGTAAAATTTACAACCCTGTCATGCGAGCGTTCTTTCTATGATCGTATAGATATTATGTACACCATTCGTGTACGTGTAAATGAGTGTATGTGTGAAACTCAACGATATAGTTTTTCGTGACTTTGTGGTAGGTTTTTGGGTTAGTTGGTTAGCATTACTGACAGTAATACGTGTTTAACGCAATCTGTGAACCTATGTTGGATATGTATTGACTACGTGGAACTGCTAAATGTGTCGTTTGAGCGCTGATAGGGGTGTAAATTACTATATATATATTTTTTTTTTGTTCATATTATATATATATATATATATATGTCATTCATTTAATTTACTTTTTAATGCTGAGATATTTTTTATTTTTTTTTTATTACGAAGAGAATTGATTTGTTATTAGAACATATAAAATTTTTCTATGGTACAAATATATTAATAAAATCATAAAAACGACAATGTTACAAATTGGGTTCAATTTTGAATGTAATCTTTAACATATTATAAGAAATTTAGTTGCGATTCTGTAAGGGATTTATTTGATGTTTTTTATGGATATATTTTGAGATTTAAAAGACAAAATACCAAACGGGACTTTTTGAAAATATAGGTTTTTTTATCTATATATAAGTGACACTGTAATATATATATATATATATATATATATACTTACACACACCCGAAAATACATAAATGTAAATAACACTTTGTGTATCATTGTATATGAATATTTTACAAGGTATTTCAGATTATTTTGTATTCTATAAGAAGAAAGGAGAAATAGAAATAATCGTCAATTTGGAAAGTAAATAATTGTAATTTATTGTTAAGGCCTGATAGAGATAATTAGTGTACAAAAATGGCATACTTCTAACAAAAAACATACTTTGTACTATACTGAATATGTTATTATTAAGATTGTTTCTTGAATGTTATTTCAGATAAGAAAAGGAAAAATCAGCAAGAAATTAATAAGTAGAGAAAGGAATGGTGAGAATCAAAATATTAAAAATGAATTACTTTTTATTGAAAGGAATGTTATATTGAAACAGGATTTAGTTTTACAATACAAATATATATATATATATATATATATATATATATATATATATATATATATGATTCAATCATGCTTACACATAAAAGTCTTAAAAAGAATCGCAAAAATTAAAAAAATCATGTAATTTTTATACTAAATTCATTTCATACTAAAATATGAGTGAAATAAAATACTAAATTAAAAAAAAACACGATTTTTTTAAATTTTTACACCCACGCACACAATCATATATATATATATATATATATATATATAGTATGTATGTCGAAGTAAAGAGTTATTTGTAATTTTTCAAATTAAAACTTTAGTATAATAATAAGTTTGACTTGCTTGAATGATTAACACTTTATACTTGCTGTGGTTTAAGGGATTGATCATATTCAACCTGTCATTTTTAATTAAGAATGCCATATATTTAGCTGCTTATTGTAGAATTTACATTATATATATATATATATACATACACACACACACACACACATATATATATATATATATATATATATATATATATATATATATACAGTGGTGAACCAAGGGGGGGAGGCAAGGTACCCTAGTACTCCCCAAACGAAAAAGAAAAAAAACAGAAAACAAAACAAAATCATCGTGCGAAAATGGTCCTATATACACAGAGACTTAAATGTAATCACGACTGAAGTAATTTAAAAGTTCTGTAAAAAGAAAAGAAAACTGGTCATATTCTTTAAATATTTTTTTATAATCACCTAATGACCTAATTTTAACTTTTATTATCACCTAATTTTATTGAATTAACATTTAATTTTCTTTTATATGTTAAGCTCTCCCTCCTTAGATTAAATTCTTGGTGCGTCACTATATATATATAAATATATATATATATATATATATATATATATATATATATATATATATATATATATATATATATATATATAAGGTTTGTAGGACAATAATTGCGACTTTTGTTTTCTGAATTCTAACCTCAATTCTTTTCAATGAAAGTGTAATTTCATCGTGTTCATGTTAATATCGTTTTAAAGTGCATTTTTCGGGCTGTACTTTGGTAACAATTACTTTTTGTTATATTATTAATTTTGCATCAATTTGAGATTGACATTCAAGATGGAAAAGAAGCAGGTAAGAGCCATTTTTTGCATGAGTTCAAAACAGGTGGTTAAGTAGCCCAAACTGCTTGCAAACTAAACGATGCTTTTGGTGTGAGTACTGTTAAGGAACGTATGGTGCAATGGTTCTTCAAAAAAATTCGTGATACGGACGAGAGTCTTGAAGATGAACAAGGTCGTGGCCATCATTCTTCAGCGTATAACGAACAACTGAAAGCGTTAGTTGAATCAGAACCACGCACAACAATTCTAGATCTTGCACAAAAGTTAGGCGTTAGTCGTTCAATAGTTCTGGATTACTTAAAACAGCCAGGTAAATTAAAAAAGAGAAAAATTTATATTAATTTAAATGTCATGAACCGCAATTATTTTTCTACCAACGTAATATATATTATATATATATATATATATATTATAAATATATACATATATATATATATGTATATTATAAATATATATATATATATATATATATATATATATATATATATATATATATATATATATATATATATATATATATTGTCAAATATTTGTTCTAAAACGAATATAAAATCTACTCAGAAGTATTTACGGTTCTAAGTTCATATTCGATAACAATTTTAATTCAGTCGAATAAAACAATGTTAAAAACAAAAAAATATTAAAATTTATAATTATTGTTAAACAGGAATCTAAGTTACATTTCGAATAATATACCCTTCAAAATATAAGAATTTTTTAAAAACAATCTACTCTATAAATCTTATAATCAATCACCACGAATATACAATTTAATTTTTGTATAAGTTTCATCGTATTAGAATGTTTCAATTCGTACTCAATACTTTATTAAAATGAAATATTTAATTTTTATTACGAAAAATGATATAAATTAATAAATTCTATTTACAAAAATCATATATATATATATATATATAGATAGATAGATAGATAGATAGATACAAATTCAATTTTATTTGTGTTCAGTTGTATAGTTTATTAAAATAAAATATTTAATTTTTATTACGAAAAATGATATAAATTCTATTTAGAAAAATCACACACACACATATATATATGTATGTATATATATGTATATATATATATTAAATTTTATTTGTGTTCAATTGTACAGTTATGAATTCAGTTCAGTTAGTTTTGTAGTGCAGTTACACATTTATACAGTTATTCCGTTTATTAATGTGGGATATACATTACTTATACAATAGTAAACCTGTAAATTGAAAATTATGTAATTGATGCATTGATTCGTGTTATTGAGAAATATACGTTTTCGGTACTAAGTGAAATATTTATTTTATTTTATTATTACAAAGAGGTTATGCAACTACTTGAAAAGTACAAGACGAATCAGTCCAGCGTAGTTTCTTATACGCTACGCATTTCTTAAAACGTTAGTGTTCGAAGGTCGGTATAGTAGTGAGTTCTGACAAGTTCGAGCGCGTTAAAGACAAAGGTTATGAAGTAAGATAGTTAATTAACGGTATAATATTTTCATAATATTAAGTATATACGAATTGTCAATAGTGTCGCGTGTGAGTTAGTTTCCAACCTCGGTGTCCGTGTTAAAAAACGATAGAATTTTAAACAATTTTGTATTTGGAAAGTGAGTAGGTTAAATAGCCATGAAATTCTATTTTCTGAACTAAAGGGAGAACGGGCGAACATTTTGACGGTTCGTGGTTGTCCATCTCAGAAAAGAGGTAAGTGTTTCAATATTATTATAATACGCGCTCTCTGTCACTGTAAACACATTACTTATGCAAACTAAACGGGATAAAGGATAAAATATTTACAGAACATAGTAATTATATGAATTTGTTCAACAGATCTATAAAATCAATGTTGGTTAATACACTAATCTTTTAAAAATCTTTTTGAAATATATCCTCAGAGATCTACACAACGAATGACCTTAATATGACTGTATGAATTGACATTGGTTTTTAATATTCTATAGGCAGTAATGTCTCCTTAACCTATCTTTTTTATCCTAACTCTTCGCGTTTTGACACTTACTTATTTGAAGATCTCGAATAATTTTTATGAGACAAACATTCGATATTTGATTATAAGTTGAAATATATAATTCTAATCGAATGTAGTATGTAATATTTATAAATACTCGTACTTATATGTAGATATTATTAAACAATTTATTTATGTCTAGGTAAATTTAATGGATCCATATGAATTATAAAAAATATTTTCAATTAAATTTAAGTACGTAGCAAAAGAATATGCTAAAAAGTTTTGCTGTATTACATTTTTTCATCTAAATTTAAATGAAAGGTTCATCAAATTTGCCTGATAATTTACATATTTTGCGAAGCAACTAGATTTAAAGTTTCTAATTGATTATAATTGTTATTAAAATTTTAATATAAATCAGACTTGGTAGGTACACTTTTTTACAATTAAGATTCTTGTAGTAACATAAAAAAACCTTATTTTGATAATTTTTTAGGTGTATCATATACTGGCAGTTCATGTCAATTCTTAATAATACACGAAATTTTATATTATTTAAATTAATTCATTTAAATACTTCGTGAAATATTAGGTTGGTAGGAAAATAATTGCGGTTTTTGTTTTTTAAATTCTAACCATATTTTTTTCAATGTGTTTGTATCATTTCATCGTGTTCGTGTTAATAGCATTTGAAAGTGTAAGTTTAGGTCTGTTTTATGGAAATATCGAATTTGGTTTTATTAGTAATTTTACTTCTAATTGGATCATTGAATTAAACCTGAAAAAGAGGAAAATAAGAGCATTTTTTGTATGAACTCAAAACGGGTGGTAAAACAGTAGTAACTGCTCATACTAAATTATGCTTTTGGTGTGGAAGCGACGCGTTGTGCACATTCTGCAGATGTTTGAAATGAGTATGCCAAAAATGGAAAAAAACGAGCTGGTCTTTTGGATCGATTCATCACCATGGATGAAACATGGATCCATCACTACATAGTTGAGTTGAAACAGCAGTCAAAGCAGTGGACAACGACTGATAAAAGTGCATCGAAGAAGGCGAGGACCGTTTCGTCGGCTAGGCAGGTGATGGCCACTGTTTTTTGGGATTCGCAAGGAACCATCCTGATCCACTACTTAACTAAGAGAAAAACTATAACAGGAGCTTATTATACAACATTATTGGTCTGTTTGAAAGAAGATCTGAAAAAAATGGCCAAGATTTCCACACAAAAAGTACCTTTTCAACAAGATAACGCGTCGTCCCATAAATCGACTGTCTAAATGGCAAAATTGTACAAATTAGGCATCGAATTGATTCTTAATCCACCCTATTCTCCGGACTTGACCCGTGCGACTTCTTCCTATTCCAAAATTTGAAAATTTAGCTCGGTGGGAAGAAATTCTTGTCGAATTAAGCTGCCGTCATCAATGCATATTTTGCAGACTCGCTGGATTAAGTATATAGTCCACAATGGAGATTGTCGAGGAATGAAATCGATTTTTTTCCAAAAAACGGTGTTTATCTTTTTTACCATACGTATCAAACGACTCCCGTATATGCTATTTGTTTGATGAAAAACCTTCGCTGTAAATTAAATTAGGAATATTATTAAATTAAGAATTTGAAAAATTACCAGATAAACAAATTATTAGACGAGAAATACCATTAAAAAAAAAACACATTAAGCTAATTAAAAAAAGTATATCTTTCTTAATTTTTGAAGTTCCTTATTCAGTTCCACAACATATTTGTTTGGAAAGAATTACATAGTAAATGAGAGGATTACTGTTGATATGTAATTTAATATTAGTGTGATATATATATATATATATATATATATATATATATATATATGTATATGTATATATATGTATATGATACTAAAGATGCTGAAGATTCGTCTAAGAAGAAAAGAAGATACATTCTGTTTATTAATATTTTTATTTACGGGAAATCTTAAGGAAGTGGGCGTTTAGATAAAAAATAGTAAGTAAAGTTAACGGAACAGTGAATCTATTTTCACTAAGGTATTTAAACTACTTTATAAATTAATAAACTGAACAGCGACAACTAGTAGAATACAAAAGAGGTTTTCATGTATTATATACATTATTTAAAGACCTGTTATATATATATATATATATATATATATATATATATATAAGTGAATATAAATGTGTATTTATAGATGTTATGTATGTTAGTTTGTATCTATCCACGTTTATATACCGCAATCGTAGACAGTTTAGATAAAGTTTTGACAGCTACTGGAATGATTAATGACTGAATTTGTCGCAGCTAGTTTGTTTGTTGGCGATGAAAGGCGCCACCGGCGTACGTCAGGCTGGCCAACCGCAACGACACACAAGAAACACCAATGTCACTGTGGTCGTGCGTATCTAATACATTACTCAATCTCTCTAGTATAGAGTTTTGTTTCAAACGGGATAACACACAAATGTACATATGTCGAAGTTATTTGAGAGTATTTTATTTGTATGAGGAGGTCTTGTTGTGAGATTCGATGATTATTTTCGCGCCAGGTCCGCCGGAGAGCGATTTGTCAATGTCAAAGTGAAAATTCATATTTATAAGAACTACATATATGATTATATTCCTGAAATGTATTTTCCTTTTTGTACGAATTATTTTTCATTCCAATTATTATATAGAATATACGTTTAATTGTTTAGAATGCTGTCAACAACATCGCTTGTTAAACATTACAGAGGATAATTGTTTTATTAAAAAATAACAGTATATGTAACATTATATCCAGTCATAGTTTTAGTTGAAATTTAGCATACTAGAATTTTCGACGAACTGAAATAAATCAAGTATTTTCGGAAATGTAATTGATTTTGTCGTAATTTGTTGTTTCATTATGCAAAATAAAAATTCATTCCTTTTTATATGCTTTATAATTTACAACAATCATTTCAAAACAATAAGAAAAATTTAATATTTTTCTCATAAGAGTATGAAGGTTACTAATGTATATATATATATATATATATATATATATATATATATATGACTTAATTCATAGTCAATCCGAAAAAATAGTTTTCTTTTTATTGAGTTGACCAATAAGTAATGTCGAATTTCTTCGTAACAGATCGTTTCTGTTGTTTTTGAAACAAAAGATAATTCATAACCTATAAAACGCATATACAATCTTAAATCTGAGACTTTAACGTATAATTTTTTAAAAAACCCATTATATTTAGTTATTTTTTTTAGTATTTTTTTTGATTTGAAGATGAATAACGAGAAGATGTATTTTCGTGCAAATATGCTTTTTCATTTCCGCAAAGGTAAAAATGCGGTACAAAAGATTTCAGATGAGAAATGGTGCTGTGAATGAAAGAATGGTGCAGAGATAGTTCAAAAAGTTTCTTGATGGAGATTTTAATTTTATCGATGATAAACGCTCTGGAAAACCTATCGAGATTGATAACGATTAAATCTCTTGTTTAACTGAAAAAATCCACGTTATATCACACTACATATTGCTGAAATGTTAGGAATATTGAAATCCACAGCTGAGAACCATTAATATCAACTATATGTATGGTATGGTTCCAGATATGATGTTTGGGTTCTATACAATTTAAGCAAAATAAATTTAGTTGATCGAATTTTGGCTTGAGATTCATTGTTAAAATGCAATAAGAACGAACCATTTTTGAAGTGGGTTGTTACTGGGGATGAAAAGTGGATTGTCTACAATAATGTGATACGAAAAAGACATTGTAGTAAATCAGGATCAATCTCGTTAACATCTCTCGAAGCCGGTTTATACACGCAAGAAAGTCATGTTATGTGTATGGTGGGATTAGAAAGGGGTACTGTTTTATGAGATCCTGCCGCTTAATTCTGATGAATGCTATTCACAATTGGATAGACTGAAGAACATTAAGGAAAAATGACAAGGGATTTGTCAATAGGAAAAGAATAATTTTCCACTGAGATAACGCGAGGTCACACGTATTTTTACAGACTAGGCAAAAATTGTGAGAGCTGAGTTGAAATGTTCTTATTCATCCAACATATTCACCGGATTTGAAAAAATCAGATTTTCACTTATTTTGTTCTTTACAAAATTCCATTAATGGGAAAAAAATGATTTTTAGAGACCTTTCGAAATTAATGTTTTGAGATTTTTTGATGAAAAAAGTAAATTCTGGGAGGATGGTATTATGAAACTGCCTACACAGATGCCAAAAAGTCATTGATCATAACGGTAGATACTTATTCAAAAAAGTTTTCCATATTAAAAAAAATTACTGGGAAATTTACCAAGAAATCCGATATTACTTATTGGTCAACCCAATAGCAATATTTATTTTAAATGTCAATTAAGAAATAATTATATAATATTTTTTACCCAGTAACTAAATTTACTTCAACAAATGTATTTTTCATTCACTTTGTAAACAAAAACATTTTTTCCTGGTCAGTAATGTACGAGTACAATAATTGATTATTGAACATTTTTCATTGTTATTTATGTGGATTTTGATGGTGGTAGTATCTTATTTAGAACACATAGAAAAATCTCTTGTCACAAAATATTTTTCTATATTCTAGTGCTTAAAGATGATGGGATTTCCATCGAAATGTGTATAAACTCCAATAAAAAATGGGCCATTGTCAATTATTGAACATTTCTGATTATAATAAAATATGATTTGTAGAGTGTCTGAAAAAATAAACCGTATATTGTACAAGACGCACTTTAAACACTAAAAAATTGGTTTCAATTTTCGGGTGCGTCTTATACAACAGGGATGAAAATTATGAGTTCAAAAAATAGAAAGTGGGGGAGCGTCTCTCTTAAGTACCAAGTAAATAGAGAAGTCAACATTTTATTATTTTATATTACATTATACACTTTTGGAATTTCTCATTTAGAAATCTTCTACTAAAATTATTTAATTATTATCATGAGTCTTATATTACCAGTATAAGAAAAAATTGAAGAAAATCATTTTAAATTCAACCGCATTTTATATATAGGAGCGTTCTATACATAGAGATGCACTGTATTTAATTTATATATATATATATATATATATATATAAATTAAATACGGTATATAAGTATATTATTTTAAAAATACATTTATGAAAATTAGTATTAATTAAATTTTAATTTGAACAATAAAAAAGGAAACACTGTATTATCAGATATGTTTATTTTTTTAAAAAAAATGGCAATACTTCATAAAATCTTGTATTTTGTGTGATATATACATTTATACGAGACATTGTTCTTCGATGATTTTTAATCTCAGTGCTAGAAGTTGTGCATACATTAATTTTTTGTCAGTAAAATTTAAGTTGAAGGAAATGTCCCTATATCTGTTCTAATGTAATAAAGAGAACATTCAAAGATCAGAGAACTGTTAGTCGTTGGAGCGGCACTAATGTTACCCTGATCCTAGGCGGTCTTGACATAGCCACCGAACTGTGGTGACAACGCGCGTTCTGTCATCGAATTAATCAATAAGGCGATACTCTGTCGCTACATGAATAAGTAATATAAGAACAAGCACTCCGTATAGTGTGTCAAACTAAAAGAACATGAATCTTTTAAATAGGAAAAAAGAATATCTTTATAATAATGATTTGTATCTAAGGTAGAATTAGACGGATTTTGTATTTTTTTTTTGAGAATGTGGAAAATATTCAAGGATAAAATCGTGAAAATTTTTTCAAACATTTTATTGTCTAGGCTTAACATCTTTTGATTATAATCTTTTTTGTAATAATATTCAGGGTATTATGAAGAGATTTTAACAATTTCTTGACTTTATACTTTTATCTTTATATTTTATAAAGACAGAAGTTTTCATTTATAACAAAGATAGGAAACAACCATAGATATTAGAATAATTATTGCTGATTGAATAAATTTTTATTATCTTCTACCGTAGTGTTTCTCAATCTTTTTCTGACCGTTTGCCCCTTCAGACCATGTTTCCTTCCTGTGATCCCCTTCCGACATTGTTTCTTTCGTAGAGCCCCCCCCCTCCCCGTTCAACTGGTAGAAGGTAGCTATTTAAATGTGTTGTTTGTAAATATAAACAGGTTTTATTATAATTTTTATAATTTATACAAAATACAATAATTAGATAAAAATTTATACTTTAAGTATTTCTCTATTAATGTGACCCTTGTGCTTGATGATCAGAAACAAGTTGTTTTTATATCCGGTTCTACTAATGTGAGTGATAACCGAAGATCATCTCTGTCCATTATGTTAAGGCGATTCCGCTCTAAGATGAGTAAATGATTCACATAACTGAAACTCGATTCTACCAAATACGAAATAGGAAACGCTATGGAAAACAACTTTACTTTATCCCAAAACTGTGAAAACTTTTTAGATATTATACTCTTGATCCAAAAACGGCGTTTTTCTTGACTGAAAGTTATTTTGGCTGCTATATTGCTCTGTAGCTCCATGAGCGCTTCTTAAATTCTATCGATGGTCACTTCACTATTCATTTCACTTCTGTTTTCTGATTTCATAACTTGTCGGTTTTCTTTTCTGTTTTCTTTCCTCGGTTACTTCTCTGTTTTCTTCATTTCTCACTTCTCTCTGTAGCTGTACAATCTTGTGCAGTGACTCCTCTTTTATGTGATTTTTAACTATGACACCCTTGGAATATACTGGAGCTCCTTGAAGAACATGGCCCAATGTTGAGAACCCCTCTTCTACCACATAATTTTATATTTCTTTAAAGAAGTCTTGAGTATAGTAAATGATATATAGAAATTAATAAATGAAAAAAAGTTTTTTGAACACATGTTTATATATATATATATATATATAAATATTTCTACTGATGGACAAATGTACTTTTATATACACTAAAAGTTGTATGTACTATAAACAAAATAATTTATATCAATTTGTATAATCTACATATATATCAAAATAAATGTTAAAAGTTTTTCATTTGTAATCAGCTACTGACTACAATTAATGTGTAAATTAGAACTTTATTGTAATTGTTAATTATCAGGAGAAATTCTAATTATTTATGTAAATAATTTGTTTTTATTAGAAAGAGAGAAACGTAAAATAAAATATATATATATACACATATATATATATATATATATATATATATATATGTATATATATATATATATATATATATATATATGTATATATATATATATATATATATATATATATATATGTGTATATATATATATATGTATATATATATATATATATATATATATACATATACATATATATATATATATATATGTATATATATATATACAAATATATATATATATATATATATATATATACATATATATATATATATATATATATATATATCTACATGTAATTATATTTTTTAATCAAATAACGCTTTTGATACACACGCCAAGCACAGGAATAGACAGCCAAGAGGTAAACATATTCCGTGGAAACATTATTCTATTCAAACATAAATTAACAATACAATTTTTACTATTCCAACTTATGTTTTACACGGAAACTCGAATATATTGATACATTAATAGTTGTACCTCAATTTTCAATTGAAAATAGGCTCCCGTTTGAGAAAATCTTTGTGTTGCCGCACTAATACAGACAAGTGGCTCGGCTTTCTCTGTGTGTACGACACATCAAAACCGGGCAACCCGTCAACACGATATTGATGAGGGTACACGTTTTGCCAAAGAAGTTGATTTGACCGCACGTTCTATAATTGAATATTACCCACGAGGCTTTGAAATTTACGCCGCGCGCTCACTTGTATATAGTGTTTCTAGGATATCCAACCGTCGTCCGGACGTCGTAGTTTCCGTTTTTAGTTAGAGGACATCAAGTGTGTGTGTGTGCGAGCGCGGAGATTCTATTATGCTGTTAACAAATTTATATATTATAACGTAATGATCTTATTGAGAAATGTGTATGTAATGGGCCAATACACACATACATGTCTACGTATACAAAGACAGTGTGTATATATATACATATACCCACCCAGTTGTTCAACATATTAAGCTAACGTTTTCATTTTATGGAAATTTCCTAGTTAATATCGTTCTATTTCTAAATTTGATTGATATACAATTAATTACAATATTCTGTATTAAAGAAAGGTTCATACTTTCTATTAAAATTTGTTCGACTAAGCAAAAGTTATATTTTTCTGTTTTATCAGTTAAGATGAACTGATATAATATCCCGTTATGTTATTAATGCTATAAGTGTTATATTATGTTGGTAGATAAATAATTGCGGTTTTTATTTTCTGAACTATCTTTTTCTTCACATAACATGTTTTAACATAACTGAATTCTTTTTTTCTGCTTTTTTTCATATATCGTGTTAATAACCGAGAGTTTCGTTTATTTCATTTTTTTGGCTGTTTTGTGTATGTTCTAGTTTATTTTTCATAGAAATTATTTCAGTTTTTCGCAAAACACATATATGGGTACATAAACAATTTGGAAATCGTACTGAATATTAAGAATAACAGTTGTACTTGGAGTACACAATTTTTGTATAATTAGTATATATATATATATATATATATATTAATTTTAATTATTTAGTTGCTTTCCATTTTAATTATTAAAAATTTATTGTGGACTGATGTGATTAGATTGAAAATGATATAAAAAGAAAAAAATCATGAAAAATTAGAAGATAAATTGAAAAAAAAGAGATTTAATATAATTAATAAGATTAAATATTCATAGTTTTAGTCATATAAAACACATTTGTCTGATTATTCACATTTATTAACACATAAACGTTATTTACTAATGTTTATCAATAAAGAATGCAATTTAATTTTAAATTATTGATAAGACGTTTGAACTTTTCTAATCAATAATTTTACTAAGAGACAAAATAACTAGTCATACGAATTAAATAAGAATACCAAATATAAAACAAATTCTTTAAATATGAATACCAAAAAACGTTAATTACTAAGAAAGAAGAAGAATTACTAATTACTAAGAAAGTGAAAAGGAATGATATTAAATGGTGAAAAGGTGAAAATGATATTAAATGCGATGAAAAATTAAAATAAGTCAAGAAAAAATTAAGTAATGTCTAAGCAAGTAATAAACCAATTAAATCTGATTTATAATTTATTTTTTAACATTATTTATAGAAATTTCTGTTTAATATTTATTTTATGTTTACAAAAACGTTCTCAACTTTATACGCCTGTGTATATGTTTTATCTGATTATTCGAATACATTTGTAGTGTTCGACTTAAAAATATATTTTAATTTAGGCATTCAATTACTTATTTTTTTATTGAATATCTGTTAATTATATTGTATTTCACAATTACATATTATTCCGTCAGCATACAAATCAAAATGAATATATGTTTGTATGTTAATGCTGTAACCTTCAGACCATGTGACCTAGAAATGAAACTTGGCATGCGTATTTAGGAAAACTTCAACTGTCCACTTTGGGTGTATTGTTTTTACTTTTTCATTTAAAATGCTGTTTCATCGTCATTTTTCATAAAGAAAACATGGATTGTAAATCAAAGTAGCCATTTATAAAAGTGCATTTTTAATTTTTACCAATGTTTGTTTTTCATCCTAACCCGTACAAACTATAAAAAAGTTACAATCTAACATATTCAATAATTGATTATTGGTTATTTTGATTGTTAGTTATGTAATTTTTTATGGAAATGCCATCAATCTCAGAGAGCTAAACTCAAGAAAAAATGACTACTGAGCGAGTGAAAAATTAATTTGTGAAAGTGAATTTTTTCAAAGAATCAAGTTATATATATACATATATATATATATATATATATATATATATATAGAGAGAGAGAGAGAGAGAGAGAGAGAGAGAGAGAGAGACTAGTTTCAAGCTTTGTAATATATCATAATAGCATTTAATATTTTTTTAAAAATTTGAATTCATTCTCATATTGTAAACATCAGATTCATAATCTACAGATCAGGTTTAATAACATAATTGAGTCAAACAGTGATTTTCGCATTTCACAATAGTTTATTATGGATCGAACTATCGTTTTCTAGATGGTTGGTATTAACATTGTCTTGAAAAATGATCGGATGTTTTTTTAAAAAAATCAGAGAAAAGAAAAATTCCTAGGTAGATGTATTGACTTCACTGTCACTATATATCTATTTTTCCGTCTAGTTTTAGACGTACACCTGTCATCAAGTTAATATTGAACTGTATAATATTTACTTTTAAAACTTGATTTATATTATGTTGATAGTTTTCATTTCATATCTCAATTTTACCATATCGCATGTCATATTCTGAAGATTGTTGTCGAGTAATAGTATTTTTATTTGTTTATTTGCTACAGCATATCTGTGTTATATAAAAAACTTGTCTTTTAAACAAAGTAGCGTAGAAAAAAAGTAAATTACTTAATAATTTATCCTAAAGGATCCTGGATCTGAAGAATTTTTGAATATATTCTGTGTAATAATGAAGATGTCGACTTTCATAGTACAGTTGTGATAAGGCGATTTATATCTTTGTAACGCCATTTCTTTGTTTTGTGATAACGATTTTATAATGTTTTTCTCATTAAAAGCGAAAAAGCTTAATAAAGTCGAAACCTTTTTTAAATGTTATAAATATTGGATAATTTTGTTCATTTGGCAGGCAGTGATAATATGATTTTAACTTAAGAAACAAATAGTTTCTACTCGGAAGATGTTTACCGAAATTTCTCGTATAATTTAAAGAAAGTTTCATTACTTCACAACAGATTGATTTACCTATTTGTTATAATAAAAGTAAATATTTTTAAAATAAAATCTGTCAATTAAATGCTCCTATGCTAAATCAATGATAAAATTAATTTTAGGATCCCTTTTTTACATAAGTATTTCATCGAATTTTCGCCATTCTATTATAGAAAAGATTTGTTTGTCTATAAATAAATCCTTCCACATTTTCTTTATTAAAATTTTCAGCTATTTATTATTTTTCACTTTAATTATAGTTCATATGCATTTTTCTTAAAAATTTTGAACTATAGAGAAATTTGTACATTCCGTACTTGCAGAAAAATCTGTAGATCCAGAATGTAGAGATCTTTTTCTGTGTTCATGCTCTGAAAATGATGGTATTACCATAAAATTTTCTATAATCCGAAATGAAAATGAACTACACAGTTTTTCAGTAAGGACGCATTTTCTTAATTAGAAATAAAATATAGATTTTTTACTGCAATTTTAAGTTTCTTTATTTTAAATAATGGTTGGGAGTATGCCATTTACAAATAAAAAAATAATATCGTTAAGTGACCACTGCGTGCTTTCTTACACGTAACAATTCTTTTATTAAAATTTTCTCTAACATCCCTACACAGTTGGTGCCTTATCTCAATAATAACTTTTCGGATTTCATCTTTTAGACCGGAAATTGTTTTAGAATTATTGGCATACACCTGTCCTTTAAGTTGAACTCAGGAAAAGTATTTCTACTGTGTTAAATCACAGGATCTCGGTTGCCAATTAATGTTTACATTTCTGTAAATAACGCGATCAGGAAATTTCGTCATCAATAAATCAACTGCTTCAACAGCTGTGTGACTTGTCACACCGTCCTGTTGGAACCACATGTCTTCCAGATCAATATTATCCAATTTTTCCTATAAAAAATTGGTTATTATGTTTCGGTATCTTTATCTATTCACTTTAATCGCTTTACCAGCCCGATTCTCAAAAAAATAAGTATCAATGACTTCACCGGATCAAAATGAGCACCAGTCACTCTTACTGTATGTAGCAGCTTCTCAATGATCACACTCGTATTTTTTCACCCCAGATTCGACAGTTTCGTTTGTTAACTTACCCAGAGAGTTCGAAATAGGTCTCATCACGAAAGATGACTTTTACAGAACAACCTTGTTGTTGTTCCAGTATTCAATTAATAATAATCCAGCCGTCAAAATTTTCTTAATCTGACTTATCCATATTTTCTTGATCGAAAATCAGGAAAAATTTCTGTTTTTAATTGTAGCATATGAAATTGAATATATAAATACTTTATATGCAATCAGTTTATATATTTATGAAATATTCGTAATAATCTTCTTATAAGACCATGTATAAAAGTTGGTTTGAAAAATATTACTTCATTGATTGTGATTTGCAAATTGAAATTCATTTAATAGATCCATTAAAGTAGATAATTATTTCTTAAAAAAATGTTTTTTTAAGTAAGCCTTTGATATAAAGTTTATAACTTGATGAAAAACTGAATTATTCAATGCTTATTATAGGAAAATGTCAAATAAAACCAAATGTCAAAAAATTATTTATTATAATTTTGTGATCATAACTAAACCTTTTAAAATCAAACCGAGTGTGAACGTACAAAGATTGATTACATTCAATAGAGAAATTAAAGAAGGTTATTATTATATATAAATTAAGGAAGAAAATAATGAGTCACATACATTTTCAGTCATTCAATATTTTAGGCACTTAGATATGACTTATTTTCACTATCTGTATGCAATATTTTCGTTATATCTATTATAAAATTAACTCGTGTCTTTCTTCTACTTATTTCTTTTATCTTTTATAAAATCTAAAAAAAAACAGTCTCTAAAGACCAGTTGTGTATTGTGGTACTTTTGAAATGTAGATGAAAAATATCAAGAAAGAATAGAAAAAAAACTTTAATGATTGTATCAAACAGCCCTTGTTAATTACGTTGGATATAAAATGTAATAAATATGGATTCTTTTTCGGGATAATATATATATATATATATATATATATATATATACACATATATGTACATGTATATATATACACATATACTTATACATATATATATATATATATACACATACATATATATATATATATATACATATACATACATATATATATATATACATACATATATATATATACATATATATATATATACATATATATATATATACATATACATATATATATATATATATATATATATATATATACGTCTTTGTTTTAGAGGGTTAATTTAATTGAATTAATACAATTTCAAAGATAATTAGTATCTTACTTATTACCAATAATTAACTTTTAAACAAAGAAATCTTCCTTCTGCATTTGATTGTTAAAACAAGCTGAAACTCTATATGATATTTTTTTTATAATGTTAAATATTAATTTTTAATTTGGTTTAATATGTAACTATTGGGAAATGTGTAATCTTCTGGAACATGAGTTTGCTCTGAATGTGTACTTCATCTTATAATCATTTAGTTATTAACGAGTAGTGTAGTAGCATATAATATATATATATATATATACATACATACATACATATATATATATATGCATATACACAAAAATACATACACATATACTATAATTCCTTGCTCGCCTCAAACTTATCAATTTTCGAATGGTTACATGAACGTACGTACATATATGCACACTTCTTATAACAGGTACCAGTAGCAATCCAGACTTAAATATTCCCGATTCCCATTCTACAGCATACGCCGCCCAATCCATATCCCATGTTCATGTGTTAAACAACGAACAGAGAGCATCGGAGTTGAGGTCAGGTTAGTTCAGACATGACAGGGTAATTTCCTGCCTTGCCGCGTGAATAATGACCCTGCGGCCATGTTTTGTTCCTCTTCTTAACCTGTGTCGTCCCTTACGTCGTACCACCCCTCAGTAGAAATAGTGGAGGTGGTGGTGTACAATCGTACACCCACCATCACTGCAGTAAGAACCCTAGGATTGTATTCTTAAGCAGCATGAGAAGCTGAACTTTCATCTCGCTTGTGTTATATCTGAACCATGTCTGTTTGTTTCACACGATTTCTCTTTATTGATAATGTTTAGAATCATGTTTATATTTGTGGATACGTGAAGACAGCCTCCACAATATTAAAGCTCATGCAATTGTTTTTTTTTATACTCTAACTAAACTTATAAAATATGTTATATTTGTAGTCTTAGATCTGCATGTTATGATTTTCACCATTGTGTTCTGATAACTATATTATTTGAGTGAGTCAAGTAGATATTTATCTTTATTAAAGAAGAAACAATTTATTAACGAATAAAAATACCAAATAGAACGTAAAGTTATAAAAGGAAATAAAATATTAAATATATTTAAATTTATGAAATTAACAAGTTTATAAACATTATTTGTATTTTTAAGGTATGTGCTTGTCTTTACAACATATAAAATATTTGCCTTTGTCCGTGAAAAATATACTTTTTGGAATAAGAAAATAAACTGAAAATAAATCAATTTTACAATTAATTTAAGTTAAAATATTTGAACTAATAGATTTACAAGACTGATAAATCTTTAATTCAATAATCACTTTAGTATGGAATTAATTTGAGAATTGTTTATAAAAATACATGTTTAAAATTAGTGGAACAAAGATATATATATATATATATATATATATATTATATATACATTATATATATATATATATATATAATGGATTGATTGACGAAAATGAAAAATCTGCGATCAATCGATGAGATCTATAAAACAAAAAAATAATTTGCGATCAGTGAATAAAATTCTAATGTGTTTGGATTTTATAAACAACTGTACCACAACCAATAACATTTTCACTCAGATTATAAACCTGACAGATTTTTTCTGATAAAAAATATATGACAATTGATCGTTTTTAATTGTTTCTTAGGCGTATTTAAAGGACGGTTCCATCATCATAGAAATATTTGAAAAATTGTTTTGTGGAAGTCAATTTAATCACGATGATAAAAATATTTTCTGACAGCTTATTATTTTGATAAAAAAGAAAATGCGATACTCATCATTATTTTCTAGTATTATCGTTCTTTTTCCTTTGTACATTTTAATTAATTTTAAGATTGATGATTTTAATTCTTATTAAAGAAAATATTCTATCTGAATAATTTTCAAAAAATCGTCTTTTTTAACAAATTCGTTTTTGAAATATTCATGGATGTATATATCTTTGTATTTAAATTTTATTATAAGTAAAAATTCATGTTATATTTTTAAATTAATAGAGACATTAATTACTTGTATATTTCCAGTATTTTAAGTGTTGTATATATATATATATATATATATATATATATATATATATATATGTATATAATTTTCTTATAAACATTGCTCAAAACCAATGTATAGTATACAAATAAGAAGCATGGTGTTTCAAATAATAATATTAAACTATTGGCATTTTGTACCATCAATATTATATAATGAAAACTCTTAATAATTAATATAAACATTTTGTTCTAAACTGAATGGAACTTATTAATTATGTAATGAAATTTGAAATATTTTTTATTGAAAAAATATGTTGAAGTAATAAAAAAAATTTTTAAAATATAAGTGAGTGTTAACATTCTTTCATGAAGGGCGTTTTAGATGCGGGACTTTTGTTATCCGCGGGCACTTTTGGCTGTCGCTCAGAGTTATTGTTATATAAATAATTATATAGTACTGATACCCTATTATTATTAATAACTGTAATAGCTAATAAAAACGTTTGAAAGGAAGTCTTACGTTCATATTCTTTTTTATGTTTGGTATGTATTAAACATGCGCTGTTTTTAAAAAATGCTGATTTTTGACTCCAATTTTTTGTTTTTCGAAAAACTGGTTGAATGAAAGGTATTGATCTGCCCGATTTACACCGTCCGTGTATTTATTATATTCTACTACACATGTCAGCTTCGTGGGCCATGCGTACCTATTCCTAATTTTGTGATTTTGGCTGGACTGTATGATCGAAATGAGAATCTTCTCTTCCAAGGTATGATTATTTCGTCAAGGGACAGTTCTTTTTCTGGTCTGTATACTGTTCGAATTTTTTCTCGAAAATATTTAAGTACAAGTTTAATTTTGTCTATTGATAGATGCTTGCAGCTAAAGTCATGCATACGTCACGTCTGCCGTGAAAGTGTTAAGATATTAAACTGAGATAAATCTATCTCAAAATAAAATAAAGATTCTTTGTAATTTAAATATAACAAAAAACAATATTATTATAATATTAGTAAAATGCTAATTGTTGCTTCAATTATTGACGTTTTGTTTATTGTTAATTTGTTCCAACTGACACAATAGCAAATATTAAACTTTTCATAAAAAGATGTTTAGGGTCTAAAGTTTGATATATGATATTAGTAATATGAAAGTAAAGCAAATAAATGTGGTAATACGAAAATGTATTTCCTCATATTGCTATATAGGTCTTATATTTCGAGCAAAATGAAATATCGTTTTTAAAACCATTGAAAAGGTTTTAAAAACAAATTAAGTTATTAAAACAATTTTATTTGGCTTACACTCAGAATTTTTTGCTCGCGATTTAAAATTCTGTAGAAATAAAATTGATTTAAAAATGTAAAGTAGAATCAGTATAACTCTAGTTTAGAAAAAAAGATTATAAATGTGTTTCTCAAAGTGAAAATCTATTGATAAAACGACATTTTAGTTAAAAAGTAGTGCTTTATTCCAAAAACTGTATAAAAATCTGAGATTAAGTTTTTTGGGATTTTGTTAAGAAACCTTATTAGTAGTATAAAAACTAGATGAAATATTTTATAAATATGAATGATATTTTTGAATGTATATATATATATATATAAACAGTGGCTCTCCTAGGAGAAGGGCAACGAATCTTGGCACCCCCAAAACTGCTTTATACACAGAGAGATTAATGCCATCCCTTATCACTATCCCCTATGTAAAGACAGAGAGATTAATGTAATCACTTTTGAAATAATTCAAGAGCTTTGTAAAAAGAAAAGAAATCTGGATTTTATTTTTAAATAATTTTTATAATTGGTAATTGAATTTTATTGAATTCACATTAAAAAAAATTATCTGTTTAACTTGCTTCTGCCCGAAGTTTAAATCCTGAGTGCGTCACTGTTTATACATCATTCATATAAAATTATAATAGACGAATTTAAAAATTATGAAAATATTTATATTAATTAATGTTTAATTGAAACTATAATATAATAATTAAACAAATAACTATATAATTTAGATTTTATGATCCTATCATGAGACAAAATGAAAACACAAGCATATCTTAAATTGGAATTTAATATCAATAAAACCTTGTTAGAGTAACTATATAATCATATATGTCAAAAGAGGGGCTAGCTTCATGTACTTTGTGTGGTAGCGTCTATGGTGAAGGCGCTGGGTAAAGTTTAAATTGCTCGACCGGCTCTTGCTTTGCCAGCATCTTTTTAAACCTCATCTCAGACCTCTTTCTTGCCGCTGTGACCCCTAACAAGCAAGCCAGCGAGCGATAACGTTCCTACAGTACCTCCACACACACTCCTGTATTTGTTATAACCAACATTGCACTCTTACCATAAAGAGAAAACTGCTTCGATCAATTCAGCTAGCGCGCTTGCGATTGGTCAAGGCGTGGCATGCGCGCACGCGCGTTGTCGATTTCGTAACTATATTGCCAACGCATCATATGTACCAATATTAAACACAAAAAGTCACCAACACTTTTGTTATCTAAGAAGAAATTTGTGTTATCGGTCGTGGGGCGTGTTTTCTAAATTTTCGCCAAAATTCAGCTTTGAAAGTTGTTTAATGTGCGCTTAATTAAAACATATTAACAACAATTTACGGTTTTGTTAGCAAGAATTAGTAATGTGTTTGTAACTTTCTCTTTTTTAACACTTTATAACAATATTGTTATATACCTTATATATATATATATATATATATATATATATATATATATATAAATGCACATATATACATTATTACATACATACACATATATATATATATATATATATATATATATATATTAATGTGTATATGTGTGCATGCTTATATTGGTATGCATATATGTGTCAAACACCTGTTGTTTCAAAGTACAATATATTTAAATTTAACGAATTTTCATAGATATGGCATAATGATAATATTAAAAATATACTTGTACATAGTTTATATATATATATATATATATATATATATATATATATATATAATATACTTTCCAGTGGTTTGTGAGTGGAGTTTCAGGCGTTTCTTATTTAAAGTAATTTATTTAATTGTTGATTCCCTTTTCTATAAATAGTTCTTATTGTAGTGACAGCTTTCTAAAGATGTTTTCAGTCAATTTATTATCCTTAAGAATAAGAATCATATTACTGTTATATTGTTTGGAAAATTTTTCAGTTATATTTTTATACTAACTAGCTCTCAAAAATATTAGGTTGATAGAAAAATAATTGCTGTTTGTGTCCTTAAATGTATACACATATACAGCTCTTTCGATTTTTTTTACTGTTTTAAGTGGTCCGGAACTTTTGGATGACTAAAGCCTAACTTGTATGCAAGGTCTCGAATTGTACGTGGTTCTGATTCAACCAACAGTTGGTTGGCCTTCAGTTGGTCGTTATGAACTGAAGGGGGTCTGCAACCTTCTTCATCTTCAAGGATCTCGTTTCTAACATTAAATTTTTAGAACCACCATTGCACTGTATATTCCTTAACAGTACCCACACTAAAAGCATAGTTTAGTTTACGATCATTTTCTGATACTTTACCACCCATTTTATACTCATACAAAAATTGCTCTTATTTAGTTCATTTCCATCTTTAATTCAATAACCTAATTTGAAGTAAAATTAATAAGAAAACCAAAGTCGCTGTTACCAAAACACACACAGAAAAATGCACTTTAAAATGATATTTTCTTGAAAAAATTAATGTTAGAATTCAGAATACAAAAACAGCAATTATTTTCCTACTGACCTAATATTATTAACATTGCAATATAAAGAATGAGAAGTTGTCCGGAAATATGATATAAATTTTCAAAATAAATCCATTTAGTAACAACAGTGTCTAATAGAAATGATATTATACAATTAAGGGAAGAAAACATTTTTTTTAAATTACCGGTGCTCCTAAATCTTTATGTTGCAATGATTTCTTAAAATTTTAAATGAAATTTGTTTACCTAATTAATTTAATAGTCCAATTGGATTATAAAAAACTCATTGATTTTCCAATCTGTTTTAGAATTATGTAATGAGTATTATCTATCTATGTAAGGTATGGAAGAATTTTGTCAGGTATACTGTTTAAGATATATGAAATTATACGAATAACAAATATTTAGTACACGAATCGATTCCCAACTAACTTTTTTATATGTTTTGAATGATTTTCTTTTGGTTCAAAATAAATATAATACACAAACAAAGTTTGTATTTCCTATAATTTTTACCACATTTGAAATATTAGTTACATTGTGAATCTAGTTTATTTCTTTAATAATAGACCTTGTTTTCTGTATTATTAATTAAAGAATTTTTATTATTTTATATTCTTATCACTATGAAATTTATAATTCTGTAATTTTTTGATGTTCTAGATTTTTAGGTCCTCTTCTTCTTTTAAAATCATCTATATTCATCATTTCATTTAAATTGGTTCAAGTCATTATTTTGCATTCAAAATAAATACACCAAAAAGTGACAATCTGTAGGAAAACTAGTGAAGAGTAAATTAGTCTAGTAAAAGGAAACTTAGCTGGAATATCAATGACAATTTCAAATATTGCAATGATCGAATATCACTTGAATGTGCTTCAATTCTATGTTGTAAACAAACTCGATTATAAAAAATTCTGATATAAAAGCTATGACATTCATAATTACGAAGACAGAAACAATATATACCATTAACATATATATATATATATATTGTCGATTAGTAGTCAACGTTTTACAATATATATACGAGTATATCATGTTTTATATTGGAACATTTTTTAAGAATATCGATAACTAGAGTGTGATTCTGGTAAGAATGATTTAGTAAAAGACATCTTTTTGACATCGCACTTATCTATTCAGTTTTAATATAAAAATGTTCTCGTTGTAATATTTTTCTCCATAACTTTCCTATGTTTCTTTTAACGTATGTGTTTCCATCTACATTAACAATATCAAGACTTTTCTACAGTCATATTCCGTTTACTCTAAAACTAAATAATAGTTTCATTGAATCACAGTTCCAATATTTGTGCTTGCTAAATACTGCCAAATTTGCCTTGTTTCCTCGCCTGTGAATAGTATTTTGCTCTTTAATTCGTCACTTAAACGGTAAACATGATATTGATATTGCTTTAAATCCCTAAATTTACAATCTGACAATGTTTGAGCAACTCATAAAACACCGAACCCTTAATGTTCCAGCAAATATATAAAATATTTTTTTGATGTGAATATTTGGTCTTGGAGTCGATATTGATGGTTCATTGGGTGTAACGCACGATTCTCGACGCTTAAGATTGTCGTATAAAAACAATTTTTCATCCCTTGTTATGATTTTATGAAAAAATGCTTCCTTTTGAACCTTATGAGCGAATAAACAGCTGTATCTCATCTTGTTTCTTTATTAATCTGGCTAAGCTCATGTGAAATCCATCTGTCTAGCTTTTAAAATTTCCCATCCGATGTAGACAATTGAAAATTGCTTTCGGAGTAGTACTGAGCAAGTTTGTGTTTAGTTTGAGTAGATTTTTTATTTAACAGCTGTTCAAGCTTCGCTTTTTCAAGGTTTTTCGATTGTTTGGGACGTTCTCGACCAGAAAGATCAAAATTACCATTATAAAACCTTTGAAACCATTTTTTTGCATATTTTATGCATCACAACACTTTCCTCAAAAACTGAAAAAACTATTTTTGAGTTTCTATAGGATTTTTTTCAATTGGAATACAGAAAGCCTAATAATATGCTGTTTTTTAAACTCCATTTTGTTCATTACAATTTTTTAAAGTTATGCCAACTGCTTGACCAAGATATATACTGTTTTTAAATGTTAAAGTAGTCACTTGTAAATTCTAAAACGATGAAAAAGTAATTTAATTTAAAACAGAGTTATGATTGATTCAATAAAGGCACAAATTAATTTGATTTAGTAAAAGACATATTTTTGACATCGCCGTTATCTATTCAGTTTTAATACAAAAATGTTCTCTCTGTAATATTTTTCTCCATGACTTTCCTATGTTTTTTTAATGTATCTGTTTCCATCCACTTTAACGAAATCATGACTTTTCTACAGTCATATTCCCTTTACTCGAAAACTAAATTAGAGTTTCATTGAATCACAGTTCCAATATTTGTGCTTGAATTATCGTTCTAGTCGAGTTTTCTATCTAAATTAGAGCAATCGATCCAAATGTGAAATGATGGTAAACCATTGCCATAAATTAATATCTTCAAGATAGTTAAATCGTCCTTTATAAAAATATTCAGTAAATAATTATTTTATCGTTAAAAAAATTGTAGCTTTTGAGTTTATTTATTTGTTAATCATTTGTTTTAATAAAGCACACTTGTATTTATTATTTTTTTTAATTCATCAATTGTGGCCTTAATTAAATTTCTATTTAAAATATCTAAAAGTAATTGTTTCGCTTACTTTTTTGAAGTTTTATTTTTAAAATTGTAAATAAGACTAAATATCTATTGTCTCAAAGTTACTACTTCGGAAATGGAGCGTTTTTTCGGGATTTCTAAAGATACGATATTGGTTTAAACATGAATTCACTATAGAATTTGTGTTGAAATTTCCATAAAAAGAAGCAGCTGATAATGATATTTTAAATTTTATATCCAGTCTATTTTTTAAAAGAATTTAGATTTTTTCTGTAATTTAATATTTAAATATTTTTCCCAAAACAATCACAGATTTCAAATAGTAATTATGGAGTATTCGTATCGTTCACTCAAAAAAATATGTACAGTTGCTACATATAGGTGATTCAATGTAGGTTTCCATATAAAAGTATTAAAAAAAATTGTAAAAATTAAAAAAAAATCATTTTATCTCTTAATACTTTCATGCGAAAGCCTAAATTGAATCACCTATAGAACTATATAAATTATATTTATATTATTATTTATAAACTGATTTATAAGAAATAAACAGGCATATTTGAAAGAAAATACTATAGGTTCATAATACATTAAAACGAAAATAGGAGCAGGAAATATGTTTTTAATTTCTTATTCATAAGCATTAGTAAAACTAAGGATATATATTTTAACCATTTTAACTAGAATTTTCCTTTTATGACAGCGATAATAGTTATAATACAATTAGAAACACAATCATGTTATAAAAGAACATTTTTTTATTCATTATCGGTTTTAAATTCTTTAGTTTTTGTTATGTATGTATATATTGGTTTGTGAGATACCATAATTATCTACTATTTTCAAATCCAACTTGTATTAAACTGAATTTTTCTTATTTTTTTATAGATACTATCTTGAAATGAAATTTTATATATATATATATAGTATGTGTGTGTACGAGGCATATAACATAAATTTAGTTTGCAAACATTAACTTGTGCAAATGCAATAAAGACAACCCGCTACCAAATTATCTTAAATAGAAATCAAACAAATGCACAAAATTAAATATTTGAATATCATATTACATCTCCCCTAACAAGTAAAGTGTTACTTACGTAATAATAAATTTCAGCACGTTATTAAATCAAATAGAGACAACGAATCTTTCAAAACAACTCGTTCTTTGTTGGTATTACTTTCGTGTATCTACTTGGCGATATGAAAGAGATAAAGAATGTATACGTGTTATTCTATGCTTTGTTTAATCTCAGTCTCGAGACAGAATGGTGTTGACTCGAAATTTTGTGACGTACAAGTTTTGAAATCCAATTAAGAACTGGTTAAAACTGTATGTAATATTTATATAAAATGCTTTTAACATCGTCTGTATGTTTCATTCGAGGAATGAAAGATATTGTGTTAACAGTTTTATTTTTAAGTTACTGCTTGACATATTTATGTAACTTATATCTTAAGTAAATGTTTAATTTGTGAATTTTGATAAAGTTTAACTTCTTATTGAATAGATTTTGTTAGCCATGTAGTTGGAAGATGTGTGTTAAAAGTTATATTTTCAAGTTAATACTTAACATATGTATGAAACTTATCTCAAATATTTAATTTGTGAATTTTGATAAAATTTAATTTCTTATTGAGTAGATTTTGTTAGCCATGCAGTTGGAAGATGTGTGTCTTAGACAAAAATAATTAAATTTCAATTAAGTGGAGATTTATAAATAGATATATTTAAATATAAAAATTCATTTACATAATCTTTTTCAGAATATCAGCATAATAAATGAATTATAAAATTTTATATTTTAATAATGCTTAATTATTTGAATATAATTTATTACTGCATTATTTTTAATAAAGTAGCTTTTATATTATGTCAAGTTTTAGTTAGTTAATTATTAGTTGAAATAGTATGCAGTTTAAATTTAGGTACAATATAGTTCTATGACTATTACTAAATTCCCTAATAATTATTAATTACTAGGTGTACAAATTAATTTCGTGCTTTTTTTATAAAATAAATGTTTATTTATGGTAAAATGGAATAAAATTCAATCTTCAAAATATCCTCCATTATTTTGTATAACTTTATTCCATCTGTTGGATAAATGACAAAACCCTTGTCGAAAAAAGACAGACACGAGTCGAAGAAATTATTAATGCATTTTAGGACTTCTTTCATTACTTTAAAAAAGGTATCAGCTAGGTGATACTGAAGCGACCGAAACAGGTGATAATTTGCTGAAATTAAGTTCGATCAATACGCCGGATGAGGGAAAACTTCTCAGTTCAACTAACAAATACCGTTTTTGCTTCTTTCCGTGACATGCGGTCGAGATTTGCCTTACTCCAAAATTTGCCTTGTATCCTCGCCTGTGAATAGTATTTTGCTCTTTAATTCGTCACTTAAACGGTAAACATGTTATGGATATTGCTGTAAATCTCTAAATTTACAGTCTGACAAGGTTTGAGCAACTCATAAAACACCGAACCCTTAATGTTCTATCATGTATATAAAATATTTTTTTGATGTGAATATTTGGTTTCGGAATCGATATTGATGGTTCATTGGGCATAACACATGATTTTCGATGCTTAAGATTGTCGTACAAAAATAATTTTTCATCCCCAGTTATGATTTTATGAAAAAATGCTTCATTTTGAACCTTACGAGCGAATAAACAGCTGTATCTCATCTTGTTTTTTTATTTTCCTGGCTAAGCTCATGTGGAATCCATCGACCTAGCTTTTAAAATTTCCCAGCCGATGTAAACGATAGAAAATTGTTTGGTGAGTAGTATTGAGCGAGTTTATATTCATTTTTAATAGATTTTTTACTTAACAGCTGCTCAAGCTTCACTTTTTCAAGTTTTTTCAGTTGTTTGGGATGTTCTCGAACAGAAAGATCAAAATCACCATTATAAAATCTTTAAAACCATTTTTTGCATATTTTATGCATCACAACACTTTTCTCAAAAACTGAAAAAACTATTTTTGAGGCTTCTATAGGATTTTTTTCAACTGGAATACAGAAAGTCTAATAATATGCTGTTTTTTAAACTCCATTATGTTCACTACAATTTTGTGAAGTTATGCCAACAGCTTGACCAAGATATATACTGTTTTTAAATGTTAAAGTAGTCTCTTGTAAATTCTAAAACGATGAAAAAGTAATTTAATTTAATGCAGAGTTATGATTGATTCAAGAAAGGCACCAAATTAATTTGTATACCTAATCTGTAGTAGTGTTATCGTCAGAATGTTAAATTGTAAAAACGTGATATTTGAAACTGTTAGGACATATTAAAATTTATATGAAATTTGTAATCGAATGAAGAGCTATAGGTGCCTGGAAAAGGGAAGGTCGAAACGAGCCGCTTGCTGATATTTACGTTTTTTGATAATTTGCTAAGCTAAATAACGATGATAAAAAAACAACAAAAAAAACTACCGGAAGAACAGAAGAATTGGAAGAAGACATCGAAGTACAAGAAAGTTAACCTAAAACTCGATACCAAGAAGACTCGAGAGAAAGAAGCTCAGTACCAAATTAAAAAGTTGCCTAAAAATTAAAAGTTGTAAGCGGAAGATATTTTTGTAACATGGTGCTCTGAAGATGATATTAATGCCATATTAAAATGTGCATAATCAACAATTAAAAATGATCAGTAATAATTTGTTGGGTATTTTTAACCAGCAACATTTTCATATATTACGGTATCAAAAAAAAAATCATTTTTGTATATATAAGTAGAAGATGAAACCCCTGGAGTAAGAATAGATATTAAACCGGTTGCTTTCTTAAAAATGAATTGGTGTTTCAAAATTGATCCGATAAATATGCAGATGATACATTATATGAACTATAAATTAATTCTTGTTTGTCAAAATTATTCGACAAAATGTATTATCTTATTGAAAATTAAAATAAAATATAGTGAAAAAGTGAAGAATTTGATGGTAGATAGTGTTTTATCAATAGAGTTGTTGAGGATTATTGTCATATGGAATAATTTAAAGATAGCTCATGAAAAAATACAGGCGCAATAATTTGAGAACATGTGAAAAGTGAAAATGATAATATTTATAAAATATTCAATGAGTGGATTCAAATAAAAAAAATAGAATGAATTTAAGGGACAAAATTCGTATATATTTTGTGAATAAAAAATATCCTGCCATCGACAGATAAAACATACTGTTTACCAAATATTTTCTGTACTTTAGCTCCTTGACGAAGACTCCATATGTGCCTAAGTAAATATCAATAAAACTGTATGCATTATTAAAAACAATCAGAAGTAAAATTTATTGTTTATTTTAATAAATTTGGATACAGAATTTAATAAAAAAATCTTCAAGATAATAAAACATTCTAGTGTTTAGAAGTCATAAAGAAATTAAAAATAATTGTTAAAAAGCTCTTAAAGATTACACTATTTTCAAAGGTATATTTGATTTTAGGAAAATATTCACAGCACTAATATAAATATAAATTTTTGTTATCTAACGCATTTGCAAAATATGAGCTGTTAAATTAAGACAAAAATCAATAAAGTTAAAATATTGTCTAGTTTAATGATTTCTTATTAAAAATATATAGTTTAAATAAAATGTCATTCCTCGTCTAGGGAAACAAAATTTTAAATAAAATTATTGATGATTTGGAAGATTCTGTCACATTAAATATAAAATCATTGGAATTTATAAAAAAATATCTTAAAATTAATACATTTTCAAAAAAATAACTGAAAATCGTCTCAATCTATTTTTTTACTTTTATACTCATGGAAAAATAATAATCTGAATACTATATTTATAAAAAAATATAGAGATTTAGACTATTTTTTTGTGGCTAGTATTATTCTTTAATTATTCAGAATTGTATAATCTTGTTTCAATTTTCAGTAAATTTCACAATATTTAAATTTAGTTATTTATATATATATATATATATATATATATATATATATTATACTTTTAATTTCATTATCGGTTACAACACTCAATTAAATGAAAAAGAAAAATAGTAAGCTTCCATATAAATATTGAAATATTTTCAAATAACTAAATAAAATTTGATTGATTGTAGTGATGATTTCGAAACGAAACCTATATAAATATTGAGATAATATTAACAATTATGAAAAAAAAATAAATACAGACTCAAAACAAGTTATATTGATTTTTGAAAATCATTTTTCTCTGTTAAACAAATTACACATATTTTATCATTTAATTCATTTAATCTTTTAAATGTAAATATGTTTATTTCGTACATATATGAAACTTTTTACATACACACACATATTTACATATATATATATATATATATATATATATATATATATATATATATATATAATGTGCGTCGATGTGTACAAATATAAACACAAACGCAACACAGTTTCATAAAATCACCCTTTGTGTGTGACAATGGGTCTTATCTCGTGAATAGTAACTGAAGGGAATCAGAATATAACTATAAGGACATAATCTAAAATCTAA
>CM068318.1:36458455-36465955 GCA_034766995.1 Acanthacorydalis orientalis | reverse complement strand
AATAAAATAAATAGAGTAGGTAAGAGAAATGTTTAATCCATTACCATATTTTAAAAAACACAAACGGCTTATTAATTTAATTTATTAGAACTACATACCTCTTGAAAATATAAATTTTAAAATAAACTATACTTAGCTTAAAAGCTAATTAGTTATTAAATAATTTATAACATAAAACATAATAGGAAAAACAGCAGAATATATTTGTAGTTTTTTGTTCTTTTCGTTTTGTTCTTTTTTTGTTCTTGTTCGCTTAGATATTTTACACACTTCATATAATTTTTATAATTATCAACCTTTTGTATTAAGTAAGCATATAATTGAAGTATATTTTCTATGATAAATCTATTTAATTATTTCGATTTTAGTTAAATTTTTGGTATTTAAGTAATTGAAAAATTATAGTGCTATGTTTAATTATACACAACAATATGGTGCTAAGCAATAATTGTCTCTGATACCGATTATAAACATGCTTATGTACACATATACACATTACACATGCTTATGTACACATATACATACATACGTATATATATATATATATATATATATATATATATATATATGTGTGTGTGTGTGTGTACGTAAGTTTATGTATGAAACTCTTTAATATACAGTAAGTAGAAACATATTATTGCAATATAACAAAATTTTCCATAAAGTTGTCGATATAAAAAATGTTAAGAAGTTTTCAATCTTTGGGTATTAATTCTTCCTACCGATTATTACATTTTCACTATATATATATATATGTATGTATGTATGCATGTATGTATAAAATATAACATGTGCTACAATTACACACTATATTATTGAAAAATGCACTTGTGGTAATTCCTATATGACGAGTGTTCTCTATTGTCCCGTTAAGTCATGGTTTAGGCAAGGTTTGTGCGTTTGACCCTTATTTATAATATTTTGTATTACGTGGGTCAGATGTCGCGGCCCGAACGGGAATACAATACTCGAAATCGATGACCTATGTATGACTGTTTTTTACTCTATGCAAGTGAATTATAAGGGTTCGTGCGAGTCAAAATATTTTCGTAAATTGATGTTTCGAATATATATATATATATATATATATATATATATATATAAATAATTTTATTGTATTAATTATTAAAACGATATAAATTAAAATATAATCTTTTTTCAAACGAACAGTATTCAAATAAACAGACAATTATAAAAAAACCTTTCATTTAACTATTTTTAAATTATTTAACTATACCTTATTAACATTTGACTAATTATAATGTTCTTTATTTTTTCTATTGTCTCCAGCTTTATATATATATATATATATATATATATATATATATATATATATATATAAAGTGAGTCTGTATTACCTTAAGGTAATTTTAAGTTAATTGGATATTATTCGATTAAGAATTTATGCATTTAAATTCCATTTATCTGTGAATTTTTCTCATCAAGTTACAAGTCGTGTTACTTAAACAAATTCATTTTATTGTAGTGTTTCAAATTCCTCTTCAAATATATGTTATTTTGTCTACTATTTTAACCGTTTGCACTTGAAGAATATTTTATATTTTCCTTGCACTAACTTGATAATTATAATTTCTCAATATATTATTAGCATCGAAATATCCATAAGATACTAATGAGGATAAGTAAGAAGTACTCTGTATTTTCATACAGAAAATGTTTTGATTGAATAGTAATTTATATATGAAATTATATATAAAATTTATCACAGTATCAATATATGATTATTTTTTATATTTATTATTCATTTTATATTTCTTATTTGTTCTTATAATCAATATTTTTTAATATTAAATTTATATAGTTAATTGGAAATTTTTAAATAGTTTATAGTAAAATTTAAAGCAAATATTCGATTTTATTTAAAATTTTTATTAATTTGAGAAAAACAACAAATAGATTGCATTTGATAAAAAGATTGTTACATAGTATACATAAAACAAAAACATAAATTATTCTTGAAGTTATTTTGTTTATATATATATATATATATATATATAAATACATATATATATATATATATATACATATATATATATATATATATATATATACATATGAATATATATTATATATATATATATATATATATATATATATATATCTTTAATGCTTATAATACAAGTTTCTATATAGTATTGATGTGTTAAATGAATTATATTATATTAAATGTACAGTATTTGTATAGTATTGATGTGTTACAAAGAAATGAAACTTTTTACAAAACTAAAGTTTTGCATAAGAATAGATAGATTACAAAATAAAAATATTCTAAGAGATTTAAATAGAGATATTTATAATATTTTTTTTAAAAAAAAATAAGATAGAGGGATTTAAACTTCACTTGGCAATAGAAAATACTAAACGAAATAAATTAGAAACAAGGGACGTACAATTTTATCAAACAAAATGAAAAAAGCAAATTATCTTAATAAGAGAACATTATTGATACATAAGAAGTAGATGTTTTAATTCTGATTTATGATAAACTGTTGATGAAAACTAACGCGCAATCTTATTTAACTACAATATATCTGTTATTTAAATTTATTTTTTGAAATTATATTCGTGATAAGTAATGAATAGTATAAATTTAAGAAACTGCATTCAAACTAGTAGAAAAGATTAAAATGTCTAAATTACAATTTTGTGTAAATTTTAAAATATAGGAAACAATTTCCTCAATCATTGATGAGCGTTTTAAGAAAGAGATTAATATTAAGTTGGTAGAAAAATAATTGCGGGTTTTGTTTTCTGAATATTGAACTTATTTTTTTTTAATGAAAATGTCATTCTGTCATGTTAATGTTAATATCATTTTAAAATCTATTCTTTGGTTTGTATTTTGATAACGTCGATTTAAATTAGTTATTAATTTTGCTTCAATTCGGGCTTTTGAATTAATGATGGAAAAGAGGTAAATAAGAATAATTTTTGTAAGAGTTCAAAACGAGCAGTAGAGCAACAGAAACTGTTCGTAAACTAAACAATGCTTTTTGTATGGGTACTGTTAAGGAACCTACGGTAAAATGATGTTTCCAAAAATTTTATGCTGAGAACGAGAGACTTGAAGACGTAGAAGGTCGCGGGAGTCCATTTTCAGTTCATAACGACCAACTGAAAGCGTTGGTTGATTCAGAACCACGGAAAACAATTCGAGACCTTGTACAAAGTTTGACGTTGGTCATCCAACAGATCTGGATTACTTATAACCACTTAAATTAAAAAAATATATGAATTTGAAAGTCATAAACTGCAATTATTTTTCTACCAGCCTAATATTTCCATATTGACGAAAACGCATTATACAATTCACACATATTTAGGTTAGTTATAAAAGTGTACTACAAAAAAGTTTGTTTTCCGGTTTTCAATTAAGTTAAATAGATGTAAATAGTATTTTTAAAGAATAAAGTTTATTTTATAATAATTTTATTTAACCCGTAAAGTATTTAAACAAGCGTAGAAATGTAATTTTGAATTTTTAAAACTTATACACTTATTTTTATAAACAATATATAATTTCTGTAAGTTTTTGACATATGATTCTTTTTTGTAGTTTGTGATATATATGTTTATATGTATATATATGTGTGTGTGTATGTATATATATATATATATATGTGTGTGTGTGCTGTGAATAAGATCATATAATTCGATGCTGTTGTTATGAAACGACAGAGATGTTTTTTCACTACAACAAGAAAATCTAATTTACTTAAAACGTTCTGCTCTTTCATTGGGCCGTCTGTCACATAACTTGACAGCACAAGTAACGGCAAACTAATTAATTAATTGAATAAGACAAATAAGTGCTGCAAACCCTGTAACTGTCTAACTTTATTTACTATATGTGAAGAAAATACACGTATGTACATAAATAAATAAATATATATATATATATATATATATATATATATATATAGTAATACAATAGTAAAAATAAAAAAACATTATAATTAGTCGAATGTTAATAAGGCATAGTTAAATAATTTAATTATAGTTAAATGCAAGAATTTTTTTATAATTGTTTATTTGAATTCTGTTCCTTTGAAAAAGATTATATTTTAATTTATATCGTTTTAACAATTAATACAATAAAATTATTTAATAAAAAAATATATTAAAATCATTACTATAATCATTTATTTCTCAGTTACAAATACATGTTCAATTTATATAGATTATAGCTCAGCTATTATATTGTAAATGATTATTCATCATAAATTAAATACTTATATGAAATTATTTTACAAACATAAAAATTAAAATTTTATATTAAACATTTTTCCGAGCTTTGACCGAATTATTATAGATTTTCGAGAATTTTTTCATATTTTTTCTAGCAGTTCCATGATCGATATTCAATAAAATGTTTCTTTTCAGTCAGTTATTTTCTATACAAATTATTATTTTGTATAATTTATGTAATTGTTAAATCGACTATTCATTCATTTATAGTTTGCAAGCTTTCATGCAATGTACGTAAGTAAACTAATTATGTTCTGCAAAGTTGCGAATTTAGTGTGTGTTGTAATCAAAAAGTTATAATACACTTATTTCCGTTGTAGAACTATATATATATAAATATATATATATATATATATATATATATATATATAATGCTATCTCGACCCTGTACATAAACTTTTAACAATGAAGTAGATTTATCTTCTGATATCAGATTCACATTTTTGTTAAACGACTTCTGCAACTCTTTAGATTATTATATGAAATTAAATAATGATTTTCTGTTTCATTAAGGTATTTTATTATTAAAACTATATGGGAACGAATATAATACAAAAATATTGATTTTTAATCATGTTTTATACATATAATTATCATAAACAAGTATTTTCAATTACTTCACAAATCACAAATAAGTAGATTTGTAAGTAGAAATTTGAGAGGCCATGAAGAGGCCATATGTTTAAAAATAATAGAGGCCGGTGGAATAATAATCGTTAAAAGATTTATTTTTTGAAAAGTAGTTTGTAAAAGTGTACTTTTTTAAAAGAAATGTTTTTCATGGTCAATCAATACATTTCGTATTAGCCTGAAAACAAGACGATTCCGATTACAAGACTAAGCTCAGTTTTTTTTTCAAGGAAAGCAAAAGAAAAGCTTTTATTACGACCAGAAAACAACATGAGATTTTCTTCAAAGAAAACGAATAAAAAAATGTTGATTTACGATTTAATAGAAAATAATATTTACACAAATAGATATTTAAAACTAGATAGTCTAGTGTTTAAAACGCCTACGGTGGTGTGTTGGCTTGAAATTCTGAAAATCCGAATATAAGACAATCCTTGTCTTTTAATGAAAATCTGTGGAAAAAACCTCGTCTTCTATTTGGGTTTGTACGGTATATACTCGTGTATATATATATATATATATATATATATATATACATATAGAGACAGAGATATATTTTTTCTATTTATGTTTAATTGTAGTCCTATCAGGTTGTCTTCAGGTCATATTTCTTCTTTAAAAAATTAAATTGTCTACAAATAAATTCATTTTCTGAGAACGGTATTATGTATTCAATTATTATTGTTTTTCATACAAAGGAAAATTTATATATATATGTATATATATGTGCATAATACATATATATATATATATATAATACATATATATATATATATATAATACATATAAATAATATATATTATATATATATATATATATATAAAACATATATATATATATATATATATATATATATATATATATATATATATATATATTATGTAGAGACAGGTTTTAGACACTTCAAAAAATTAATTAAAAGCTCTACGATGTGATTTTGAAATGCATCGAAAATTCATTTTTACTTGCAATGAATTGTTTAATCGGCGTTAATTAAGTGGTATTTTCTCCTGACAAATATTAAATTTATATATATATATATATATATATATATATATATATATATATATATAATCATTAATTTTCAATGATGTTGTTATAGTAATGCGAAATGTACGATTTTACAAAATATTAAATACAAGACCTTCTCAGAAAAAAAGTCAATCGGAATTTTTTCATTCGGAGGGTTTCTGACAGGCCGGTAGCCAGACAGTCATATAGAAGGGCAAAATTTTTAAATGTTAAAATTGTTGAGGGTTATGGTGAAAACGCGCTCATAGAAACAATTTCTTTTCGTGTATAGAGACGTTTTTAATAATCAAGGTAAACCCAGTAGAAAGATTCTCCCAATGATTCTTCATGATTTTCAAATCTTACAAAATCTCAGATTTTGTTACAGTGGCAAACCCAGTAACGAGCTGGGACGAAAGGAACATTTTGCATTTTATTAATAAATATATATATATATATATATATATACATACATATATATATATATATATATATATATATCATATATATATATATATATATCATATATATATATATATATATATATATTATATATAAATATAGTGTATAATTGATACACAGAAAAAAAATATATTCGTATTAGAAAAGAAATACATTTTTTTCATTAATAGATATTAGAATGTTTAATTATAAAAACTATACCATAGAAGTTTATCGTTGAAATGATATACTATGAGAAGTTTTAGAATCTGTGAAAATATTGATGGAATGAAACAACTTACATGAAATGAGAACTGGCATTTCTATATAAAATCAACGACAGAAATGTTTTATTTTGCTAACAACTGCAACCAGATTAACAAAAAGTAAAATTTTTCAAATATTTAAATAATTTATAGAAATAATACCTTTAAGGAAAAACAAAAAAAGTAAAATAGATATCAATAAGAATTAAAAAAAAAAATAATCTAATATTATGTACCTTAATAAAAGATGAGAAGTATGCATATTTTATTAATTTTTTTGAAGGTATTTCGAAAATGTTACATATCAATTATTAATATTTTTAATATAAAGAAGGGAAGAATATTATAAGTATTAATGATGTCAATAAATCAAATGTATAACAACTTATAATAACTGGTAATTTTGATTTTTGATAATACGTATTTCAGTTGTGATGCCATCATCCTCAGAGCGTTTATTTATAGAGATTTTTTTACCTAAATTTTCTGATACACTGTACTAAAAACTATTATGACGTGAAAATATTTTCAATTGTCATAATGTATTAATTTTCGATCTCTCTCTCTCTCTGTATATATATATATACATATATATATATATATATATATATATATATATATATATAAAAACTTAAATAAGAGTATAAATGATAAAACATGTTTAAAATCTTCCATATATTCATTTAAAAATCGAATCCATACAATATAAAATTATGTATTTAATGTATATCGTATTAGTTATACGAATTAGTAAATAAAAAAGTAAATAGGTATGAAAATAAAATCTTATAAATTGTTCATAAAGATATTTTAGTTTATAACTTGTCTTTGAAATTAGTATTAAGTTGTTACAAATTTCATATCGATCAGAACATCTTTTAGC